>CM070593.1:79204454-79650063 GCA_036346395.1 Hsuehochloa calcarea | reverse complement strand
AACAAGATGATCAAAACCAATATGACCTAATCTACGGTGCCAGTGAAATAAATCCTTACAATCAGATGAAACAAGATACCTAAGATCAGATGATGATGAACATCAAAAGTCACCCTTAAACAAACGCTCAACTCGAATAATTTTGCACATGAATCTAAAATACAACATGAATGCTTTTTAAAGCTCACCTTAAGATCATCGTCTATCAACTGTGAAACTGAAAGCAAATTATAGCTCAACTTGCTAACAAGAGCAACATTTTTTAAATGAATTTGTCGTTGACGCGCACAGTACCTTTTGTAAGAACTCGTCCTTCAACATTGTCCCCAAAGTAATCATCTCATCACCGGTGGCATGAGTGAGGGAGGAGAACCATCGAGAGTCTCCGGTCATGTGGCGAGAGCAACCAGAGTCTATGAACTATATGTTCTCCTTACGCTGGCGACAAGCTTACAAAGCACGAACAATCATCGGTATCTTAGTATTAGGGTTAGAGAATAAAGCTTTAGGTAACAAATACCGAGATACGCGATGAACAGAAGCAACAACAGGCAGATAAAAAGAATTTTGACATTCTGGGTACTGCCGGTTAGACCGCAGTTTACGTGCCAGTCTGACCGCCGACCGGTATGACCGCGTGATAGGCGCCGTCGTACCGGTCCAGTCGTAGAAACTCCCAAACCTTATTTAGAGGGAGCAAACGAATGATAAGAAGCTTGAGCAAACTCCACTCTAGTATGAGAAATTTTCCTTAATCTGTCTTTCTTTTCTTTCTGTGCTTTTCGAAAGCAAAATTGAACCAAATGACTCTCTCTACCACAATGAGTGCATTTATACCAGTCTTGATGAGAAGTTGTATCTAGTGCCTTTACATCACCCACTTTGGTAGATTGGTCCTTTGCAATACCAGCCGATTTAAAAATAATTTATTTTGGTTCAGATTCTACTTCAAAATTTTCAGGTTCAATAAGCTTAACAATCTTAGGATGATTCTTCTTAGCATGCTCAACAAAATTAAATCCTAGACTCTGATGTTTAACACTCACTTTTGACTTGTCTAGGATCATATTCAAAATTTTCTTACCAAAGGAAAAACTCTCTAAAGTGTCCTTGAGATACTCACTGTCTTTAGCTAGAGTGAGACAAGTTGTGTATTTAACAATTCATTCACAAGTTTCTTAGAAGCACTAGACTGAGCCAATCTTTCTTTTTCAGCAAAATCATTAAGTTGTCTAGTCAAAGCTTCTATTTCTATGGTAAGTTTAGGACAGTTAGAGCAAGAGGATATCTCATGATAAATTATCTGTTGAATTATTTCCTGAGATAAATTAAGTCTAGCTTCTAGTAGTCCACAATTAGAGTAAGTTTTAGTTTGAGCATTTGAAATACTTGACTCTAAAAACGTAGGAGAATTAAACTTGAGCTTTTCCATTTTATTATTAGCAATTTTTAACTTTTCATCACAAGAGTCACGTGCCAACCTTAAATCATCAAATTTAGCATTTACATTCCTAAGTTGAACCAAGTTTGATGCATTTATTGACCTAACAGTCTCCAACTCAGAATGTAAAACTTGACAAGACTCACATGATTCATTATCAGGAATAGAAACTCTAAGTCTATTAATTTCAGAAGTTAAGCTTTCAACAAGATAATTATTTTCTTTTTTGTTCTTTTCAATTCAATAGCAAGTTTAATCAAACCATCTTCAAGCTCATCATACGATGGTCTTACCTCATCAGGATCACTATCATTGTCGTTGTCGTTGTCGTTTCTTGCCATGAAGCACATGTCTGTGAAGTCGTCGTCGTTCTTCTTCTTACCTTTAGCATCATTATGTCGTGGTTGTCATCATCGCAACTCTCATATTCTACATCACTCAAATCCATATGCTCAATAGCCGAAAGAACATTTTCAGCAAATTTCTGATGAAAATTGCCACCCTTGATGTTGTTTTTGGATGACCGACGATGGTAATTCTTGTTTTACTTGATCACCTTCCCCTTGAGCTTGAGATACTCCACTTAAATGTGGTCTGGCTCGCCACACTCATAACACTTGATCAAACTTGACACGCCACCCCGCTTACTCATACTCATGTTGTTGAGTGCCTTGTATGCCTGTAAGGAGATCAATACCAAATCCTCTACAGGGAGTTGTTCGAACTGTTCCTCTAAAATAGAAGACAAAGAAGACACAAGAAAAGAACTCGACGAAACAGCCTGCATGGGGTTAGTCACAAGTGCTAAAGATGAAGATGTATAATCTTGGATGGTAAAACTTCCATCTCATAGGTTTTCAATATAGAGAAAAGATCATTTATGGTTAAAATATCTAGATCGATAGTTTGATTCATAGTTGTGACAACCGGCAACCACTCAGAACCTAAAGATCTCAAAATTTAAGTTGCATTATCTTCATCAATAGGAATAACATTAACACCGAGCAAATTACTCAATATTTTTCAAAACGAGCAAAAAGATCATCAATAACTTCACCAGGGTTCATAGCAAAATCCGAATATTCTTTTTGATAAAGATTTTATGCACTTTCTTAATTTTAGTGGCCCATTCATGATATTCGCAAAGAGTTTTCCATATTAAGTGGGCAGAATTAATATGAGCTACACGATCAAATTCTTTACGAGAAATCCCTTAAAACAACAAGTTACGAGCTTAAGCATTTAAATCAACATCTGTTTTATTTAGATTAGTAACAGGAACATGAACCTTATAAGGTCTAGAAACCTTATTCCAAACATCACTACCTTAAGCTTTAATATAAGCTTGCATACGACACTTCTAAAAAACAAAATCAATACCATCTAGCATAGGGGGATAATTCACATACCCTCTGACACCATAACAACCTTGCTCTGATACCACTTGTAGGATTGTCAACACCAATCAGAGGGAGGGGGTGAATGATTGTATAAGATTTTTCGCACCCAAAAAATCAATCAACCAGCAGCGTTGTATTGAGTAGATAAAACCACTAGTAGCAAATCTTGTCAAGGTTTACGATTTCAAATCCTTGACGTTTTTACGTGGAAGTGTGTGTGCTCTGCGTTGATGCCGGCCTAAGCGTCTCTGTGCGTATCGCTTCCTGGTGCAAGTGTGTCTGCAGTCTTGGCAGTCGTCCACCATGGCGTCTCGTATTCGGCTACGACGTCCGGCCTATGGCCACCGAATTCACAACACGCACAAGCAAAAGCCCATACTCGCCGTTGCAGCAGTACTGCGCCGACCCGAACGCCTCGCACAAGCACAGGGGCATGTACAACCACTCTGCTGAAAAGATCAAGCCTCTTGTCGCACACGGCGTTCTTCTCGAGATCACTTGTACATGCTATTGATTCACACCAACAGCAAAATCCTGCATGTCGCCTCCCGCCAAGGGTCACAGCCGCCGCAAAGCTCTCGTTGGATGCCAAGACCACGTTCTTCAGCACATCAAAAAGATTAATTATTCTCTCATGTGAATCAGTAGGAGTGAAGGATCTAGATCCGCCATTATGAGTTAATGGAGTGTTTTGGTGATTAATGACAAGTCCAATTGTGAGACTAACAATTCTATTGTTATATCTAGTGTGTAGTCTCATTTGGATATAAAGGTGAAATTCAACGAGGTATGCATTCGACTTATACTCTTATATATTGTTGCATTCCTCGGATCTAAAATATAGGTTGAACTCCACCATAAGTTAAACTTGAATATGTGCATATGTTTCTATTTACACATTTGTGTATGCACACATTTAGGGGGAGTTTTATTCTATATTTTATGGTTTCATTAGTATTGATCCATATTCCGTTTTCCACATATATTTGGGATCTTTACTTTGAAGCATATCCGTTTAAGTATTCAAAACTTGTGTAGTTTTTGTATACTTATGTTTTGAGTATACAAAACTTGTGTAGTCTTTGTATACTTATGTTTTGAGTATATAGAACTTGTGTAGTTCGTGTATACTCATGTTTCGAATATATAAAACTTGTGTAGTTTTTGTATATTCATGATTTGAGTATATAGAACTTATGTAGTTCTCGTATACTCAAGTTTTGAGTATGTAGAACTTGTGTAGTTCCATACTCATGTTGTGAGTATATATATAACTTGTGTAGTTAATACATACTCATAATGTGTTACTTTTATCAATTCAATTTATGTGCAATTGAAATGGTTATCATCAATTACCAAAGAGGGAATGATTGAAGTATCTTGTCCCACTATTATGAGTTAATGGTATGATGTGGTAATTAATGATAATCATATTGTGGAACTAACATTTTCTATGAGTTAGATGTATAGGTTATGTTCCAAGGTGATGAAGACTTGGGATGATCATGAGTTAATCATCAAGTAAAGATTCAAGTGAAGAGATGTATCATGTGTTGATGCATATGTAGAGCTTGAAGAAATAGGAATTATCGTGTGTCGATGATGTTCAAGGAGAAGACCCATCATGTGTTGATGGAGGTCTAATGAAAGATGCATCATGTGTTGATGCATATCAAGACTTGAAGTAAAGGTTGCATCATGTGTTGATGCACATCAAGTCAAGAGAAGACCCATCATGTGTTGATGGAGGTCAAGTGAAGAATGCATCATGAGTTGATGCATATTCAAGAGAAGAACTTGAAGAAAAAGATATCATCATGTGTTGATGATTGTCAAGTCAAAGACCCGGACTTGAAGTGTTGATGTGCGTCATCAAGCTTCAAGAAGATGCATGGCAAAGATATGACTAGCTAGTGCTAAGGATGTGTTCCTAATCTTTTACCGGTCTTGGTGTTTGGTTGGAAGACCGGATTG
The DNA here is from genome assembly GCA_036346395.1 of Hsuehochloa calcarea. Classification (NCBI taxonomy): domain Eukaryota; kingdom Viridiplantae; phylum Streptophyta; class Magnoliopsida; order Poales; family Poaceae; genus Hsuehochloa; species Hsuehochloa calcarea. Next base: position 79,645,248 of record CM070593.1, on the reverse strand, counting down.
CTAGTATAGATTTGTCGTACTATTAAGAGAGGTCTTAACTAGTAGTTTGAGTTAGTCATGTGTTGATAGCTCATTGTGGTTGCTCATGGAGCTATTATTTGTGAATGTGTTTTGCAAATAATTGATGCTCGTGCATTTAATCTTTGTAGCATGGGGCTATAGTTTGCAAATATGTTTTGCAAATGGTTGAAGTCCATACACCTTAGCCTTGTGGCATGATGCTGTTATTTGCAAATGTGTTTTGCAAATAGTTGATGCTCATGTTTGATTTCTTGTAGCATGTGACTTAATTTTGCAAATGTGTTTTGCAAATAGTTTGAGTCCATGTACCTTTTTCCTTGTGGTATGATTCTAAAAGTTGGCAAATGTGTTTTGCAACTTGTTAGGAATCTTGTCTTTGATCCTTGTTAGGCATGGCTCATCAATTGGTAAATGTGTTTTTCAATTGAAGTTGTTTTGAAAGCCATTGCTGCTTTGTCAGGATAATCAATAGTTCCGGCTAGGGATGGCAAATCGTGTGCACGGTAGTGCTCGCCCATACCCGCATCACGATCGAATTAGTACGGGTATACTCTGCTGAAGATTGACGGCGAAAACCTCGCCATACGTCGCCATGGTACTCGTCATCGGCATACCCGGTACCCGAATAATGCATCACCGCCCGTCGGTACCCATCGCCTGCGTACATGCTCGTTACCCACGAGCAATGCATACATCAAGTTCATCATAATTCACACATCAATGGTGTATCACGCATTCAACAACTAATAAAGTTCATCACAATTCACATATCATGTTCGACAAGACAACTAATCAAGTTTAACAAATAAAATACAAATATAAATTGACATAGTTTCTTACACATGTGGGTAGATCACGGGTAATGGAGGCGCTGCACGTGGAGCTTACCCATGCCCATACCCGCTTTACGATGGGTAAGAAATTGTGTCCGCATACCGTGGGCAAAGAAAGACGCCATACCCGCTCTATTGGTATTGCGAGAACGCACGCGATGTCGGCACAATTGCCATCCTAGTTCGGCGTTATAGCTGCGGACTACATTGGAACTTCAAAATCTCGAGCGATTTCTTTGAGAGCACCCTTTTGGGACTTAGCCAATTTTCGGAAGCACTAGTATGCCATGTTGGGAGCAGAACTACGCACCATGAAGTTCGATTTTCAGTGAACGTTTTTCGAGAGGATCTTTTGCGCTTCATTGAAGAGCGGTAGTCATAAGAAATTTATGAACTTCCGATAATCGGAAGTACCGCAAATTAGTTGGCGGTAGTTCCGCGCTAATTTTTCCAACGGCTAGTTTCTCGTCTGATATAGCCGTTACTATGCTTGTCGCTGAGGTGCGGTAGTACCGGCCGTATAACCGCGGTAGTTCCGCATATGCTAATTTTTCAGCATATTCTCTCCCAACGGCTAGTTTTTGTGTGTGGGCTATATATACCCACCTTGACCGGTTGGGAAAGGTTGTTGCTGTTGTTGTGAGTGCCATACTCATTCCTTGAGCCAAAGAGCAAGCCTCCCATCTCTTTTGTACATGTGTTGCACTTAGTGAGCTTGGAGAGCAAACCCTAAGTGCATGTGTTGCCTTAGGTAGTGGATTGTGTATCCACTTGAGCTTAGACACTTGATTAGTTCAAGTGAGAGTTGAGATTTATTTCTCTTAGTGTTTGCCGACACCTAGACGGCTTGGAGGCGTCGTGACCGGTGATCTTCTCAAGAAGCTTGTGAGCAAGCCCGGCGTGGTTGTGAGTGGTTTGGTGCTCACCATCTCCGGAGTGGAGGAAGAGCAACCTTAGTGGAGCGAGGTGTTGGTTCGTGTTGGAACCGGTCCAAGTGGTTGGACTTACCTCGGAGGTGTTGGCTTAATTAGTGGAGCCGGTCCAATTTGATTGGGCTTACCTCAACGTGGATTAGGGGAGACCGGCAAGTCTCCGAACACCATGGTAAAACATAATTGTGTCCATCTTGTTTTATCTTGTGCTTTACTTTAAGCAATTTACATTACTTGCTTTAATTGCTTATATATCGTTGTATGATTGCTCTCATTGTATTGTGTTCATATTGTTGGTGCACTTAGGGAAGCCTGGTTGATTTAGGTTTTAATTGTGCAAAACTAATTTGTTATTAGCTTCCGCATTATATATTGATTTTAGCGCTAAAGTTTTTTAAAACTGCCTATTCACCCCCCTCGATCTTACAAGGAGATCTCGGAGAAAACAATGATCGGAGCATTCACTAGATTGGATCAATGTTTGTAGTGCTAGATCATAATGTTTGTGGCTACAAAGTGCTCTCAAAGCACCCCCTCAAATCCTAAAACTAGCAAAAAGCTCACGTGGAGCCGTCGCCCGCTTTTATACGCGTCCGGCACCTACTCGTACATGACTAGGCCAACCAAATCTCCTCATGTACAACCTCTACTAGTACATCTTCTATGCAACCCATCGTGTATGTGGTCGAGTCCATCATGCATGCTACTAGTAGCACCTAATCCAATCCAACGTGAATAATCCAACCACCCAATACGTGACCAGCATCACCAGGTCACATAATACAATCAAATCCCAACAAACAAAGATTTCTCAATTTCTCCCAGCTTTCCAATTTTGAGCATCCCAAAATTGTCACGTGTCGTAGCCTCAGAAACACACCTCCGTAGCTCCAACACTCATCATCCATCTTTGATCTCCACGCGCCTCAACTCAAGCTCGATCGTCTGCTCCAGTATCCTCGACCCTCTGGACCATGACTTCGCACTAAGCCATCTCTCAGTTTCGCCGTAGACCACGATTGCCTCCGAGTTACCCTGCATATGCAAAGACCAAAATAACATCTTTTCTCGGCACAAGTTTTTTCCAACTTGACTGACATAAGTCCACAAAATACGCCACACGTCTCAATTAACATCAGTAATCAACATTATCAATTGTTCATCAGCTAAATTATTCTAGACCTAGTCACATAGTCCAACACACAATAGCCACCCAAGAACCACGGGAAGCCGCCTCTTAATTATAAACTGTCACACCATGCTTAAATAGATCCAGAAAATAAGCTACTAGTAAATTACAAGATACATAATAATCCTAATAGTCAGGCCACCATCCAAAAAGAAGAAGAGTTTATGATACAGTGTTTAACCCTGAGCCAAAAGAAGAAACAGTCCCGGGCTCCCAGCTAGCACGACCTTTATGTTCACTATAAACATACTTCTGGAATTAAGTTCTATTACAATGTAACTGATATCACTTCTCTTTGCAAATTGGCAAATCCTAAGATCAGCAAGCCATATAACCATTGTGGTGGTAGCTGTACTATATTCAGGTCATGATAGATTTTCTAGATACTTCTGACAGCGAGCATATATATCTAGTGCAAATCACAACCTAGGGCAATATTTCCCCAAAAAATATAGACAGTTCCTAAAGACATCTACCAGATTATAATTTTTTTATTAATTAATTCTTTTTTAATTTTATTTTAAAGTTAACCTTCGAACTTCATTTTTAATTCTGACCCCTTTGGTCACATCACCACCTGTGGTGTGGCAAAACAATATTGTCACACCATCTCGTATCTGGGCAAACTCTTGTCACGTGGTGTGACAGCGTTGTGGTGGTGTGACAAAAAGTGCTATTTTAGCGGACTAATTCTATGATGTGACAATGTTGTTTTGTCACGCTACGGGTTGTGGTATAACCAAAATAGTCGGAATTAAAAATAAAGTTTGTGGGAGGTTAACTTTTTTTTAAAAAAAAGTTGATTAATAATTTTAAAAAAAGTTCAACAGGCTGCTACCATACACAATTTCACATCTACGATCAGGACGTGCAGGGAAAGGGGGATTCGCTAATAATAATAGCATCCCTCTTCCTTTTCCTTGATTTTATTTATGATTTGTCACAGATTTATCTTTTGCATTTCTCATATCATTGAACTTTCATCCGAAATCTCATATATAGGATATATGACTTTCAGTTTCATGGCTACCTGTACAATTTTTTTGTGGAACTTTTCATGATGATTTGATGCCCTAATTGAAGGGCTTAGCAAGATAGCAATTAAGCGGCGACAAGATTGAGCTGTACTAGTTATATATGTAACTTCTCATCATCTACATACCAGAACTTATTCTTAAAACATTTATCCTGACCTAGTAACCAAAACAGAAAGGCTAACTAAACCCAATCTCAGTACTGAAATAATTGCTACTTGTTAACACTCTCACTACATCAGTATATTAAGCTCCCCATTTAACACGTGGAATACAATCTCAACACAGGCATATACCTTTCCATTTTCACATAACCATCTCTACATTTCTAATATTTCCTGAGTGTACAAGGGAGCATGCATTGCATGTCCACATCCCTCCATAATCATTGTACCACTCAAGAGGCTAATAGACTTGCTATGTGTACCAAAGTTGTTCCCCAAACATAAATATCAAATCGCAAGTATGATTTGAGTAATTTACTTCACCACAGAGTAGGATCTATTACAACTTATGAACTTACAAACCTGTGGCTTGACAAACTTGACTAGAGGGCAATCCAACCATTGTGGCCAAGTCAGAGTTATCTTCTACTTAAGCTCCAGTCCATTAAAATTAGATATATATAAGCCAGCAGCTAACATCCAAGATGTGCTGGGCATGGTGCACCCCACCCGAGGCATTTCTTGAAGTTACAGAAGCTTGTTAAGTTGTCAATGTTCTACATTCAGTAATTGTGGTCTGGACACAGGAGCCAACTGGTAATTTTCAACAGCAGAAGAAAAAACACCACCTTCAAAATGCCCTATACCTTGGGGCTTGGGCCATCTTACAGTGCATATACTAAGTATCTTTTTCTTGGAGACTCGGGGTTACGCGACGCATGGAGATTTCTAGATATGAAGTTTTTCGTAAGATCTTGAGATCCTGACAAGACATGCTAGTAAACAAAGGTTCCAGTGATGTGGCATTTGCAGATGAAAGTTACAGTCATGTTTCAGGGAAGCTTGTACTAGAAATCAAAGGCGACGAAGGTGCTTACTTATATGGAGAGAGCGCCGGCGTCGTATGGGAAACATATCTTCCTGGACGAATTACGAACCTTCAACACCTGCTTCCACCGGCCGGAGGTGACAATCTCAGCAGTCCATCGCCATGAGTTCTTCCTCTGGCTCCAGAGAATCCACTGCGATACAGGGTCCTTCATTTGATAGGCCACCAATCTGAAAGATACATGCACTGGTGGTTTCTGTCATTCCGAAGTTAATTCCAAGCAAGACAATGAGCAGAAGCTTCCCTTCCACGAGGAAGAGAATAAGAGCGGTCTGTTATGAATATTGTTTGTATATTGAAGAGATCTAATAGATATGTGTGTGTGTGTGACAAAGGGATATACTCTGTACAGATAAGGAAATGCAAAAAAGATTATATCTTTAACATATCTTTAACACCCCTCTCAAATACAAGGTGTATGCAATAGCATTACATTTGGAAAGGGTTGACACTAAACTAGGGAAAATCCAAAGTCCGAGTATTGATAATATCATCGTAGCATGCAGCTCTTAGAAAATATGTCCATAAAGCACAAGGTGTCGGGGCAAAGTCGACCGCGGCAACACACGAAGAAGATGATGAAACCGACAAATACAGAGAAAACTGTCGAGTCAAGCCGAATAAGAATAATAGAAATATGGCGACGCAGATCGTAGCCCAAAACAACGGCGGCACAATGCACAATGCAAAAGAAGTGCGACGCAATGCACAAGAAGTGCAACAGAGGCGCAGTGCGAAGAAGCACGACATAATACACAAGAAGTATAACAGAGACGCAGTGCGGGAGAAGCGCAGCGGCCTTAAAAGCTTAGGGCGGCGGATCTGCAACGGTTCAAAGAAAAGAGCAGCGGCTGGTGCCATTTAAAAGGGAATTCTCATGCTTCTACGACTGACAATAAATTTATGTACTCGAATGACTTAGACGAACTAAAAGATTGAGTTTTACGGACTTAGATGGACGCAACAGAAGAAAACGACACAAAGAAAAAAAAAGACTCTAATATAACTAGCAACAGATACTAGCAACAGCAAGCAATTGCATCTCTCCTCCAATCATCAATAGCAAGCACACATAACTAGAAGTAAGACTCCAACCAGACTAAAGCACCCACCCCTAGTGTCAGCAACAGCCGAAGATACTAGCAAAGCTTGTCCGGTCACAAGGCGTCAAGAAACCAATCTCCATCCAGAGCCTTCCACACCGCATGGGCAGATGGCTTCCTCCTCCAGTTGCCCATTCATCCCCAGCCCAAGTTGCTCCAAGACGACGCGCACCACCAGCGGTGGGTTAGGAGCCGTCTGAGAAGGAGCAATGGCGTGGGAGGTGGCGGTGGTGAAGCTGGAGGTCGGGCTAGTGCTCCTCACGGGTCTGGCCATCCTTGGAGATACCAACCTCAAAACCACCAGTGGTGGAGTGGATTCGGCTAGGCGGACTGGTTGGCGCCCTGCCTTTCGTCCCGGCGGCGACGATTGTGCGGGGTGACCATCACACGGTCTCTCCCGTACAACACAGGAGCTCTTCTCTCCTCACCTTTTTCGCGGTGAACAACCTCAAGCACATCGCCGCGGGCTAACGGTGGCGTCGCATCCGGATCTCCGACGACTCGGAAGGCCCACGGGTAGCGCAGGGTGATGTCGGGAAGAGATGGCGCCATGGGTGCGCTGCAGGGAGAGCGGCGGCCGCCCAGGCGAAGCTGAGGTGGAGCAAAGCCCCCCACAAGTAGAGGTCGCAGCGAGCGCGGGTGAAGTAGCCGAGCTCCGATGGCGTGGGGAGTAGCTAGGCTTGGGTGCCGGGTGAAGACGCAAAAGAGGCCGCCCCCCGGGAGTGGATATTGCTCCTCCCGGCGGCGGCGGCGGCCAGAGGCTAGGTGGCAGCGACGATGGTAAGAAACTCTAACCTTTGCTTTGATATCATGTTATGAATATTATGTGTATATTGAAGAGGCCCAATGAGCAATATATATATGGTACAAAAGGATATACCATATACAGATAAGAAAATACAAAAGATATATCATATCTCTAATATATCTCTAACACTACCCAACAACCTTCTCTGGCTTGGATGTAACGATCGGGAACTCAGTAATGGATAGCGCGCTGCACGTCGTCCTTGCCGCCGAGCGTGGAGAGCAAACCTTGATGTGGTAAGCAGCGATGACTTTGTTGTTAATGGAGAAGCCAAGGAAGAGGCGGCCAATCGGGATGATGGCACCGGAGAAATTTGTATGGAATACTTTAGATTCTTGCTTACGACAAGTATGAATTGTCATATTTTCAACAGCTCATGTAGCTATTTTTTTTACGGGACTAGCCGTGTGCCCATGCATTGCAATGGATCTCAAATAAACATATACATGTTCTAAACTTGAAAAATCAATTTGTATAAGGTAATTATTCTTGCATCTAAAAGTTGTATATAAAATTCGCATCCGATCAACAGCCATAAAGAGTCTTATCATAAACCAAATATGCATATGATCTAATTGTCTACCGAAGATCCTTATAGTAACATATGCATGTATACACATATTTATCCATAAAATATACAACCAACTCATGAGGTGGGAGAAAGATGACAGACTCACCACCACCACCACCAAGTATTTCTTTAATATTTTGTATGGGATGCTACATCTCTGGTAGTGGTAGCAAGGTGGAGGGAGAGGAGGGCTGGCTGGGGCAGGCCCCTCATGCTTCGACAAATTCGCACTGTAACATTGTATATTTTAAGAAATTTTATTGTTGTTAGTGCTACTTGAACCCTTATCAGATAAATTTATAATGTATAGTTTATTTGACCCCTCATCCTTAAATCCTGGCTCTGCTCCTAAATGGTAGGCATGTGGGATGGATGGTGCGGAGAGGGTGGATGAGAGTATTTGGAAGAATGGCTCACAAAGTATGATATGTATATGGTTCTTTGCCTCTTTGGCTTTCTGCTCATGACCTTTTTTTCTTTTTTCTTTTTGCATGTTTCGTTATATTGGGGTTGTGTTATTTCATATAGTCCCATTGCTGCAGGCTTGTGTTGTTTTTATACTACTACCCGGTTTAAGCGTTCTCTGCCAGAGTTCGACTCCCTTACCCATCCATGGACAAAATTTTCCGTGACCTGAGCAATGGAGCTTTGTCAAGTGTCAAATTTTATCAGTAAAATAGAGACGTGCGTGCCAATGTGCCATACATGTATGGTTCTATGTAGGTTGGACTTTGGAGTTTGTCCTGCTGCCTGTACAACCATGTGCACATACTGACGTACCAAGGCTACGGATTGAAGAAACAAATCTGGGCGAGTTTTCTATATTTAAGTGAGTGCCCACAACTTGCAGCGGAATATGATTAAACATGCAATAACCTTTTTCTTGCATGGAGCAAATGCCAATGTTTTTGAGTCAGTCTGATAGTAAATACAGCTCTGAAATTTGGAATTATAGCTCCTACAATGGGAGAAAACAAGTTTGAAAATCAAAAGAAAAATAAAAAGGGAAATGCGCGTGCATCAGTATAATATACATATACAATTTCAGTTATTTCAGCTTCTTGCTCCAAATAACTAAACATATATACCCGAAACATGTGAAGAATACATAAACATTTGGTCGTAGGCAGTAAGTTCCAACAATGTATAAGAATATGGGATGAGGTTAGTGGCTGACGACTAGGACCCACTTGTCATCGTCAAGAGTTCGACCACTAACCCGTTCTTTTATATTAGTATATACAAAGATAACCAGTAGAAACCAAGTTAAACAGACCACTTGACCAGCGCCGGCCAACTACTGCATCTCCAGCGCGGTGTCTTCTCCGATGAATTTCATACGTGTAGGGAGGTTGCAGTTTAGTCTAGACTACAGAATAACTTTGTTGCAATTTTCTTTGTTTTCCGGCCTTCAATGTAAATCTTGGGACTTTGTGCTGTGCTAAATCAGCGTATTTTTCCCTTCAAAGAAAAGAAAGAAAAACAGACCACTTGACCATCAAACCTCTCGGCCACAGGCACTCATCCAACAGGCGATGGCTCGAGAAATGAACATGTAGCACACTTCATAACTAAAGAATAATATATTGCTTATCAGAACCCAGAAATTATACAGCAAAATGGATTTCAGCTACTGCAACCGACAAAATAATTCACCTTAGCGCACTTATCTACATGGCTAAGACGCACAAGAATGAAATGGCATAATTTGACCTGAGCCTAAAATAAAATGGAGAGGAACATGATTATTTTCTTCCTCTGGTCTCCCCTAAGCCGCGGCTGCTTTGCAAACCGGGCATGAGTTCTTCATCTGCAACCACTTCTTTATGCAGTCGGCGTGGAAGTCGTGGCTGCATTTCAGTGTTCCCAGCAACTCCTTGTCTTTGTATTCCTCCTGTCAGAATCCATCCATCATAAGTCAGAATTGGGCAAAAAATTCAGGGCATGGTTGTAAATTGTTCAACATGGAACTGGCAATTCAAAATAAAGCAGTAAAGAAATTGCACCAGGCAAATTGCACAGCTCCCATCGTCTTGATAAACTGCGTTTGATCAGAACTGCAACAGACCACTTCTCTCACACAGCCTGAGATTTTTCGTCGGCCAAGCCTGTGTTGACGTTACCAATAAATTCTCCCAACGCCGACAGATCCTGTTCATAGCAAAAGAGAGTTCAGAAAGATACTCAAATTTCTGGTGCAGGACGCATACAAGCATGGAGAAGCAAAAGGCAGGTGTTACTACCTCATAACTCATGTCATCAATGTCCAGTCTCATGTCCCTGTGGGGGTCAGCTGCTTCGCTTGATTCATGGAAAATCAACTGGTTCAGCATCATAAACCGCTTCACAAATATCACAGCAGCTAAATCAGTTCAGAATTCAAATTCACATTCACATTGATACAAACTTAATTACGTGAAAACTGGAAAGAAGTATCTACCTCTGCCTCAATCATCAATGGGTGAAAACCATAGTATGAGCTCCTCGCCCTTCTGTTCCTTCCACTGTTAGAATGCCCTACGGACACACGCCTTGCATGTCTAGAAGATGCAGCAGCTCCGATAGGAAATGGCTGACCAATCCTCACAGGTGTAGAGGTAGCTGCAGAGCTAGCAGGTGGATAGCTTGGAATGACCGCCTCATGGGGAATTGCTCTAGAGCCGGAGGAAGCATCAGAAGATGAATGACCGTAGCTAGGAACAGTGTTGCCATGAACAGATCTAGGAGCATAGCCACCATTGGTAAATATCCCACTGCCATAAGAAACATGGAAAGTTGGGACAGCAGCAACACTAGCATTGCTTCTTTGCACAGCAGGATAGTAAGGCCTCTCCCTCAGATCCCTGCTAGTGATTCCAGTGGCACCTACACAACCATCAAAACACATGTGCTGTAAGCATGAAGAACGAGATAAACTTAAATCATATAGAAGATTAGAGACACTAATAATCCACATTTTCCAGGTAAACTGCAGCACAAGATTGAAATCAAGCAGCAGGTAAGTATTATGTTTTAAATCAAGTCATAAAAGACACTCCATACTAAAACTAATATGGTTTATGCTTGGTTCCACCATTTATTATGCGAACAAAGGCTTTGAGGGATGTTAACTGTAAGGTGCAACACAGGTAAGTACATCAGGCAGACAACAAAGACAAATCTAGCACATTTAACTAAGCGTTAACTACTAAGTTACAAAAAAAACTACCATTAACTACTAACCTGAAGGTACAGTTCTTGTTGATACAGAAAAGGGTGCTTGGTTCCTTTCCAATGATGTACTTAGGGAAACACTTGCAGTTGAATGGAATGGTGGTGGATGAATGTTGTTTGGTGTGTAAGTTGAAGCTGGTCTAGGTTCTAATGAAATATTGGTGCAATTGTGGCGTGCTCTAACATTCCTCTGAGATCCTTCTTGATTAGCTAAGCACTGGTCATTCCGATTACTTGGGCCAATGCTTAAAGGCATTTGAGGATGTAAGGGCTCAGGAAGTGTAGTAGGATTTGGCGGCACATAATTAGAGAACTGAGTATTGGAAGAGCTTCCAACATAATAACCACCTACACTGATCCCATCCACAGGATTTATGATGGTATTTTTCGCTTTATTGCGGCCCTTCTGTTGTCCACATGGGAACTCACTGGAGCAAAGCCTTCCTCAGATCTATGTGGATAACTTGGAGCAGATTCAGGTTGAGCATCGTAGGCTAAATGACTACTGGAGCTTCCAGCAGGATAGTGAACAAACGGAACATGTGAGGTCCCTGTGTTCCCTATTCTATGACCTGGATATTGCGCAGCACGACTTGAAGATGGAAGGTCATTTGATCTAATTGCCACACTCCCACTGCCCGAAGGACCAATTCTAAGGGGTGCATCACTTCCAGCATGCACAAATAGCTTCTGATCTGAGATTAAAAAATAAACGTATTACTTTATCACAATTCAGATACATGTACAGCAGAAGAGTTGATGAAGTTCAGCTACCTAAAGGCAATGGTTCGTTGAGTGACCCGTTTCTGGGTTGGATATGATCCATCTCTGGCAACTGGAGATGGCTGTGATGGTGTCTAGCCATAAAACAAGAGTTCCAGTATGGTTGCCCTTAACCTGGAAATCACAAACTGAAACAATATCCATAATTCAGCACCATACTACATTGTAGATCCAAAATTCCAAATGAAACAATACATCAACATTAAGTGCAACACGGATGTTACTTAGCTACCGATTGTTGCAAGTCAGACCGAAACATAGAAATAATAGCACATATTGAAGCCATACAAGTGCAACTTTCGTATTACAATGTTTGATCGTTGGTACATGGATCATGAATAGCAGACACTACAATTTTGAATGGGTGTAACAACAGACAGAAAAATGTACTGGAATAACAAAAGTAAAATATACTGGAATAACAAAAGTACAAGAATTCAGAACTTCATCAACTCCTAAAACTACAAAGGGCAGGTTTAAAAAAAATGGAAGCACCACATTTACTTGATGTTTACTGACACCACTGGCAAGTAGAATATACAATCCAAATGATAATTCATCTTGTTGACAGGTAAATGCAATATAATGTTATATAGTGCACCGTTAATCACATGTGCAGATCTTACACTTTATAAGTGTCCTTATCATTCACATAGAAGCATAGATATAAACTGACAAGAAAAGTGTATCTGATAAAACTCAGCTAACATGGCAGCAAAAATATGTCATTATGCTGCTACCCTGATAATTCCCAAGTAGAAGTGTAGATGATCATTGTGGTTTGGAAACAAAGGGGAAAAAACTAATTTAATGATTTATCCCCGTGCTACAGATAGATTTATCAACTTTTAACATGTAGGCTAGAAAAAACATGTAGAAATAAGATACCAAGACTAAAGTGCTCGTTTTCTCCTAGTTCTAGACGAACAATGTCAGTTGTCAGTAATGTGTACTACTAATATGGTATTGCAGCACTTGCTCTAGATAACTTTCTAAAAACATTTTTAAGTACCAGAAAGAGCAAAGGGGGCACAGAACAATCAGGTGAAATAACTAACCTTCAATGGTAAAAAGAAAAAAATCAGTGAATATATGTATTGTTGATACCAAAATAAGTAGCCAAAGATCAAGTGGATTTACAACCACATTGTATATCATAGTATTCCTTCCAGTACTACAGCTTTTTTGTACATTCCTAGTAAATATATATGTATAATAAAACTTGCTACATTATTTAAACTTTACATGGCGGGGAAGACATTGTCAAAATGTCACGGGGAGATATTTTGTACATAATATAAGAAAAAAGGAACAAAAAATGACTTGTAAAGGAAAATATGTAGCTTCAAAAGAGCAGAAGAATTTCATGAATGCGGGTGAAAATGGCATGTCATCACTAGATGAAGATATGCCCCAAGCAATAGATGCCATACATATGACATTTATAAGATCCTTCGCGGAAGTGTTTTCGCCCTTCCTGTGTTTATTGGTAAATCCACCTCATTTCTACATCATCAACCAATCTAGTTTGAATTTCTTTCAAATAATAACCAGCAAATAATATCCTCGACATGCAAATTGGAGACAGACTGCTTGCAGTTTTGCTTTGTTTTAAGGGTCCTAGTTATATCTTGGCATCCAGTCCTACATTATTAAGCCCCTTTTCCCCAAAGCTAGAAGAACATTAGGATTAAACCGCTCTGGTTGGAAACTGTTAGTGCTTGATTTTTAAAGCTTGTCTCCTTCTAATGATCAAGTCAGCCACCAAAAAGTAACAAAAGTAGTGGGTGTTAATGCTGATCCACTTGATCAACACTTTGGCCAACCTGGATTCTCTACAACCTAACAATGGCCTATCAATGATATTGACATACCATCGATGACATAGTTCTGTGATGAATTTCACAATACAAACCACCAATGCTACAAATGGAGTGTAGCCAATTGAACATACGCCTCGCCCAAATAACATTGGTCCACCAAAAATGAATCGAAGGCATGGATCATTCACTTAGATAACTGATGTAGAAGTCTCACGACTACTGACTACCCTCACTTTGAGGATGACAACTACAATGCTGATGTTGAGTATGCCCCAACTGAGGGCAAAGGATACAAGTCTTCCAAAAGCACAGTAGAAATTGGAAGAGCTCTTCCATTTCCTACTGCAGCAATTAGCACCAGAAAGGGGCATAAATAAATCAAGGCACCCATCATATCCATCTGTTTGACCTTTATAATATTTTTGATCTATTAAAATCAAGATGTCATACAAGAAACTGAATATCCAAGGGTCATCTAGCACCTGCAATGTCATTAATAGCTTAGTCCAAATGACCGTGTATACTGCTGCTGGCAATATAGTCAAACTAGAATCCTCTAGAACAAATAGCATTGTCTTATAATTTAGCACAGGCAGAAAGGGACCTGAGGAGCTGAGGAGAAGAAGTGAAAAATATCTAAGGATACAGAATAATAGTTAGAAAAGGTATATTCAAATAAAAGGTTACTGTAATTTCACAACAAAACAATAGGTCAAAAGTAACCAACATAAATCTCAAGATTGCAACTGCAGCATTTTTTGGGATTATTTGCTTAATGAAATGGCAAAAGCTTACACAAACTAACTCCAGAATTAGTCCAGTGTGAAGTTAGAAGAAAACACTCAATCACATCCCCAAAGATTGAAAATCAATCTCTAGTAAATCTCATTTCACTGCTTTTCAGCTAAGTATATTATGGTTGAAGCGAAATCTTACACCCTGGCCTGCATTTCAGCATAAATAACGGCTTTTGAGCCATTTCTGACAACACAAAAGAATTGCATAGAAACGCTACAGAATATCAAACAAGGAGCACCTGAAGATGTAGAGGACATGACAGTGCTTATTGGAGTCGAAAGAATATGCAAATGTGAATAACTACCACCAAAAGAGGAACATTGCCCCTAAGTGGAGTACATATGTTCGCTTCTAACAACAAACTGTGCCTGTAGAATTTTTAACTTCGCCTCAGTTTGTTGAAGAATTCTAAAGCGATCAACCCAGGAAGGTAGTCACAACGGCATACTTAGCCGCGAAGAGATGCACGAGTAATACGTATTATTTTTAGAATTTGTTGGCTGTGGTAACCAACATGATCAAAATGATTACTACGAGCAGCTTGCAACACGCCTCTTACATAAGCAAGAGGCCATATGGAGAAAGCCGATGATTAAACAACCCAATCACGATGGAATCCACCTACTAGCTTTAAAAAAACTTTTGGGCGTGTTAGGGAACATAAATAAGCGATTAGTTGGTAGATGGGGCAATCTAGGCATGTAAACGACCAACTCTGCTCTATTCATAAGGTTAATCAAGTTGATGCAGCACAAAACCACAAGAAATTAGCCGAATGGATCAGCAAATCCTTTCCTCTCCTGTCGCTAAGATCATCTCGATTCTCGCATGCCAACTTGTACAAATCGGACAACAACTACATCATCATCCAGACAAGTATTTTCCGAAAAAAAAAATCCTTGTCGAATCAAGCCACCGATCGTATCACAACAGGGGTCAATCGCATCAAAAGTATAAAACTAGACTAGAACAGCAGAATCATCCGAAACTAACAGCAAATCGAAGGGCAGTACCTCGCAGGGCGATCGATCCGTGGCCCGAATCGACGCGATCCGGCCCGATTCGCGCGGAATTCCGGGGGAGATTTTTGGGGGAAATCCCTGTGCAGAAGCCTCGGGGCGGAGACGCAACCGCTGCTGTTGGCGTCGCTCTACACTAAGAAAAGAATTTGCCCGTGGGGGAAGGGAGGAAGGGAGGCGGAAGGGAGGGGAGGTATTTATAAAGGAGGAGGCGAGGCGAAGGGGAGGGGAGGTGGGAGTTGGGGTTGGGGGCGGGGAAGGGGAAGGGGAAGGAGTGGAAGCGCCTGGCGTGAGGGGGTGGGGCCCACAGACCTGTCACACTTGGGTCTCTAGTCTCTACGACCCAAAATAAAAGCTCCTGTATTTTGGTTTTCAACTTTGTGGGTCCACATATCAGTGGAGGACAATAGGGTACACCCAGTAGGTGGGGCCCGGGAGTTGAGGACAAGTAGGCAACCACGACGCTGGCACGTAAAAGTATACAGCTGTACATACGGTACATGTACGTATAACGTATGGTATATGTCGATGGATAGGAGAAGACGTGAAACATGGGCACTTTTGACTCACGGCACCAACCCTTTCTAGGTGCTTTTGTGTGTTTCTTCACGGCCCTGTTTTGGATGAAGCTCCGGTGTGACGACAAATCACAATTGTATTTTTGGCATGCAGGAACCGAGGAAGAGTTTATATACAGGTGCTTTTTTTAGTGTGATTTTGGCTTGAAACAGGGGGGCAATATCTGTTCTTTGCAATTTATCCTGAACAACTATGGCGTACTGATTGTGGATTTTTTTAAAGTTCGTAATTAGTAGGATTTAAACCTTGCTATGCATTCAATTGGGCCGCAGACTGGTACTGAAAAACAAAAGAGAGACGCGAATTCGTTTTCTAGAAAGATCGTGCCGACTTTGGTATGGAGAAGTTTTGGATTCTTCTTTCTATGTAGGAAGATTTGTAAGGAAATACCAATTTCATTTTTTGGTATGCAAGAACGGAGTAAGTTTTGCTATCATCAAGAAGCAGGGGGGAAATTGTGTTCTTTGCAAGTTATCCTAAACAATTATGGCGTATTGGTGCGGATAGGTGTGGATAGGGATGAAAAACGAATACGAATTATCCGTATTATTTGGTTATTGTATGATATAAATTATTTGGTTACTGTATGATATAAATTTTTACATTCGATTACCAATTTCTCTCATATTCGTATTCAAATTCGAATTCGCATTAAAAAAATATATATAGGTGCGAATATGGTATGGATTCCCCTATCTGAATTGTTATTTTATCCAAGTTATTCGTATTCGTATTCGATGAAGCAATATAATTATTTTATCGCGGTATACCAAATTATCTAATTTTTAAAAATATTTTAAAGATAACATATCTCTAACTTTATTTCGAATTCTGATCTCTTTTGCCACACTACAACGCGTGACGTGATAAAAACACGTTGTCATACCACGAACTTCGGTACGACCAAATGTGTGATAGAATTGAAAATAATGTTATGGAAATATTATCTTTATTTTTTTTTTTAACGCATGGATAAAGCAAAAAAAAAAACTCTTCTGGTCGATACTCAGTACTCGTTCTGGGGTCACAAGTCCCCATGCAACCTTTTTCCTTGCAGGTGGAGCCCAGCACGCTCACAAGTCAAAGCACGCTCGGTTCTTATATTTCTGAAAGACACCATATTCTGGCCCCCAAAAAAATACGTGCAAAATACCTTCTTAAACAAAAAAATAATAATAAAACTTCCAAAAAATAAGAAGAGGAGAAAACTACAAAACGGAACTGTGCGCGAGACGGCTGGCTAGCGACGAGCGGCGAGAGCTGCAATGAGGAGGAGGAGACGTGGCTGGGCGGCGCACCGGACAAGGGCATCAGCATGAGGTCAGTCAGATGCTGCGGCCACCGCGTGCGCCAGCCAAGCGCGTCACGCGGCCAACTAGTGTGGTCCGGGTGCATGGACCACTCGGCGATCGGCGCTCGATGGCGAGAGTAGTATATATTACTACCTCTGGGCTTTGGCTCATCCACACATGGATCTTTTCTTTTCGCCATGTGGGCATTTATCTCCCTGGCCCGGAGCCTCACCGAGTCCGAGGGGAGGACGCACGCAGGCGCAACACGTCGCGTTGTTCACGCGTGGAAAGGTTGGACGCCAAGGAGAGGTCGTCGTCGCCGTCTACTCCACGGTGCGGGCGACCTTTATCCAAACATCC
This sequence comes from Hsuehochloa calcarea, assembly GCA_036346395.1. NCBI lineage: Eukaryota > Viridiplantae > Streptophyta > Magnoliopsida > Poales > Poaceae > Hsuehochloa > Hsuehochloa calcarea. The sequence continues at coordinate 79,627,837 of CM070593.1, read as the reverse complement.
AATAACTAAGCTAGACTGATGAATCTTTTTGTTTTCTTCTTCCTTTTTTGGCTCATGCTAGTGTGATGAATCTTTTTCTTCTTCTTTTCGGCGAATGCTAGTGTGATGAATATTTTTTTCTTACTTTTTTGGCGAATGCTAGTGTGATTAATCTTTTTTTTTCTTCCTTTTTTTGGCGAATGCTAGTGTGATGAATCTTTTTTTTCTTACTTTTTGGCTTTTTTTTTCCTTCTTTTTTGGTTCATGCAAGTGTGATGGATTTTTTTTTCTTCCTTTTTTTTTGACGAATGCTAGTGTGATGAATCTTTTTTTCCTTCCTTTTTTGGCGAATGCTAGTGTGATGAATCTTTTTTGTTCTTCTTTTTTGGTGCACGCTAGAGTGATGAATATTTTTTTCTTCCTTTATTTTTTTGCGAGCTGCCCCTTGGAACTTGGGCTTGGGCATCGCCAAAAAAAAAATTAGTGTGAGGTGATTTGGATCTAGATCGTCAGATCATGTGATAGATTGACAATTCAACAGCACAAACATCGATTTCAGTACAAGGTTTATATGCAAGAGCTGATCAAATCTGAAAAAATTGTGGACAGATGGAAGCCTCGCAATCGAAACGTGCTCTGGCAAATATCAAGAGAGACACTAATTAAATGGTGTGTGAATTGAAACCTTCCCCTTATTTGCACGCCAAGTGCATAAAGGAAGTAATCTATCTCCTACTTGCACTCAGTTTCCAACATGGTAGCCAAAAAATATAACTTAAGCAAAAGAACAGGGTAAGGTTCCTTCCCAGCCGCAGCCAGTACCCAAGATAAGACAAATTATCTACTCCTGTTTTTTATTCTTTGACCTTTATTCAGATGTATAACGCACACAAGTTACTACAACTAAACACCCATATTTTGTATACAAGACGGAACTAATTTTATTTTGTCCTCCGCCTGCAGACACGATTCCATAATGCAGTTCGTTACAGATCCTCCTTTACATCATAGGTAGGTAGCCAGCCAGCCAGCCAACATTGACCATAATTTTTTCATTTCAAGTAATGCCTTTGCTCCGCATCAAGTTATAGTGCTGTAGCTCTTGTTCCAATCATCGGACCATGAGGAGGGCCTGATTTTATTTGCTTGTCTTAGTTACAAGTTACAACCTCAGAAGAAACAGCACATGCCTGTAGTTTAGCTTTAGAAAACTACAGCCGAGCTTTCGCTAATGCAGCTGGTTTGAAGCTCGCGATCCCAGTGATTTCTCTACCAGTCACCAGGCTGTTGATGTCGTATGTGCCTTCATACGAGTAAATGGGCTCCACATCGCAGAATGCCTACAAAGATTGTGACAACCATGAAAATAATCAAACATCGTATGAATGATTTGAGGTATAAGGCACTATGGCAAACAACTAGCCATGTGAATATTAAATACCTTTGCTACTAAAAAGTCAGTCAAAATTCCATTTCCACCCAGCAATTCTCGACCAAGAGAGACCACTTCACGAGCCCTTTTGGAAGTCCAAGCCTAAATGTGACAGCCGGGAATATAATGTTATAATCACTGATATATCAAAGCAACACGTAGGAGTAGTTCAAAGGAAGAGTGTCTTCGCCAGCTAAGTGACAAACCTTCCCTAAACTAGCATGGCCTGGTGTCATTTTCCCCGACTCATAAAGCTTGCACAGACGCCAGCCAACAAGAAGCATAGCTTGGATGCTACCAAGCATCCGGACAAGTTTTTCTTGGTTCAGCTGAAAAGCTGCTAGAGGAACTCCAAACTGTTTTCTTTCTTTCAAATACCTATTTCAATTTATACTAAAAAGGTGAAATACATATCATGTGGCATAAAGAAGTGTAAAGTGATAAGGTGATCCATACCGATGGCACACATCAAACACCCCCATTGATATGCCAATTGGTTGCCATGCCACCATAATACGCGAAATAGCAAGGACCTGTTTGGGCAGTACCAAAACTGGATTACTCCACGGAACAACATAATGATTTAGCAAAACTAGAAAAATGCGATCAGTACCTTGCTTATATCCTGAAATGAATTAACTCCTGGCAATCGGTCTTCCTCACAGACAAACACTTTCTTTAAAACTATATCACCATTCTGAACCATTCTGAGACCAATTTTGTTCTCAATCTTTGTGGCTTTCAAACCAGGAGCTCCTTTCCTCACAATAAATCTAGAAGCAATCAAGTGGATTATGAGAAGACAAGATGATCCTGAACTACTGCATAAATAACTTTTTAACATGTAAACAGAATAAGCACAAAAGGTACTGCATTAGATAATACTAGCTAATTCATGCTAAGCTTGATGCTTCAAAGGGAAATTTCACCAACCAAGAGAAGACAATTTACCCATTTAGTTGTTTTGTATCTGCATTCCTAGCTAATACCACGAGCACGTCTGCAAAAGTACTGTTACCTATCCAGCGCTTTTGTCCATCTATATGCCAACCACCAGGTACCTGTTCCATAATAAGCCACAACATTTATGGTACACACAATTGCTTACCCATTAAAAACTCAAATAATCCACGAATATCCCAAAAATACCTCAGGACTACTCAATTTTAGATTAGTACAAGTACCGCAATGGGGGAGCATGACACAACATCCAAATATGGAGCTGAGACAGGTGTCCAGCCACCCTGTATACTGCACCCCAGACAGAGACAAGTATACCGCACCCCAGACAGAGACAAGTATACCATCTGCTCAGGCTCACGGTGTGTGCCCGTGCTTACTACATTTGGAGGATTCAGGGTTCAATATACGTTTATGGTTCGGTTTTTCGATCAATATTTTTTCCTTTCAAATTTTAGTCTATTTATAGTTATTTTTTGGGCAAGATGTTTTTTATTTGATCCATGCATGCAGGCAGATCAAAGCATTGGGTTCAGGTTTCAATTGGAGAATATTTTGAATTGGAGTGTCTTTATTACTCTATATAACCCTGTTCTCCACTTACGTTGAGAGAAGGCACGAAAGCCAAACAGTTCAATAAAAAATAAAACTAAATCCTAAGAAAATAGGAAGGAAGAAAACTAAGTGTGCCAAGATGTTGCCATGCCTCTACTCTAAATTGTTAGGAATAACGACTTGTATTATCAGGGGGCCAATGGGCCAGTATATATACATAAGTACAGGTTACAGATAAGAAAACCAAATAATATCTAGAAAACCAAATAATATCTAGAATCCTACTCTAACACATATATATCTCTAACACCCCCCTCAAACTCATGGTGGAGCATCAACACTGAGTTTGGAAAGGTAGAAGCCGTGCTGTGCTCGAGTCTAGGCCTTCGTGAAGAAATCCGCTATCTGAAGCTCTGAAGGCACATACTGAAGAGCAATCAACTGATCATGCACACAAGACCTCATGAAGGAAGCATCAACACCAATATGCTTGGTGAGCTCATGCTTCACAGGATCACGAACATCTTGATAGCTTTGTCTTGTCGACAAGAGAGGAGTCGGTGTAGTGGCAGAAACACCAAAATCCTCAAATAACCACCGTAGCCAAGTAATCTCTGCTGTCAAGAGAGCCATAGCTCGCAACTCAGTCTCTGCACTCGAGCGGGACCTGCGATCTGTTTCTTCGTCTTCCGAGCAATGAGAGAACCACCAAGAAAAACACGATGGCGAGAGATAGACCGCGATCGGAGGATCGTTGGCCCAAGTAGCATCCGAATAGGCGAAGGCATAACGAGCTGGAGCGTGGAAAGAAGAGACGGCGAGAGAGTCCCACGAAGGTATCGCAGAACTCGAAGAAGATGGCTATAGTGGACCTGAGTGGGAGTGGAAAGCGAATCGACTCGAACATGAACCGGATAAGTGATATCCGGACGAGTAATGACAAGGTAGACAAGACTCCCAACAAGATGACGATAGCGAGTCTGGATCGTAAAGAGGCTCGCCATCGAAGTAGAAGATGAGCGTTGAGCTCCATGGAGTCTCAACGATCTGTTGTCGATGAGAGAAGCGCGATCAAGAAGATCTGAATATACTTCTCTTGGGACATAAAGAAACCATCCGGAGTGGAAGTAACCTCAATCCCAAGGAAGTAACGAAGAGGACCAAGATCCGACATAAGGCGCTTTCGCTCGGACGAGCCTTAACAAAGGCAATCTACTCGAGAATCATCTCCGATGATGATCATATCATCAACATATAGAAGAAGAAGAGTCCGACCACGAGGCGAAATGTGGACAAAAGAGCGGGATCATGATCACTAGCCGAGAAGCCGGCAAGTGACCACAGAGGAGAAACGCTCAAACCAAGCACGAGGGGCTTGTTTAAGGTCATAGAGAGCGGCGAAGGCGACGGACCATGCCCTCGAGAGAAGAATACCCGGTGGCGGATGCATGTAGACCTCCTCACGCAACTCGCCATTAAGAAAGGCGTTCTTTACATCAAGCCGAAGCGGACCAATGGCGAGCAGGCGCCACCGAAAGAAGAGCGGACGGTGGTCATGTGGGCCACGAGAGCAAAAGTCTCGTCGTAGTCACGACCATGCTCTCTTTGGAAGCCACGAGCAACAAGACGCGCCTTATAGCGCTCAAGAGAGCCATCGAGCGAGTCTTAATCTTATAGACCCACTTACACGTGATAGGCGCGAGTGAGATGGAAAAGGAACAAGATCCCAAGTACCGATGCGCTCGAGAGCGACAATCTCTCGGCCATAGCATCTCGCCACTCGGGATGAGTAATGACATCCGGTAGGAGACGGGCTCATGGGTAGTGCACCAAGAAGACCAAAATGGGCGAAGGTCGAATCGGCCAAACGATCGCGGAGGCCGTAGCGGAGAGATGATGGTCCATCGATGAAGATGGAGCATCGGAGAAGATGAAACATCGGGAAGATGGTCATCCGAAGCGCCTCAATCTGGAGGTCGGTGTAAAGAGAGTGGAAGGAGCACGAGGAGCCACAGCGACGAAGCGAGGCGACAACGGCGGAAAGGCCTCGGGAGATATATGTGGAGACTCAATGGGACGGATGGGCGAGGGCAAGACAGAGCGGTGTATCCGGAAAGGTCAAAAAGACGAGGACTCCACAGAGGAAACCGAAGGAGAGGCGGGGCGTGGGTAGAAGGGACGAGACTCGTCAAAAGTCACATCCAGAAATCGTGTATCCGTCGACCAACAGATCCCAACACCGATAGCCCTTGTGCTCGAGATTTGTATCCCATAAAACACACTCAACGGTGGCGGTCGGTTTGGTGCGTTCTCGAGGTGCAAGGAGAACGTAGCAAACGTAGCCAAACAGACGAAGGGCAGAGTAGTCTGGAGAAAGATCACAGAGACGCTTAACCGGGATCTCACCCTGAAGAGCATAAGAGGGCTGGATGTTGACGAGATAGGTGGCAGTGGAAACAGTCTCATCCCAAAAGTGAGGTGGAATAGATGTGGAAATCATCAGTGTACAAGCCATCTCAAGGAGGTGACGATGCTTGCGCTCAGCGACACCATTCTGAGCATGAGCACGGGACAAGAGCGGCGAGAGTGCCACCTTAGCAAGAAAGCTGCGCAGGTAATGAGAGGGTACTCGCCAACCAGAGTCACAACGAAAGACTCGAATAGGAGTGGAGAATGGTTTGCGAACCATAGTGGCAAATTGTTTATAGATAGACAAAGCCTCACTACGGGAAGACATAAAGTATATCCAAGTGTGACGAGAGAAGTCATCTATAAAAATGATATAATATCGATGACCCCCTTTCGAAAGGGAGCCGGACCCCAAACATATGAATGAATAAGATCAAATGGTCGCTGAGACACAGACTTACTATGAGAATAGGGAAGTGAATCTCATTTCCTAACTTACGATACGACAATCTAAAGATATGTCTCCTGAGACAGACCCCAGAAGACCACGACGAACTAAAGATGACAGACAAGATCCACACAGATGATCAAGTCGGTGGTGCCACTATTGGAAAGAGCTGGTAGACGAAGTGGCGGAAGTGGAGAGACTAGTGGCGACGGTGGCAGCGGAGGAAGGTGAAGCCAGTCAAGCTCCCAGAGACGCTGTGAATCAAGGCGCCGAGGGCCAGAACCAACCAGAGCCCCTGTGTGGCGGTCCTGAACACAACAAGAGTCAGAGTCAAGAATGACCCGACAACCAAGGTCGATGTCATCCGTGAGAAAGAAGCTGCATGGTTAGGCGAGGAACATGAGCAACTGAAGGAACATGAAAAGATGAGTTGCTAAGAGGTCCTCGACCAGAGATAGAAAGAGAGGTACCATCAGCAGTAAGCACACTGACAGGGGAATCAAGAGGTGTAACAAAAGACAGAGTGGAAGAATCAGAAGTCATGTCAAAAGATGCTCGGAATCAAGGATCCACGGGAGGTACTGGACTGTGTAGGAGGTGGTTTCTCAATGCAGAAGAGTCGATCGCGAGAACACATCGAGGAGAACACAAGCGGCAAGCGGCGTCGAGTCCGCTATCTCCCGCCGATGAGAAAGCTGCGAAGTAGTCGACGTAGAAATCTGGTGCGGTGCTAGGAGAAGAACGGCGTGAAAGATACGTCGCTTCTTATAGCACTGGGACTCAATGTGGCCGACCTTATCGCGATGGGAGCGTGAGCACGGCCACCGCCAGATGGAGGGCCACCACCACTGTGGCAACCATTGGAGGAGGCAATGTACTGAAGCGTGGAGCAGTCGGTGTAGAAGGTGGCCGGGCGACGAGCACAGAGGGGGGTGGCATCAGACCAACACCACTCAGACGAGTCTCCTCTGCACGTATCTCGGTAAGGGCCTCGGAAGAGTGACACGAGGTGGCGTGCAAGAAGCCGGGCACGCCTGCTCGAACTTCGGGGCGAAGACGAGTAAGGAACTCGTGACACGCGAAACTCAGATCAACACGTCTGACCAGCAAAGACGCAGGAGCGGCGGCCGGCGGTGCGAAGAGAGTCGGTGGCGCTGCAGACGCAGAACTCGAGCATAGAAGGCGTCAACGATGAGTGTCACCTGCCAAGAGAGTGTTCTGGCGAACCACCGATGCGAGTAGGCATCTCCGAGGGTTCGTGGCGTTGCGAAGGTGAGTCCACATCCGGACGGTACCGAAGAAAATCCCACAACCTCGAGAGAAGGCGAGGTGGACATCGGCGATGAAGACAAAGCGGCCGGCGTCGTCGTCGCACCACCGAGTGTAGGCGATCAATCGATCCATGTAGAAATCCGAGCCTCTTGGTAGGCGAGGCGACCTTCTCATCAAGATGACCGGCACCTCAGCAATGACCTTGTCGGTTTGTCGAGGATAGCGCAGCAGACGTAGGCTCCGTCGGAGGAGTAAGGCAAGGCGGGCAGGTGACATCGCCAGAGAGGACACCCAGAGACGAAGACCACGCATGTGGATGCGCATGTGAGACACGAAGTCGGTGTAATTAACACCGTCGAAGATCACCGCAAGGCGTGAGGAGAAATAGTGCCCATTGGTAGGCGCTACGGACGGGCGGCGACCAAAACAACGGTCTAACAGCGGTACGAGAACGCGACGGTTAAACGTTTTTTAAGCGGTGGTTCTTTTTACGATCGAACGGTCGATTCGGCCAAAGACAAGCCAAACGGCCCAACAGAGTTCCCCCTTTCGAGCAATGGCGGCGGCTTGGTTTGGCGTGGCGTCGGCGATCGGTCGGCGGTGGCGTGGTCGATCAGAGGTCCCGAGCGGCGGCGACGGCCGGCCGCAGAGCTCCGGCGGCGGCCGAGAAGCGGCGGCGATCGATCGCGAGAGCTCCCGGCGCGGTCCGAAGCGGCGGCCGCGCGAGCTCGGCGGCGGCACCGAGATCGACGCCGCGTTAGTGGTAGGCGTGATCGACGGCGAGCGAGAGGTGGCTGGCGGCGGCGACGGCGGAACTCCGGCGGCGAAGATGGCGGCTGAAGAGGGTCGCGGCGACGGATCAACGATCTCTGCCCGATCCGGCGGCGAGGACAAGGCGTCGGGCAAGCGGCGACGAGGAGTCGGAGTTGCGCGCTGAAGTCGAGTCGCGCTGCAGACGATGAGCTCGACCGCCGACTGGAGGCGTCGGCGACAGCAGAGAGAGCGGCATCGGCGGAGGGAGGGAGGCCGACGGTGGTGGCAGCTAGGGTAGAGGAGGATCTTGCGTGGCGGCGGCTAAGCGAGATCTGAAGAGGTAAGCCTAGCGCTCTGATACCATGTTAGGAATAGCGACTTGTATTATCAGGGGGCCAATGAGCCAAGATATATACACAAGTATAGGTTACAGATAAGGAAACCAAATAATATCTAGAGTCATACTCTAACACATATATATCTCTAACATAAATCAGGGTATGCCATGGGCTAAATATCATAGCCCCATCCTGTGAAATGCTTTGTCATGCTCCCCTGTTGCAATACATGTATAAAACTGGACAAAAATAGCCTAGCTGTCTAGACTGTATCGAAAATCTTTTTTTGATATTAGCCAAAAAATTAATACTTCAAATGTTGAACCTTGGTCGCTGTAGTTCTCAAGGAGCTTGCGTCACTTCCATGATTTGGCTCCGTTAATGCCTACAGAAAGAATATATTGTTTTTGGTGGAGACTGTCATTTAATCATTTGTATGAATCGCTGAGCTTCAGAATGGATATTTCAACTCACCCAGCAACCAACAGTAGTAAGTTGAGCAAGGGATGGCAGGTACTTCTGCTTCTGAACCTCAGATCCACAAAGAGCTGTTCTTCACACAAAACAGAGAAGAGCAAGGACAGCTCAACTAGAGCATAATTTATTTTGGTAAAACTTCACAGAACAAGATAGTAACAATGAAAAAAATTGTAGCTTTTTTACCTATTGTGACCATTGCAAGAGAAGAGTGCACCAGAATAAATGTGGAGCAGCTTGCATCTACCCGTGCAATTTCTGCCATAGTAACAGCACTTGCTGTAATCGAAAGTCTGGGGCACCCATATCCCTGTAATAAACCACGGTCTAACAATAAACTTGAGGAATATTAGAGAATTGAAAAACAACAAGAAATCTAAACAAAAATCACGTAAGTGGGTATGCTTCAGTATTCCAGTATAGAAAAAAGTTCACAAATCTTAAAGCAAAGTGGCTTGTATGAGGACAAATTTGTACTAACATACATGTCCATATGACTAACTGAAGAGCTCATTGTTAGGAATAGTATTTATATTATCAAGGGGGCAATGGGCCAGTATATATACACAAGTACAGGTTACAGATAAGGAAGCCAAATCATATCTAGAGTCCTACTCTAACACATATATATCTCTAACATATATATCTAACACCCCCCATCAAACTCATGGTGGATCAACAACACTTAGTTTGGAAAGGTAGAAGCCGTGCTGTGCTCGAGTCTGGACCTTCGTGAAGAAATCCGCTATCTGAAGCTCTGAAGGCACATACTGAAGAGCAATCACCTGATCATGCACACAAAACCTCATGAAGGAAGCATCAACACTAATATGCTTGGTGAGCTCATGCTTCACAGGATCACGCAACATCTTGATAGCACTGTCATTGTCGACAAAAGAGGAGTCGGTGTAGTGACAGAAACACCAAAATCCTCAAGTAACCACTATAGTCAAGTAATCTCTACTGTCAAGAGAGCCATAGCCCGCAACAAGAGAGGTACCATCGTGATAAGCACACCGAGTGGGAATCAAGAGGTGTAACAAAAGACAGAGTGGAAGAATCGGAAGTCATGTGAAAAGATGCTCCGGAATCAAGGATCCACAGGGAGGTACCTGACTGTGTAGGAGGTGGCTTCTCGGTGCGAAGAGTCGATCGCAGAACTGCGCAGAACTCGTCGAGGAAGAACACAAGCGGCAAGCGGCGTCAAGTCGACTATCTCCCCTCGATGAGAGAACGCGGAAGTAGTCGATGCAGACGTCGATGTAGAAGTACCGGTGCCAGTGTTAGGAGAAGAACGGCGGGAAAGATGCCGCTGCTTCTTGTAGCACTGGGACTCAATGTGGCCGACCTTGTCGCAGTAGGAGCAGCGAGGACGGCTACCGCCAGATGGAGGACGGCCACCACCACCTGTGGCAGCCACTGGAGGAAACAGTGTACTGAAGCGTGAAGCAGTCGGTATAGCAGGTGGACGGACGGCGAGCACGGAGGGGAGTGGCATCAGACCAGTACCACTCAGATGAGTCTCCTCTGCACGTATCTCGGTAAGGGCCTCCAGAAGAGTGACACGAGGGTGGCGTGCAAGAAGCTGGGCATGTCTCTGCTCGAACTCGGGGACGGCGAGTAAGGAACTCGTGAGACACGCTGAAACTCGGATCTGCACGTCTGACCAGCGGCCGACGCAGGGCGACAACCAGCATGCGAAGAGAGTCCAGCTGACGCCAGACAACAGAACTCTAAGCATAGAAGGCGTCAACAGTAGCATCACATCACCCTGCTGAAGAGAGTGCTCCTGGCGAACCAGCAGCAGTAGAGGCATCTCCGGAGGGTTCATGAAGCGCCGACGAATGTGAGTCCACATCCGACGGTAGAAGAAAATCCCACAACCTCGTAAGAGAGGCGAGGTGGACATCGGCGATGAAGACAAAGCAGCGGCTCGGCGTCGTCGTCGCACCACCGAGTGTAAGCGATCAAGCGATCCATGTAGAAATCGAGTATCTTGGTAGCGAGGCGACCTTCTCATCAGCAAGGCCAGCAGCCTCAACAGCAGCCTTGTCGGCTGTCGAGGATAGCGTAGCAGACGTAGGCTCCATCGAAGGAGTAGGGCACGCGCAGGCGGTGACATCGCGAAGAGGGCGCCCAGTCGAAGACCACGCATGTGGATGCGCATATGAGACGAAGTCGGTGTAATTGACACCATCGAAGATCACCGGCAATGAGGAAAGCGGTGCCCATTGGTAGGCGCGCTGACGGCGATAGCGGCGACCAAATAACGTAGTCTAATAAGCGGCGTTGGACGGCGCGGCGATCGAGCGAGCGTATTTTTTGTTTTTTTACGTACCGACGCTTCTTTTAAAAGAAAGCGGCCAATGATCGGCCCAAAAGCGACCGAGCGAGAGGGCTAGGGTTCCTCCCCTGCGGCGACGGCTAACAGCCGGCGACAGCGGCCTTCACAGAAGCGAGGCCGAGGATGGCGTTGGCGCCGAGGCGAGAAGCGGCGGAGGCGGCGGCGCCTGCGGCATGACGAGCCGGAGCCGAGAGGCGACCTAGGAGCGGCGGCGGGCCTGCGGCGTGGCGGCCTTCACGGCAAGTGGAGATAGCCGACTGGCGACGACGCTGAAGAAAAGCGGCGGCCGACTTCGGCAGCAGACCCGGCGTAGCCGAGGCGGCGACAACGACGGCGACGACGGCGGGGCGCAATGGCCGGTCTGTCGTCGTCCGGCCGTGAGCAGCGATGATGACTCACGTCCCGAGGCCGAGGCGCGCGACCGCCAAGATCCGATCGGAGTCGTCGAAGATGACGACAGAGGCGATCTGCGTCTGGCGGGCGCGACGGCGAGGGCAACAATGGCGAAACCCTAGGTACGCTCTGATACCATGTTAGGAATAGTGCTTATATTATCAGGGGGTCAATGGACCAGTATATATACACAAGTACAGGTTACAGATAAGAAAACCAAATCATATCTAGAGTCCTACTCTAACACATATATATCTCTAACATATATATCTCTAACACTCATAACTTCAATAATATCAACGTCGACAGGGATGCAATCGCAAGTCGATAAGGGTGCCAGTCTGAGTGAATCGCTACATGGTCCATGGTCAATCCATGCCAGTGTCAGGTCTGAGGTATCCTACTCCAGCTTACCATATTAAATAGACTACGCTATGGAGAGATATAAGTAATGATCAACCACTTGATCTGATTTCTTTATGCAGATGGGAGAGATCAGGATTTTAGGGCTTGATCCATAAATACCTATTCATGTGAAAGGGTTTGACAATTGACAATGTCGCCCTTCTGAAATTTAATTGGTTGGCACAATCTCCACCATTGATTCTTCTTTTTAAAATAAAAAAAAAATTCTTTAGGGAGAGTAATTTCTCCATTTCAAGACTGAATAGAAAAAAGAACATGGTGCATAGATATATGCCAAACTTAATTTGACTTGAGCCCATTGATTTCAATTATTATTGCCCATAAGGATAAAAGCTTATTTAGAAATCAGAAGGTAACTGGAATATAGAGAAATCATTACCTTTATCGTACCTCCGGCTACACCAAGGCTTGCAAGGTTAGGAATGACATGAAATGGAAACTCTGCCTTCTCCCAGTACTGCAGTTGTAAATTAACAAGAGACTATGTTATCTTCTAAAAATAGATTATGATATGACCAAGAAAATTTAAATAGGACATTACCCAGTCAATTCAAATTAGAGAAAATATCTGATTTATGGATAAGTAAACTAGAAATGCACTGTCTATTGTCTAATAATAGATTCCAGAAAGGAAGTCATGGCTAACTATGGTTTATGTGATAGACAAACACTTCAAGACGAGTAGTCTAATCTGCCGTAGTAATGTAAATAGACTAGTTGGGAATTGGCATACCACTGCCATAATGGGCGCAATTTCTTTCTCCATTATACCCCTAACCTTCATCCTGAGAGACCGCTCTTCACTGGTCAGCAAATCATCAAACTGGTAGTAGTCCGATGCTGCAAATGAGGGTGGAGGTACTTAAAACCAATAAATGCAACATACACCAAGGACTTTGTAATTAGCACACCGTAAATCAACTCACAACACTGAACTTTAGTATATATAAGTTCACACTTAACGAACATCGTAAAGGTTGAGTAGTCTAATCCCTGCCAAAAAAATGGCCAAGTTACCATTTAAGAATTAAAGCAGCAATAGGCATGATTATACAGTTTTGGTTGCACATTTAATGTTTGAAATTTACACTCCTAAGGCACATCATAAAGGTTAAATACTCTGATCCCTGCCCAAAAATGGTCAAGGTGCTACTAAGAATTAAAGCAGCAACAGGTTGGAACAAGAGCAGATGATTCTACAGGTTTGGTTGCGCATTTAAGCTGTGAAAGCAACCCCTCCCATGAACGAGTCCATCTGAAACAACAAATCTCTATTTTATGCCATACTGGCTCGATACCTTAGCAAATAGGTTATCAAATCACTAAATTCTTGTAAGCTCCAATATTTCTGAATTGCAGTAGGGCCGCAAGTGCATTTATCTTTGAAATGACCAATATCAAAGTCTAGAAGTCTAGAACTATCGAGCAAACTTTGACAGCAGTACCAAAATTTTTTGAAAAGAAAGCTGCATAGTTCCTATATGACCGTATCTAATAATTGAACAAAAGTGACCCGCAACAAAATCACCAAACAGTACTAAAACTAGACAACGATACGAGTTGATAAAAATGACTAAACAATTCAAAAAAACTAACCAAATAAAACTAAGATCAGATAATCAAATTTGGGAGAAAAAACTAAAACGACCTTTCCCATTTCACACCTAAAACCCCGCTAATTTCCACTGATCCTGACCAGAATAGCATGCGAAAAAAGAAGAAGAATATCTCCAATATATTCACCAAAAAAATTAGCCTCCCAACAACCTATAGAATCCTTAAAACATCTCACTTCCACATATTAACATCCAATCCAGAGACCAAAGGGATGGATCTTTCGACCGAACGAAACGGAGAAGCAAGGTTTTCTTTTCTCACCGGAGGGCGGGAAGACGGAGGCCGGCGTGGCCTGGGGGAACGCGAGGGAGAGGTCCATCGCTGGGAGCCCGATCTTGGCGCCGTCCTCCTCGCGGCCGTCACCGCCAGCACCTGCAGGGAGATCAACTAACCAATCAACCAAATGCCTCGAGACCACCCAATTAATCCCGCACGATATCGAGCCGTTCGAAAGCGCAGGAGCCAGCCCACCTTGCTTCCCTACCATCCCGGCAGCGCGGAGTAAGTACAGATAGAGCGTCCCTCACAGGGGCTTGGAGTTTCGTCGGCGGGGAGGAGGAGGCGAGAGCCGCGAGACGGGGAAGGAGGAGACCGGAGTGCGAGTAGTCCCTGGCCCACACGCCATAGGTGGGCTTGGTGCGTAAGGCAGATATATGTGTGGGGCCAGTATGGCAGAGGACCAGGGGTGTTTATTGCTCGGCGCCCGCGGATGGTCTCCTCCTCTCATCCTCTGCGTCGAATCCAGGGCCCACATGTCGGTGATGCCGTGGTATCGCTCAGAAATCAATTGCGCTGAGCCACCTCGATTTGGATAGTTCACCGCGTCACTTGTTTGTTTGGTACCGGCCTAAATCTATCCTGTGCTGTCTGCCGATGATTGTTACGAACCTAGTTGTACGGCAAATCACTGACAGTCATTGGAGGATTTTTATCCATTTGGACTGTAAATATAAGAATTTTGTGTACAATAGATATACAGATGAATAAATATATTGGTTCTCCTCTACACTGTGTCTCTCAATTGTGTGATTGTTCTTGATATTGTACCGATGATTGTTCTAGAGATTCTATCGATTCTATTATTTAACACGTTATCAGCACCTTCGTTCTTCAACGATCAAATTGGTATGATTACTCCTAATCTTTTTCTGCTAGATTAATCCCGCAGATTAACTTTTTGCTAATTACCGAAATCAGATCGATTTTATCGGGTTCAGTGTTGGGATTACTGTTAATAGTGTAAATTAATCAAGTAGATTAAAAAGCGGCAATATCGCGATCGACCGTAACGCGATTCAAGTCGTGTTGCCATATGCTCATCGGCCGCCGCCACCGCCCACGCGACATTCTCGGAGGACGAGCCGCCACGCCTCCCACCGTCGTAGCGTCGGCCGCGCCACCACCCACGCCCGCGCTCGTGCCGCCACCAAAGCAAGGCACTAGAGTTGGAAACCCTAGTGCCCCCTTTGGTCCAAGCCTAGCAGGTCGGGCAGTGCGTTGGGTCGGCCTTGCCCATGAAGTTTTTTGAAAGAAAAAAAAGGCAGAAAAAAGTTTTGGGAAAGGAAAAAAAATTGAAATCCCATGATCTTGCAAAATGTCCCTTAGTAATTCTGAAAATTACAAAGAAAGTTAGCAGATAAGAAAAAATTGCAGAAAACCCCTTGGAGTTTGGGAAATTACGACAGATTTTGGATTTTTCATATATTCTTACAGAATAACCCTTCAAGAATCCAATTTTCACGACAAATCAGTATGTTCTATGGTTATTTTTATAACCTAGACTCTCGGCTTATGATTATTTATTTTAATATTATTTATTCTTATGCAATAACCTTAAATTAATCATAGAAACTGAATTTTTAAGGTATATGTGCTTTCATAAATTGTGAAACCTTAGACCTAGTACACCTTGAAAGCATCATATTTTTTATAGTTTATTTTTTCTTGGTATTGTATGTTTTGGAAAATTAATTAATGAATTTAGTAATTCTGAAAATTGCTCCCATACCTTAAAAATTATGATAAAATCACAAATGATACTAGGAACATTATGGGAAATGTATAAAATTATCTACTAAATAAGATAAAATTAATCTTTACTATTTTGCACTCGTTTCATGCATTTAAAATTCTTTACTAGCTATAAATATAGAAAATTGCATGAATTATGTAGGACATATTTGCTATCACTAAGTGGATATTTGTTTGTCTTGGATGACAGCAATGATAAGTCCATATTATGCTCTATGGAGACCTGTAGCAATCTCCTAGTTATCCCTTAACTTTGTAAAGATATCGCTTTCCTACATGAGTCGCATTAGTAGTATAGATTTAGCTTATGTTGAGCTTGGTCCTACTCCTGTTGAGCATCTATTATCTTTTTCTTTAGGCTAGAACATTATGCATTGGATAGTTATTTCCTAGATGTCATAAATAAAATAATGGTCTAAGTTGTTCTATTAAAGTCTTATCTCCTACTGAATAGTTGATTAAATCTATTTAATAGAACATATTGTAGTAGCATATTTTGCCTATAGTAAAATAATTAATCTAGTATGGAATTTTTTTGTAAACAGTATACCAGAAAATTAAAAATGTGTTGTCATGACTTGCTAACAAAATATTGGATGTGTACTCTTGACATATAATAAGCCTCCCAGATGGCAAAATGAAAACTATTTTTATCAGTGGCACCAGATAAGCCTAGTCATATGTTGATCTCTAATGGACCACTTTAGCTAGAAAACACAATATCTCTCAAATAAGTACAAAATAACTTAAGCCCTAAGACTTAGAGTCTATATAACACTATCCTCCACCGCACTTATTTCTTAATTGAAGAACTTTGTAAGTAGAATGTTATAGAATATATAATAATTTCACGCCAGCAAAATTGTACTCCCATGGAAGTATGATTGTAAATCTTTGCTAAAACTCAGAGTTGATTTCAAGCAAATGCTTGATGCACACACTATCACTCGGGATTTTTATAGTTGACAGGAAAAGGGGGAGGATATTGGGTCTGTGTGGGATATTTGGAACCTAAGAGGCAAAGAAAAATGTTCAAAATAAGAGTCATGTTAGGCGCAGTGGCAAAACCTAGGTCAAAGCCAGAAGCAAAATTAATCTAGTTCATTTTGGAATATAATAATAGTATATTTCATTATTATAATCCTTACCCAGATGATATAGATAATGGCATTTACGCCATTGCCGTCACTCATGTTGTTGGCAACCACAATTGTTGCAGTCCACAAAGGGCAGTTGATTTGTGCCTTTAGCAATATGTTAATCACCAACATGTGGGAATGCATACGACAAATCGACGGCCACTGGAAGCATTCGCACATATGCCATGTTGGATACGCACTGAAGCATGCTATACTCATCGGAAATGACACATGCATCAATGGTATATGCGGTTTACAACTGCATCACCACCGGAAGACATATCATTTGCTCGAAGCAAATATAACTCCCAACATAAAATATAACGACCTATTGGATTTTGTTGATCCTGAATGATCTAAATTTGGCCATGATGATTCTGGTATTACAAATTAAAATAAGGCATACAATTTATCACCACTAATTAAATATGGTGTTCCTGTTGAACAATAAATATTCTCGACGAATACTTATACTATTTGGGTGATTCAACTATATTTGAAGTCCAAAAGAAAATCTATTTATTTCGTGCATATTAACTATGGCCAAATATTTTATGTTCTAGCATTATATTTATGCTTCTGTAGAGCATCCTGTAGTTTTATGCTATTAGAACATACTATTTATGACCATAAGAAAATATGTTGCGCAATTATAAACTTAAAGTATAATGGTCCAAATTATTTAAAATGTGGTATGAGTCATTGGATCAAAACTTGTGTAAATAATAAACAAGCTAATCTATAGAATAAGTCTGCCAACTCCCGGACCCCCATATGAGACCTTCGTCGCGGATTAATAACCAACAAGAAGTTGTAATATCCTACGAAATGTTAGGATCATGCAATTTTCTTGCCACTGCACTGATAAAAATCTAGCTCATTGCATATAATTATCAAACCCCTTATTGAAATTTATGCGTGTTGGAGGAATCAAACATTTTCCACGTGTTATCACCACTGTAGCATACACCTTTGGGCCACCACTAGTTGTTGGGGATCTTGTTGAATATGAAATTCAATCAATCAAATATGCCCATGATAAGGGAATTTTGTAGATCAAATCTTGGCATTGGGAGTGAGAAATGCCTAAAAGTTAGAACGTCATCGTATTTTTTAGAAGAAAAAGAGTACTAAGATACATGCACTAGTCAAGCTAAACTTAAGGTTTAATTTATGCTCCTGTACGCCGGAAATGGGGAACCTACTAGATACTTTCTAATTATAGAGGAGTTACCACAGTGTTTACATACAGTAAATGCTTTGCTAAGAGTGGAATACCCTAGGTTAAATAGTATACCACCTATGCGAAATTGGCTTATTGGTCCTTGATCTAAAATCTACAGGGACGCCTGTGGGTCTAAGATCTAATGACACTAGTCAAAATAATTATTAATTACTCCTTTAACTCTCTTGAGGAGAACTCATTTTGAAGGTGAAATACCTCATGAAGATGTTCATCATGAAGATGAAAGCACTGGCAACTTGATGTGCGCATATTACAATGCTGGGAATGTGGAACAACCAAGAATATTTTGTTTGGGAAAGGACAGAGATCTTGTTAAGACTGAGATACCCTCAATTTGGAGGATATAGGAGAAAAGTTGTAGACAGCCACTTTTCCTCTACAAATAGCTAAAGTTTCTCTTGCGAGAACACGGATCCGGAACCAAAATCCAAGGCCGAGCGCTTGAAACATTCATATCGGGTCACATAATGAAAGTGTATGAGGTTGAACCATAATTGCTAAATAAAAGTCTTGGAACCAGGTAGTTCAGACTTGACGGGTCATTATGAATATAATGAAGTGGTGAAATCTATAGTTCAAAGGTCCCCGTAGAGACCGTTACTATGCTATTATGAATGAAATGATGTTCCGTTGGACAATAATTCTGGCAAATGGCATGAACAAATGAATAAAATATGCAGTCAATGGGTTCTCAAAATCCATGATGAGATCCTTGAATGACACAAAATTCCTAGTAAGAAAGGAAACAAAATCGTAATATATATATATATATATATATATATATATATATATATATAACTCATACCCAACAGCCTTTTACCTGTAGTAAGAGCATCTCCCGGAAGAGTGAGAACCTCCCTGAAGCAAAATTATCTTACCAGTCAATCTCTTAATCATATCAATGATCGTGTAATCCCTAGAAGTGGACAAGGACGCATCAAGACCCGAAAGAATGTAATGAGGAACCTAAAAACCAGAAGTGCGTCACACAAGCACTTATAAAGTGCATCTTCCACTAGAAGTTAGTGAAATTGTGGTTTCCTCTAGTACCATGAAGGTACTACATACATTAGTGATATTATCAATTAATCCCCCCTAAACATCAAAACTAAGACTAGTTATATTTTACTCTAGAGTAGTACAATCATACTTTATAGTTCTGCAGAACAGACTATTTGTTGTAACTTTAACCACCGAAGATAGTTACAAAATATTAAGATACTAAAGGTTTTAATAAATCGTATCCGAAAGGCATATGACTCTGCAACCAGTATTAACCATATATGTTCTGCAAGGATAATCTACTTGTGTTGCACAATCAAATAATGGTATTTGATAAGTTAATCATGTTACTCTTGAGTAGTATTTATCCTAAAATCTCCATATGAGTAAAATGATATTTGTATGTAAGACTCTGCATTGTGGTAATCCAGTTGATTTGATCACAATATACTTGCCTATATTTATTTTTGAAAAATGTATGAAAGGTATTAGAGCAATAATACTTCAATAGAAGTTATCTTTAGGGGGAGCATATGCCAAACACTGATCATCACACTTGAGATTTTAAAAATCTTAGTCAAACCTAGAATGTGTTGATACGATGATTACTACTTAAATTCACTTCGAAGGTTTTACCACTTTAGATCCAGTTGGTCGACAATGCAAAGATCATGAAGATCATCATAGATCTTGATGATCATCACTAAGTCATGAAGATATGCTGACTATCTGTCAAATCTCTATAGTGCAAAATCCTAGAATGGATTTATATTACTTTGTATTAGTGCAACAATCTCTTGGCGGTTATCTAAGCAGACCTTAATAGCTACTTCTACCAACCACCACTACTACATAAAAGTTTTTCACAGATAGTTCAAAAACGTCATCACAGACAGTTTCGTGAGCCGTGTGAGTTTATGGGTCAGTAATAACATGATGTCATCATAGACGATTTTTGAAACGTCTGTGATGCAAATTATCACAGACGGTTATTAACCCAGAACCGTCTGTGATAGCTGATGTATCACAGACGGTTTGTAGATGAATCTGTTTGTGAGAGCTGATGTATCACAGACGGTATGTCCTAAGAAACCATCTGTGATATTTTTTGTATTGCTAAATCTATTTATGTTTATTGACTAGTCACAGGAAATGCTAGACATGCCCTCTGAAACAAGCTGAAACACAACAAGTACATGTATACATCCAATTCACATTGATTTCAGAAATAATCACATCCAATTCACATTTATTTCATAAACAAGCACATCCAAAGCATAATTCAATTAACTAAAATTAACCATTCATGTACATTTACACACATGTACCATTAAGTTCAATTTTACCTCAATCAAGTTTAGTCTACATTGTGGAAGTACCCATCTGGATTTATGCCCTCACGGTTCAATAATGACGCAAATTGTCCTCGAATGTTTATGAGTTGGCCCTATTCCAACGCAGTTGTATCGATGCTCGCAACCTGTCGCTAAGAAGATTAAATTCGTGCATATATAAATTGATAAGTATGAAATAATTATTGCAAGATTGATAAAACCTAAGGATCATTGGTCATCGTAGAACCGACGAGTAGTTCCATGTTGTGGCAAACATAGTATCCACAACTGTTGCAGGCCGGCGGCTATTGGTGGCACTGCAAAAATATAATTGGTTAGGTCGAGAAACATTACTACGAAGTAATATATAGGATTAACGTGTACTAGCGAATACCGTGAAATTTAGATCGTGTCGCAGGATCCTTCCCTTGCATTTCCATCCTTTAGCAAAATACATGGCGAACGACCTACTTGATTCCAAGAAGTTAGCCTTAGCCATTGCAAAGGAAGGAAAGACTACAATAGAGTAATCTATAGAGAAAATGTAATACATTATCTATTCGGAAGACAAGATGTCACCTAACAGGCCAACCTACTATTCAATTCCTAAGATTAACATCGCATTCAATGCTAAAGAAACGATTAATCAAGGTAACAATCTAGAGCTTAATAACAGTTCATCAATAAATTAAAACAAGAATTAACCAAAGCGAGAATAATGAACCTCCAAGTGATAATTATTACAATCCATTACATTATAATTAAACCGAATAAACGTAAATAGAATTTTAACGAATGAATGATTTATTCAAGTGCGTGGAACGTGCTGAACTACACCCTCCCGCTAGCAACAGTTTCACTAGAATTCACCTAAAACAAATAAAAGCAAGAGTGAGTCGAAACTCAGCAAGCACAACATATACATTCACAAAGAATACTGAATCGGAACAATCTACCAAGTAACTCATTTACTTCCATGAATTTGCGAAAGCATGGTATGAATGAATGCATTGAAGGAGAATGAACTTTCCACATGTTTATACCGGTATAACTAGTGACACACCCGTCGGTGTTCACTTAAGCCCGCTCTTAACCAAGAGCGGGGATCCAAGTCCGTATGAAGAACGTTTCATACGGAATGTCCGAAACTGCCTACATTGGAATGGTAGGTCTTACATACCCATATTGGAATTAATGGGACTTAATCAAGTTTCCACTCCCGTGGACAGCAACTGAATTATGTATGCATGGAATGAAATGCATAACTTGAACTTCATCTCAATGTATCATCGAATAAGGTATTGAACTCTACCACATCAAGCTCAAATCACAGGAATATTCATAATTTACCAAGTTATCATGCATTCATCGAATTCACACAAATTAAACATTGCACTTGCCTTCCGTGTTGTGACGTATTGGGAAGTAACGAAGGTGTCCTTCCACCCACCGTCTCACCGCCTACACAAGCATTGCCACGGATTACGGATAATAGAATATGGCACAGCTACACGTGTTCTACGATGCTCTCTAATCAATCCACACACCCCAAGGGTTCAATTTGACCTCTACACAAAAAAAGTCCAGATTACCTATCTTCTGGCAGTCGTACGAGAAAATTCACCATTAATTGTCTGTAACTCTAAAAGACATGAAACCAGTGCTCACTGATTCTTAACTGATCCGGCTACAAAACATTAGTTGACGAAATCCCCTGTTTCGGCCAAAACAGAGGGCTAATTATCAGTTAAACACAACCCATCTACGTCTGTCCAGAATTCAGATCAGTAATAAAGAAAACGGCGTAACTTTTAGCCTACTGATCCAATGAGAATGATCCTTATCAACTTGGAAAGATAAATTCGATAGCTACAATAACTTAGTTGGGTGAAGGTTCTAATTCGGCCCCTAATTTGAACAAAACCGAGGGACAAACCTACTGACCCCAGTTTTCAGGCAGACTGAACAGACCGCATTCAAAAATTTATATCTCCCAAACTACAGATTGGATTTTCCTGATCTTGGTGCCAAAAGAAAGCTAACGTTCCCAGGAATAAAACTCTAGAAGGGAAAAACCCCAGATTCGGCCTCTAAAGTACCGTAACTTGCCGCGCAACGTTCTGATCCAAGCTGTAAATTCTGGAATACTAATCTGACGCGACTCAAATGATCTCTACCGCAACAAAAACCGATCAAACATTGAATCGAGGTGCTCGTTACCCTTGAAGACTAGCGGGGAGATGATGATCAATCCCCCACGAAGAAGACCCTTCTTCTCCCCCTTTCTTCTCTTGTTTCTTTCTCCTTGGTCGGCAGATGGAGCAGCACAAGGATGCAGAAAATCTTAGGCAAGAAAGACATCTTTTCCTCTCTCCCTCGCTTTATGTCTCTGCTGGCCACAACATGCAGTGCTAGCTAAAAGTGCAAGACTCGCAAACAACATGCATGTAGATTAATGAGAAGGGCACCCCATCATCGCACCATGAAGAGCATTAGGCAAAGAATAGCGACCCATGCGCACCTATCTTGCGCATGCAAAGACGAGGGGGGCGGTGCATGATGCGAAAAAGGAGATTGCTTAAGAACTTGCATGACACGATGGAAGAAGGAAAAAGGCGGCGGGAGGATTGGAGCAAGAGGTTGACAGCTAGGGTTTCATGTGCATCCGTCCTCTCCCTTGGGCCATGGGCCGAAGGCCCACCTCTATTTCCCCTCTAATTTTCTGAATTTTCTAATTTAAATTCTAGAATTACTACTTTAATTCTATTTAATTTCTCTTTTAGTTCATTTAATCCCACTTATACAATTCGGAATATTACAGAAAATGTGTTTACTCGTCCATTAATTATCGGACAATTGTGAAGTCGCGTGCGGCTCTCTTTAGGGAATCTATGTATAGAATCCAGTGAAACCTACACAGGTATATCGCCATGGTCATTAAACATAAGTTTGTGTTGCTTATAAAGTACAAATCAACAAGTATAGTCACTAATGCAACACTTACTCCTGGTTGTAGGGTAAAAGTATGAATTCCTTGTCGCGTTGAGCCAGAAATGACTATGTCATGTAATCCTCGATGAATTTTGCATTCTCCTTGATGGTTTGCAAGAAAACCAAGTGTGGGTCGATGAAACCTACCGGTGAATTCCTTAATTTGGCTTCAGAAATCATGTGTATATATATAGACACACACACACAAAAGCAAAGGGTTATATATAACATTTATTAGTATTACATGAACGTTGGCTGTGATTGTATACACTTACAGTGTCCAGCATCGCATGAGTGAGGCGTCGAGGGCGTCGATGTTGAAGAGAAAGAACAAGTCCTCGAAGGTCACCGTGAAGACACAGTCTTGAACCACATGGTTAAGATGATCCTTCTTGAACACGACGTTAACACCCGAGCGTTGTTGTCCATCCGTCTTGTTGGATTGTTCCATGTACCATATATGCAATCTCGTGCAAGCCAATCCTAGGGTAGTATCGCGCTCTACCATCTCGACCAACGGCTCACCTAGTATAAATTTCTGAGCCAATGGCAAGAAGGGGATATCAGAACAGGAGTCGACCGTCTTCGATTTGCCCTTGCCGCCTCGCTTTTTAGAGGTCGACTTCACGAGAGTCGACCGAGCACGAGGTGTAGATGCATCTGATGCACTAGGCCATTGCCTCTTCGGTGTAGGTAGCTCCCGTGCACTTGACACCGTTACAGGACATTCCCGTGAAATTGACAACGGAGCAGGTAGCTCCAGGCAGATGTCCCTCTTGGGCCACTAGATGAATGTTGCAATGGATTGCCCTAGAGTCATGACCTCATCGTTTGGGGGAATCCGCAGCGGGACGACCACGAAATTGGCATGAACACCGTCCACATTCACTTTTGCGAAACCCGACGCTAGATTTACACCGTGCACCAAAGCCCCGACACCGGATGGATACGCCTAACCCCAAGCAGCATCTAAGGTAACAGAGGCATATCTCACTTGGAGCTTGCAATTCATAGCCACCTACATAACGATATAAAATTAGCTATTCCAACAGGCCTATCAATGAATAGAGTATTACAGAGATAATAATTATTACCAAGATGTCATCGACATGAAATCTGTCGTCGCCTTTTGGGGTAGGGTTGGACGCGCAGCTACTTAGAAGTTTGGGGGAGATGGCTAGCATCGTAGGTGCAGGGACTTGCAACTAATTTTTCCTAAGCCTTTCCTCAAGGCTCTCCATCTGTCGTCGTGTCTCATCTTTGACGCGATCATTGATCTCGTCTCTGAGGGATTCAGTGATCTCATCTATGAGGTATTCATGAATCTCCTCTCGTAGTCATGCATCGTGCTCGGCTTTGGCTCTCTTCCTACTACGGTACGCTTCAGAGTTCTCTGGGAATCCATGTTTCCATGGAACATAAAGACCAATGCTTCTTGTGTGACCCGGGTGCTCATTGTTTCCCAGGGCCACGGAGAGTATATCTCTCTCCATGATTGCCTGGAATGAACCTTGGAAAGATTGTGCACTCAGCGCTAACTATAATATCTCAATATGTCATTTCACTTCCTATAAAGTTACGGAGTAATTACAAACTAGGTAGTTCGATATCTTACCAAGCGCTAGGACGCTTCCTCGTCTGTGGGGTTTGGAAAGGAAATGGTCCCCGAAGATATGGTAGATGACGTTACTCTTAGCCAGTTTCAGGCGTGCTCATCAGGAATCCCAACAAATGGTGGGGAGACATTCAAACGGTTTGCCTACTGGTCATGACCCCTGAATTGCGGGATTTTACCCGCATACCCAGCGGTGCTGAGTCTATGGGGGTGCGTGTTTTTTGCCTGGAGGGACCTGTGCATCACATTTTCACTCCTAACATCATCTGTCATCTTCTTCGCCATAAAGTCTTGCCAGTACTCTTTCAAGAATAGATACTTATGGAAGGTGTCAAATCCCTCTCCACAGATTTCTTGACAAGCGTGCTCTTAAAGTCCTTCCACACTTTGCACGCCTATAGCAACGCGTGTTGTCATACGGAGTCCTGGTGTTGTTCTGGGATCTCGAACGATCGAAAAATTTCCGTCAGTAGCCATCTTTTGAGCTTTGGTCAACTCCTTCCACAAATCGTAGGTGGTGTTGACCCGTTCCCATGCAACTATTCCAACCGTTCTCCGAAATACGGATGCTACTCGGCGAGGATTGATAGGGGTCCCAAACTCCTCGACCTCCGTGATGGTAAATCGGCCCCCGAGCCTTTTCAATATTCCTCTTCTTCTACCGTGCTTGTATATTCCCGAGGATGGCGCATCAGACGCATGAGGCGACAATGACGAAGAATGAGTAGAAGACATCTTAACAAGAAATAGAAGTTCTGACACGTATGAACATATTATCATAACATTCGATCTCTATGTGTATAGGTATACACACCGATTAATAAATAATTGGGATATGTAGGGAAGAAATTAGGACCAATACAAAAAATATAATTGACATATAAACATGTAAATCCTCCAAGTCATTTAAAAGGAATAATATGCTCAACACAAACATCATGTGAACAAATAAAATTAGCATAAAGGTAATATTTAACATTTTGATATTACTCTCAGATGTAGAGTTGTACAAGATTTAATTTTGGTTGTTTCACTACTTTAGTCTATACTCTTCATTAATTGAATTTGATAATATTAATTCAAACTTTGAGCTCTAAAATAGTGATTTACTTGTCTGCCGATAGAATCTTTAAACAAAAGAAAACATATAATACTTTCGGCCAATAGGAGATCAAAGCAAAATGATCACCAAAACAACACTCTAGTCAGCCAACAAAACTTGATCTACCGACAATATAAAAGATCACAGTTTAACAAGTTCAGTAATAAACCCAATTGACTGACAGAATAGCATGTATTATGAATTGCTAAGGATCACAGAACCTGGAAGTTCAATCAATTAACAAACCGAAAGTAACAGACTAAATGCTAAACATCAATCAAAATTAGTAAGCATTCCAATTAGAGCTCAAGTTCAAATATGATTATCAAAACAATTTCAGTACAAGACTATTACCATCATAGAGCATTCATCTCAAGCCCACCACACCATATTGTAATATATTCCAGTAGCAGTATCAGAACAAATACCATATGAATCACTCACTAGAACAAATACAAATTCCTAAAATAAGTGCAACACCCCATACTATTCAGTGTTTGAACCAGATACCAGTGCAATTATCATGAGTCCATGAGGACCATGATAGAATGACAGATAATTTATAGAAAGGCGTCGGGGTCGGCAACTCGGCATCAGTTATCTTTGGGCGTCGAGGAGAAGGACGAGCAGGGGGCAATACCAGAGCAGCAGGACGGCATCGAAGGGGAGGCGTGTCGGGCTAGGGGGAGGAGGATATGACGTGTGCTCGGGGGAGGGGAGGAGGCGGGCTCGGGGAGGAGGCTCGCCGAGCTCTAGGGAGGAAGGGCGTCGGGTTCGGTGAGGCGGTGGCTCGTGCTCGGGGAGGAGGTGGCGGGCTTGGGGGAGGAGTCACGCCAGGCTCAAGCAGGCGGCGGCGGCGACGGGCTCGGGGGAGGAGGGAGAGTTAGAGAAACTTAATCATTTTAGTGGGGGGCGTGGGCAAACCCTAGAGTCCGAATATAAATAGGGTTAGATATCACAGACTGTTCCAATAAATAATCGTATGTGGTAGATTGTGTATCACAGGCGGTTTGTAGATAAAATTGTTTGTGTTATCTGATGTATCGCAGACGGCTTATCCTAAGAAATCGTCTGTGATAGCTTATGTATCACAGATGGTTTTTAGATGAAACTGTCTGTAATAGATTATCACAAACAATTTGTAGATAAAATCGTATGTGATATTCTTTTGTATTGGTAAATCTAATTTTGTTTATTGGCTAGCCTCAGGATACTAGCCATGCCCTCTGAAATAAGCAGAAACACAACAAGTACATATATACATCCAATTCACATTCATTTTAGAAACAAGCATATTTATTTCACGGTACAAATCAATTAATTTAAATGAATTAAAATTAACCATTCAGAACATATACACACATGTACCATTAAATTCAATCTTATCTCAATCAAGTTCAATCTATATTGTAGAACTCCCCATATGACACATTCTCGACCCTTATGCAATACACACATTGTTCAATCTTTAAAAATTATCCTTTCATGATGATCGATGCGTATGTAGCTAGTTTCGTCACGTTGTTCTTCCTTGACCCTTATGTTGTTTTTGAAATGGGGCAACTCGTCAAATTGGTTGTATTCTTCATCGTCCACTATATTTCCAACTCTGACAATCCTCCTTTTTCCATGAAGAACTACATGCCATTTCTTATTTGTCTGGACGGTTACGTAGAAGACTTGAACAACTTGATTAGCGAGTACGAATGATTCGTCTTTGTATCCAACACGCTCGAGGTCCATGGTAATGACACCGTACTTGTCGACCTTCACCTGTGGTAGATAGACCCAATGACACCAAAACAGGGGATCTTGAAAAGCACGTAGTCAAGCTCTCAAATATCGTCTATGAGCCCATAGTAGGAGCTCCTCAGCCCATCGGTACTGAATGCATCTATGCGGATACCGTTGTTCTGGTTAGTGCTAATTATATCCCGAGCCTGCGTATAAAATGTGTACCCATTTATGTCGTACCCTTACCATATCACAACTGTAAATGTTGACCCTTTTACCAACCATACCAGCATATCACTTGACGAGCTCCTAGCGAGTCGCTCCTTCAACCATTGGTTGAACCGACTGTTGTGCTGTCTCGTGATCCAAACATCCAGCCGCTTTAGATTCTATTGCCGAAGCACGTCCTTGTGCTGGTTGATATACGGGGACACTTCAGTAATGTATTACAAGACCGTGAAATGGGCTTGAGCATATGCATCCATACCTGGAGTGGTTGTTTTCCTTCTGATGGTCCCAATGCCCTCGAGTCTTCCCTCGTGACGAGATCGAGACACACTTATCAATTCGACCTGAGCCATATAATCAACGCAAAATTCAATGACCTCTTCAGTTGTATTCGAGTCTGCCGGTACCATTGAAAAGGATTTCTCTTTCGACATGAGAGTAATAGTCGACCAACTCTGAATTCATTGCGGAAGTATACATCCAACACAAGTGGACATTAGCAAGGACTTGTAGGCAGCAATGAAAAAAACACAAAACACACATGAATAGTATAATCCGTGACCGCGACAATTGTCACAAGACATACCAGGTTGGCTCTTTGTTCGCTGCTGGCGCGCGCGAGGCGCAGCGCGTTGCCCTCGCCGTAGTGTTGTTGCTCGCCGCATCTTTGCGCATGTGTGTTCTTGACTTCTTCTCACCACATTGGCCACAACGTATCAAGGGGCTAGCCCGTGCATTGGTGCTGCTAGTGGCTTCTTAATGGTAATTATGGTATGGCCGCATGGTGCATTGGTGCTGCACTACACCGCTGTGCTGCCTCCCGAGTGCTGTCCATAAGCACGCAAGTCCCCGACTAGCTATATTGTTCTCGATTCACATTAGCTTTGATAAATTTGGTATTTATCGATACCACCATACCTAAACAAATTGATATTTACTAATATTGAATTGTATTTTTAAAAATATCTTATTTATCGAACTAACAATACTGTATTTACCAAGTATACTGTATTTACCGAACCATATAAACCTAAAATACCGAACGAACTGTGCGGACTGTGGTGTTAAGCAATGGGTGATTGGATGGAGGTGGGAATAGGCGGAAATGCGAAGATGCTAGGAGGATGGTTAATTAAGGTTTTTTCTGCGAGAAAAATGGGTTAATTTTAGGGCTTACAATCCATAATCATATGTTCAAATCCCAGAAAATTATTGTGGAAAATTTATATAAATGATCCACCCAATATGGGATTGGTGCCTGGTGTAAATCAAACGCTAGCTGGTCATCAGCCAGATAAACAATATGCCACAGTGATAGGCTGCATTTTATGGAAAATTTATATAAATGATCCACCCAATATGGGATTGGTGTCCGGTGGAAATCAAACGTTGGTCATCAGACAAACAATATGCCAGCCACACTGCTAGGCTATATGTCACGATTGGCGAGGATGATTGTTAATACCTCGTGTTTCTGAAAACTTTACGTGATATAGAAGCACAAATTTCTGAAATTTGTTAGTTGCACAAAAAAAAAAGCCTAACAGTTAATTTCCCGCGGGGGGCGGGGATTTAACAGCTGTTGATTGCAACAAAAAAAAAGTGTCTTAATTTTGGGCGCCTCACAAAATTTTGTCCATAATAGGGGGTCAGTGCAACTAATACAAGAGTACGTTTTGGTTGTATATCATTCATTGATTTCTCCGCAGTGTGCTGTGGGGTTACATATTTACTTCTGCGGCCCAGTTCTTTCTAATAGAATTAATTACCACTAGTTCAATACCCGTATTTTACTACGAATTAAAAAAATTATATCTTATGAACCGTTGTCGTGCTCAATCTACAATGCAAGTGATCTACCAGTAACCCGTTCTTGAAAATATCTAAAGAATTTTTTAGCTTCTTGCGCACCAGCTTGGACAGTTGAGGCGTGAAGGAGTGGAGAAGAGGAACCGAGAAAGAACGAGATTCAAGGGCTCACATCTCACGAAGAAAGATAGATCTAACGGCTCACATCGCATGAGAGGGAACGGACTGCCATCAATTACTTCTTTTAAGTAGTAGAAATAAGGTGACAAAATCAGTATGAAAATGCTACAAAAAAAAAAAAGCTGTGAATTGGCAGCAAAAAAACGATACACAACAAATACAACACTAAATATAGTATTTGTCTCGAAATTCCCTCTCATCCACCTATAGTTTAGACGAACAAGCCCCTACAAAAAAGCCCGTTACTGCAACCCCACAAGACACCGCTCACCGGGGAAACCAACCAACCAACCAAATAAAATCGCGCCTCTCCCCATACATCTTCCGTCCTGCACTTCTGCATGGAGAGGGTGAGCATGCGGCTGTGTTTGGTGGCACTGGTGCTGGCGGGCGTCGTGCTGGCGGGCCAGGAGGCCCGCGCGGCCCGGCCCGGGGCGACGACGGGCACCATCGCCATACCCGAGAACATGGTCAGCTGCTCCGTCCTCGGCAACTGCGAGAACGGCGACCTCCTCAGCCCGCCGCAGCAGGCCAACAAGTACACGCGCGGCTGCAGACAGGGCGATCGCTGCCGCGGCTGACGCGCGCACGCGCGGGCGCCGGTCTGTGCGCGCCTTTATCATCCACAGATCATGTAATTCCCTGTGTCGCGTCCATGCCGCAGTATGTATGTGTTCCCTGACTGTTAACTGATTGTTTGTTTCCTCATGCTATATGCATGATTTCGATTCGCCTGCTACTGTTACACCATGTATGGTGGTGTCTCAGGAGATTAAAACAACGTGATTTTTTCCCCCGAGATAAATCCACGGTGGGGGCGGGCGTTCCAACAATACTGCGAACTCTGAACTCCGAATACTTACAAAAGGAAATAGAGAAACAGCGACGCAAATTACTTACTTTCGTTCTAAGGAACAGCTAGCCACTTTCTTATTTATCGATCGGAGGACCATGGCTACAGCTATACATACAGAGTAAAATTTTGTAGCCAGACGGGTACATTGATCATTGTACGCTACGCGCGTGCGCATGCACACACACACTGTCACACACGACACATGTATAAGAGGGTTATGGCTACGACGCAGAGACCAAAATTTTGTAGCCATCCGTACGTACATGCATCACCGTTCGTACGGCCACGTACTACGCCACGCCATGCAGCAACCTAGCTAGCCGACGACCAACTACGTACCTACGCCTAACATAGTAGATACGCACACGCTATAGTACGTACTAGATAGGAGTATATATCATCGATGATCACTCGCGTCCGAGATCCTTCTTGACGTCCTCCAGCTTCTTCTCGTCCGGTTCGACGAGCACGGCGCCGGCCCCGCTCTCGGCGCGGTCCTTGCCGGACCCCATCGCACGGCTGAGTCCTCCTTCTTGCGCCCTTCGGCGGCGCTCCCGCCACTACTACGTAAAAGGTCATTTGAGCACGGTTCATGCGATCATCGCGAGCGGTTTTGAACCGTCGAAATGTTATGTCCGAGATAACGAGACGGTTATCACGACGGTTCCATCCACGAACCGTCATGATTCTTAGTATCACGAGCGGTTCGTTGTTGGAACCGCTCGCGATATTAGAGAATCCTGAGCACGTTCCATCCACGAACCGCTCGTGATTCTTAGTGCATGACGGTTTGTAGTTGGAACCGCTCGTGATATCTCTTATCACGAGCGGTTCCAACTACAAACCGCTCTGCAAAGTTATTCAATATCGCGCAGCGGTTCGTTGTTAGAACCAAATCGTGATAAGTCATTTAACCTAATTAAAAATTTTCGTATTTTTACTAGCCTCGTGAATTGCTAGTCATGCCCTCTCAAAACTAGCAAGTAGAAACATGTCACGATAATTGCCGACAACTCAAAGTGATCATTTAACTCAAAATCAATTACAAAAGAATGTTTCAAGTATATATTGTCGCTAGAGTTACAAATTGAATTACAACCGGTCAAAGTGAATTACAATATTGAATCAATCGCTTCGAGGTCGCTCATCGGTGTCGACGGCGTGAAACTCTCCGTTGGTGTTAACTATATACGCCTTGATGAAGCCACGAGCTCCCTCGAATGTGCGTGACTGCTCCATCTCGAGTGCATTTAACTCTATGTTCAAGCCACGCCGCTAGCAGTGAGTAAAGTAGTAAGCATATATATTTAAATTTATAATTAGGAGATAATTATTACGAGATTGACAAACACTCGGGATCGTTAGTCCTAGAAGCAATCAATAGTCGCATATGATGGCATACGAGAATGCGCATAAGTGATCTCGTTTTTCTTTGGCAGACCTTTGCAAAAATAGAATTACATATATATGTACAAGTCGATTCGAGACGCAATATTACGGAGTATGATATATGATTATTGTGTTGTAGCGTCATCGAAATCGCATCCCGTGAGTCGTTGTGGCGGCGTTCCCTTGTATAAACCTCCCTCGGCAACATAGCCGATGAACGCACTACATGATTCAAAAAAGTTATCCTTGTCCATTTAAAACGAAGGAAGACTACAATAGAGTTATGTGCGGAGGAAATGAACATACCTGTCGAGTATTCCTTTAAGAATGGTGAAGTCGTGATGTTTGTTGAGTAGAGAATCAAGGTACAATACCATGTTCCTCTTTGGCACAAGAATCAGAAGAATCCAGTGGAACCTACTCGTGTATGTCGCTATAGTCATAAACCTATGTTGAAACGTAATTTGTATAGCAAACATTGAAGCACTTACTTCTGGTTGTAGGGTACCATTATGTACTTCGCCGTTCGAGCAAGCAATCCCATTTTTATGTAATTCTCGACGAGGATGCGTCTTGGGTGATTGTTTGCTCGGAGACCACGTGGGTCGAGGAAACCCACCGGTTCTTTGATTCGACGGGCACATTTCATAATGTATCTGTACATAAGCAATGAGTTATGATATTTATCGGTATCACGTGAGTGTAGAAATTGATTGCACACACTTACAGTGTCCAGCATCGTAGAAGTGAGGCGTCGAGGGCAGTTAGGTTGTATAAGTCAAATAAGTCTTCGAAGCCCACGACGAAGTGGCCAGGCTCGTGGAGAAAATGCTCCCTCCGTATCGACGGTGATTCGAGATGACCCCCTTCGCTCCGGTCTTGCGCAAGTACCAATCATGCAAAGCTTGACAAGCTACCCCGAGCTCTTTATTTCGCGCCGAGACCAACGGACTTCCGAGGGAGTATTTCACGGGTTTGGGAGGTGCCTTAATGTTCTTCGATTTCGATTTCTCCTTAACGAGGCGGCTGAGAGACGTCTTCCCGTGTGACGCCTCAGGGACCGATATGGTGACACGCTTTTCTTGTCCCTTTGTCGTCTTCTCGACGGGAAGCGATGTGGCGGCCTTCTGAAGCTTTGGTTGAGGCGGACTCATCGAGGGTCCTATTGGAGAGGCAGGGTCCTCTCGATATCGCGTCACTGAAGGGTCCAGTGCGATGTCCTTCTTGGGCCACTGGATAAAAGTGTGCGTGGCATCCCCTAGTGTTCTGATTTCTTCGTTCGGGGGAATCTCCAGCGGGATGGCCATGAAATTGTCATGGACCATGTCCACCTGCACCCTGGCGTAA
The DNA here is from genome assembly GCA_036346395.1 of Hsuehochloa calcarea. Classification (NCBI taxonomy): domain Eukaryota; kingdom Viridiplantae; phylum Streptophyta; class Magnoliopsida; order Poales; family Poaceae; genus Hsuehochloa; species Hsuehochloa calcarea. The sequence goes on along the minus strand of CM070593.1, from coordinate 79,594,431 downwards.
CCCTGCGCCAGCTGGGCACCGTGCTGCACTGCCCCTTCCTGGTATGGATACACCATACCCGCCCAAATTTCAATAGGAATCGACCCTACTATCCTCACTTGGAGCTTGCGGCGTCGGCTCCTACAAAAGCGTACACAATTAGCTAAGGCGTCCTATAGGTCTATCTTTGGAGCACTCCAGAGATGTACATTACCTCGATGCCGTCGATCGGTAATTGCACGTCGTCATGTCCAGAATTATGTGTGGACGCGACGCTACTCCGATGTCGAGCAGGACTTGCTCCCAAATTAACGAGGCGGCTTGCGCCGCATGAGTTGATTTACTTGGTTACGCAAGTTTGTTATTTGTTCTTGAAATTGTGCAAAAATCACATGTTCCAACCGAGCGTCGTCTTTGGTCCTTGGATCTCTTCCTACTCCTATACGTGTCGGAGTTGTGTGGGAATCCATCCTCCAAGGTACGTAAACCCCAACTCCTCGCGTGCGACCACGGTGCTCCTTGTTTCCCGTGGTAGTAGGCAGACATCCTTCTCCCTGCCTACTTGAAGGAACCTTGGGAACATGCGAAGTCAATTCTTCCGCAAGAGAACATCATGTTATTGTAGACACCATGAAGTTATGGACTTATTAACAATTAAGTGGTTCGAAAATTTACCAGACGTTGAGACACCGCCTCGTCTGCGGGTTTGTCGAGAGATGTTGCCCAAGACGTGGTCGATGCCCTCGCTCTTAACCAGATCGGCGCGCTCGTCCGAGATCATAGCAAACGGTCGTGCAGCTAGCCTCGTCCTCCGCCGCCATCGCGTGGCTTTACCGCGCACCAGGGGTGCCGAGTCCGTGGGGTGAGTGTTTTGTGCTCGATAGCTCGCGGCGCCGCACTTTGCTCTGAAATTCAGCCGTCGTCTTCATCTCGCACGAAGGCGCCCCATGTATCCCGCAACAAAAATTGATACGCCGTGAAGGGCGTCCGACCGGTGTTCACGCATTGCGTGACAAGCGTGCTCTTGAAGGTCCTCCACGCATGGGACATCGCCCGGCGCGTGCCATCGCACACGTGCTCGGTACGCCGAGGAAAGTGAACGAGGCGAAAGTTCATCCACAACCGGTCTCTCAGACGTCCGCCGAGACTTCGTGTTGGGGTGGTGATGGGGACCGTTCCTTGCAAGTACCCCGCAGACGGTCCGAATCTCGCGTTGCTTTCTTGGGACTCGGCGGGATCCCGACGCCACCGACCTCCGTGATCGTCATGCGCCCGAGGGCAATTTGGATATTCCTCGCCTTCTCGCTGCGTACCACCTTGATCGGAGATCCAGACGCATTGGTGACGCCGATGACGTGGCGAAGACGGTGCCTCTGCCATCTCTCTTACTTGCTATCTATATAAGTTACGTACGCAATTATTACATAGTATATAAAATTGAGTTTGTACTCCAAATATTAAAAATTAACTCGTTTTGATCCATAGACCCAGTCTGGACTATCGTAAGTGAGTCATGCCGGTGTACTCCGTTAGATGATATTAAAGATAGTAGTCAATATTTGAATGTCCACAAAAGCATTCCAGATCTCAGGAACCATAGGACATTTGTGGGCAAGCAATGCAAAAAATTGTTTCATAAAAGGCATTAATCACAATAGCACTGAGTTCTACACACGCTCTTGGCATCCATGAAAAAAAATCTAGATACGTGCAAATCCAAAATAGCACCAAATCCTAACAAATCCAAAATAGCACCAAAATACTTTATAATATACTACACGTTTTCGTCTAATTAGCAAATCCAACGTGGATCTACACCATATAAGAGAACGTTGATGATAAATACAATGTTATGCCCAACATTAACAGAAGGAGATCAACCATAAGGAGCATAATGTACATATGATTGATTATGGAGTGTGCTCTCAGAGAGAGAGTTGCAAAGGAACTAGCCTTTGCCATCTCAACCCCATTGTCAATAATCTTCATAAATTGAACTAAACAACACAAATTCACAACTTGAGCTCTAAATAATGCTTAACTACTCTGTCTAAAGATAGCAAAGCCAATAGACCACTCAATAAAATTATGATTAACCAGAGATCAAGTTTGATCACGAACAATACTCCAATTCTCCAACAGGTTGATCACGAACAATACTCCAATTCTCCAATTCTTATAATAATGTAAAGAATTATACTTTTATTTAAAGCAGATAATGTATGTGTTACACACAACCAGTGGAACATGCAACCCACACCGTAATAACATGTTAGAACAAAGTGAACTATCTCCAGCAGATTCTATATCCAATGCATATCTTTGAGCGCCATCTGAATGGCACAAATGAACAAGGAGATCGTATTGAAAACTCGAAGTTACCAAAGAAATGTATACATAATGAACCCCCAAAGACATGCTATGGATGAGACTATGTAACACTTGAAAATGAACCACTACAACCACAAAGATGCAATCAAGAAAATACTACTACCAATGACTTTTTAAGTTTCACCAATGTCATCAGATTTCTAGAAATAGGTGTTACAACACAATCGGTTGGGGCACATCAAATATTTTAAATGCTACAATCAACACCCATGATCAAGCCGACCAAACTACCAAAGAACTTATTGGCACACCTCGCATCCCGCACTAGAGCTCAAGTATGAAATGATTATCGCTCAATCTCAGATTTGACCATTATCATCATTGAGCAAACCAAAGAAAGCCCACCAGACAAAATGCAATTTCTTCAGATACGTAAATAAAGCAGATATTGAGAATCAACTAGCACCGCAAATATGTATATGAAAGTACCACCAAGGCAAAGCAAAGGCACAATACTCATCAAGCGGTTAATGCCGCACAAGACAACCGAGAAGCACCGCCGGCCTGGGAGGCGTTCGGAGAGGAGGCGACGGGCTCGGGAGGCGCCGGGTCGGCAAATATGTATATGAAAGTACCACCAAGGCAAAGCAAAGGCACAATACTCAAGGCAGTTAATGCCGCACAAGACAACCGAGAAGCACCGCCGGGTCTGGGAGGCGTTCGGAGAGGAGGCGCCGGCTCGGGAGGCGCCGGTCTGGGAGGAGGCGCCGGTCGGGAGGAGGGGCGCTGGGTCGGGAGGTGTTCGAGAGGAGGCGGCCGGCTCTGGGAGGCGCCGGGTCTGGGAGGAGGCGCCGGGTCTGGGAGGTGTTCGAGAGGAGGCGGGCTCTGGGAGGCGCCGGTCGAGGAGGAGGGGCCGGCCTCGGGAGGTGTTCGGAGAGGAGGCGCGAAGGGACGACACCGATAGGGTTAGATCAAAACCTATCGGTGTCGTAACCTTATATAATCAACACGCATCACAGACGGTTCTCGAGGGAACCGCTCGTGATGTGGAAACATCACAGAGCGGTTCCTCAAGAACGTGCTCAGGATAAACATCTGAGCGGTTCTTGAGAAATGCTCGTGATGCGTGAACATCACTGACGGTTCATGAGAAACCGCCGTGATGTTTCCACATCGAGCATACTAGAATTTTGCAAATAAGCCCTCGTGTTTTGTGAAATTACAAAGAGGTACTCAATTTATATCATTCAGTCCTTGGGGCCAAAAATCTTTTAGATTAGACCTTAGAATTAACGCATTTTTGTTCTAACACATGGAAATCCACGCAAATTAAACCCTAGAAGAGTTACGGTTTTGTTATTTAGTATTAAAGGATTTATTTAATCACTAGAATTTGTTTTTCGCTATGGAAATTGTTTCTATGCTTAGAAAATTAGCGAGAAAATTATCGCAAATTCGCATACTCATATGTTACTATTTGAGTAAATTGTTTATATGTTGTACTCGAATGTTTTGACTCATGTGTCCTATTTATGAGTCAAATGTTGTTGTTTTGCATGATATAGACAACATGACTCGTGTAAGAACCATACCAACAGGGGTTCCCATAGTTGAGTCATGGTTGCTTCACTATCTCTTTTGGGAGTTGAAGTTAAAAATCACCTCGTTGTTAGGACATGCATACCATCCTAAATAAAGATGGTATGCTTTTGCAAAGAAACAAGATGGAATCAATTATTCTTGGTATCAAGTGTTTTTCTCATAAGTGGTATCGAGTTCGTATAAGTGGAATTAAATACTTGACAATTGTCATCAATTTAAAGATCATAAGTCCATAACACATTAACACATGACAATGGAATAAATTAGTTAATTACAATGGAGTAAATTCTTAATTAAAATATAGCCCTTCATGATGATCGACGCGATATAGCTAGCTTCCTCACGGGTTCTTCCTCGAGCCCGATGTCGTCTCCGAAAGGTGGCAACTCGTCAAATTGATTGTATTCTTTCTCGCCCACTACATTCTCAACTCCGACAATCCTCCTTTTCCATGAAGAACTACGTTACGCTTCTTATTTGCCGGCCTGTTACATAGAAGACTTGAACAACTTGGTTAGCCAAGATTTAATGGTTCGTCTTTGTATCCGACACGCTCGAGGTCCACTAGTAGTGACGCCGCATTTGTCGACCTTCACCGTGGGAGATGGACCCAACGGCACCAAATAGGGGATCTTGAAAAGCACGAGTCGATCTCCCATATCTCCTCTATTTGCCCATAGTACGAGCTCCTTAGCCCATCGGCATCGAATGCATCTATGCGACACCGCTTACGACCGTGCTCTTCCTATCCTGAGTGCCAGTATAAAATGTGTACCCATTTATGTCGTATCCTTGCCATGTGACAATTGTAAATCGTGGCCCTCTTGCCAACCATAGCAACGTATCATCACTTGATGACCTCCGAGTGATTCGCGCCTTTAACCATTCGTTGAACCGAGCGGTTGTGCTCTCGTGATCCAAACCTCCGACCGGTTTGGATTCATTGGCGTACCATGTCTTTATGCTCGTCGATGTACGGGGACACTTGGGTCATGTGTTGCAAGACCGTGAAATGGGCTTGAGCGCACGATCGGATCGGAGTGATTGATTTCCTTCCGATGGTCCCGATACCATCCGTCTCCCCTCATGACGAGATAGAGGCACACCAATCGGATCCACCGAGCCATGTAGTCGACGCAGAACTCAATGACCTCTTCCGTTGCATAACCTTCGATGATGCCGCCTCGGTCGAGATCGATTCCGCACGTAGGACTTGAGAATTCCCATGTACCTCTCGAACGGGTACATATGACGAGAAACACAGGTCGCATATCTTTATCTCTTTCACAAGGTGAACAATGAGATGGACTATGATATCGAAAAATGACGGAGGAAATACATCTCAAGATGACACGAGTCGTCACTACCTCTACCGCAGAGCATCTAGTCCTTGGGGATCGATGACCTTCCGAGCAATTGAGTTGAAGAAATAACACGACCTCAAGATTGCCACTCGGACCTTGTTCAAGCAAGATACTCCTAATTGCAACAGAAGCATTTGTGTCATCAAGACACCCACAATCATGCGACTTCATACCAATTAATTTCAAATCTTGCATAGAAACAAGTTTCTTAATGTTAGCGGAGTAACCAGACGGACTTTCACACCGCAAGCTCGCACGATTCATTTCTCTCGGCCTTGGACAGAGTGTAGCAAGTCGGGGAAGGTACGCTCGTCTCAGATCGGTCTCTTTCGGTGCTAACTCGGTCCTTATGTTCATATCGACCAAGTCACGCCGCATGCGTTACACCATCCTTTGTTTTGCCACTAATGTTCAAAGAAGAGACCAATCAAGCTATCACATACATTCTTTTCTACGTGCATAACGTCGATGCAAAGGGCGAACTTCTAAGTACTCCCAATAAGGCAAGTCCCAAAAATTGACCGCTTCTTCGGATGTTCTTCTCACGGGTTCTTAATTTACATCCCTTCCTAAGCACAACATCGATATCCTTAACCATATCATAGACCTCTTTCCCACTAAAAGCCCTTGAAGTCGAACCGCCTTCCTTATTTCCGTCGAATTGTTTCTTCATCTTGCGGTATGGGTGACTCCTCGGAAGGAACCTACGGTGACACATATACACGCTTTGCTGAGTTGTTCAAACCATACACTCTCCGTAGCATGTAAGCAAGATGATGTGCTTTGGCTCCTTTGTACCTTGGTCTTGATAGGTTACCAAGGGCGGGAAAATCATTGATGGTGCGTAACAACATGGCGCCAAAGTGAAGTTCTCTCGCTTGTACGCATCCCATACTGCACCCATTCGCTCCACGGTGTCACAAGATCTTCCAAAGAATGGTGCTAGGTACACATCAATATCATTCCTGTGTTGCTTCGCCCTTGGATAAGTAGTGTCATCAAAATGTATTTCCGCTTCATACGACCAAGGAGGAAGGTTGTACATACATAGATTCACGGGCAAAGTGCTATGTCGTACGCTCATGTTACCGAAAGGATTCATTCATCCAGTACTCAACCCTAACCTTATGTTCCTCGGTTCGACCGAACTCTTCAAGCTCCGATCGAAGTTTCTCCACCGGGCGTAATCGCAGGTGTCCGAGCTTCCCATCTTTCTTACGCCTCCGAGTGCCAACGCATCAATCTTGCCTCCTTTCGGTTCGCAAATAAACGCTTCAAACGTGGGATCACAGCGATACCACAACATCTTAGCAGAGGTCCTTGCTTCGCTTTAGCAAGATTCTTCCACTTGTATCGAGATGCTCACTGACACGGACATGCATGCATGTCTGCATACTCTTTACTGTAGAGGATACAATCGTTCGGACATGCATGTATTCTTTCTACTTCCATTCCCAACGGACAAAGAACCTTCTTAGCTTGGTAGGTCGTCTTTGGGCAACACGTTTCTCCTAAGGATGTCACTAAGAGACCTAACAACGCCAGTAAAACTCTTGTCGGACCAACCATTGCTTGCCTTCAATTTCAGCAGTTCAAGCACGGTTGACAACCTTGTGTATTCCGCTGCGGCCAGGAACAAAGGTTTCCCGAGTCCTCCATTAAGCCCTCGAATTTACAAAACTCTCTCTCACCGTAGTTCCTCTCGCATCGCGTAGCATCCGATCCAGATTGTCATCATGCGATCTATCCTCATCAAAATCACATTCCATACCCCGCATATCGTTGACTTCTCGACGATGTCGTCACATCGACTTCCAGATAATCGCTCTTCACCGTGATCGCTCCAACATGTATATCCTTTTTGAAACCTCTTCGTATTAAGTGAGCTTCGATCTGCACGGGTTGTTAAACATTTTCATATTACCGCAATCAATGCATGGACAAGATATATATTTTATCCCTTCTTCAACATATCCTCGCTCGTGGCTCTTCTAAAAGCAAACACGCTATTAATATACTCTTCACTCACACGGTTCTCAATGTACATCCATTTGATCCATCTACACATTAGTGAGTACTCTATATTAATAAACCGCAAGTACCCTTTATAATGACCAAACACATTAGTGAGTACTCTATAGCAAATATAAAGGGTTACAGATCGATCGTTACCCTTCTCTCCAAAGTGGTGCAATGTGAGGAGGAGGGCAGATCAAAGCCGAATGGGCCGGGAGGAGGAGGCAGGGTAATACCAAAATGGGAGAGGAGGAGGTACGGTAATACAAAATGGGGAGGACGCAGCAGCAGGAGGGTGGCGGTTCAAATGGATTTAATAGAAATGGGACTGCGGCAGCAGACGCAGCAGCAGGAGGGTGGCGGCGGTTCAAATGGATTTCATAGAAATGGGGACCGTCGCATCGCTTACTTATAATCTCGAGATATCACGACGGTTCTTTTAAAGAACCGCTCGCGATATTGACTATCACGCAGCGATTCTTTTAAAGAACCGCTCGTGATATGTTATATCACGACGGTTCGCTTAACGAACCGCTCGTGATGAAAGGAGTATCACGCACGGTTCGTTAAACGAATCGTGCAGGAAGTATCGCGCACGGTTCGTAAATAACCGCTCGCGGATACTTTTTCATCACGAGCGGTTAACGAAGAACCGCTCGTGATATTTATCGCTGCACGGTTCCTTTTGAACCGCTGCATGATGGGGTGTCTAGTATAGCATGTTCGTAGTAGTGTGCGCGCCGAGGGTCTTGCCGCCGGTGCGCTCTTGACGACGTCTCGCTTCGCCGCGCGGCGGCCGAGCTCGGCCGGATCTCCGGTCTCGCAGGCTCGGCGCCTTCTCCGCCTTTGTGCCATCGATATGATCCAACTGTGTTTGTTTCTTCACCTAACCGCTTGCGCCTCTCGCTCTCGGCTCTCCGCTTGATTAGCTAGCTTTGGTGGTGCTCTCTTCTCAGATCGGTTGACTTGCACCGCAGACGCGGCCGGCTACTTATAAGTTGGGAGCGGCGGTGCGTGGCGTACATGTGGGGTGGGGTGCCATGCCACCGTGCGTTGTCGCACTTACTTTTTAGCCATGGTGGCGTGGCGGAGCATCTTGTGCAGCGGGCACGGCGACGTGGTGATCGACGGCCAGCTTGCGGGAGGATTTTTCTGTGGCGTGTCAAACTCCAAGGTGGGCCACGTATGCAGTGGTGTGACCAAGGTTTTGATTACAGGTTCCTACTTTTTATCGGGGTCACCGGTAAAACAGATTTTGTTAATTATCGGAAAATTTTATTTAAATTTGATCGAAAATTTAATTTTTTTTTTGAAGATAAAATTAATAAAAAGTTAATTCTCTCTTGTATACGATAAAATTCAAGTAAATTCAAGTTTTTAGGCCGATTTGGACTTTTACCGAGGTACCGCTAAAACCTTTTTTTTTTCTTTTTTTCCCAAAAATCGGTAATCAAAACCATGGCTGCCCGAGGTTTAGTCCGTAGCTTGATCTGCCATGGGTGTGCCGTGGTTAAACACCGCATGCATGATGCATGGGCTGCGGTACACGCGGGTACACGTGGAAGTGGGCACCCATCGGTAGAGAGCTCTTGGTGTTGGCGAACCACGTGGACATACATCCTTCGGTTTCCATGTATCATGTGTGCATGGGCTGCGGTACACGCGGGTACACAGCTGGGCCAGGAACTTCTCGTGCAGATGACAAGCGTTTTCTCGTACCAATGGGCTGGCCGAAGGCATCTATCTCCCTAGGCTAGACGGTGTCACGTTCTTTCGGGCCGGCCTAGTTGTAACAGATAAGTCCAATTCCGCCTCGTCATTCTCTGATACTCACCAACTCTGGTTACTCTCTCCTCCGAAAAAAAAAAGAAAAAAAGAAGCTCTAGTAGTCTTCCCTAAAAAGAGTAGATATTGTCCAAGGTTTGCATTTCATCAATTAAATAGTAGTGAAAATACACAGTGACATAAAGAGGAAATAAAGGTAGTCCAAAAAAATAGTAAAAAGGTGTTACAAATTAAAGTGCGTGTCATTGTGAGTGAGGTGTGCCATTAGCGTCCAGTAGAAATGGTCAAAAAGAGAGGCGACTCTAGCTAGCACGTCCAAATGGCGGCAGCTTTCCTCGGCACAGAACGTCAAAAGATCGAAAAGATCGGATTGGAGATTTAAGGGCCCCTCTCTTTGAACTTAAGCAACAAGGCCGAGGTCACAAGAATCCAAAAAGGGGCTTGGCTAGATGCACATGCAACTTCCATGCAATGCAGGTACCGAATCCTAATCCTCCACACACACTCTATCAGCTTCATTTTGCCGTCGTGTTTGGAAAACAACGATGCCTCTTTCTAGATGAAAATGTCTCAAAACAATATGTCAGTAGATACCATATACAAATAACTGATGATTTTTCCCCCCACGTAGTCAAAGAGTTCCATGTGAATCCTTGCCATCCTTTTGAAGATATGGTACTGACTACTGAGAAAAACAATTTTGACCGGCCTTATCCGTTTGATTAAAAAAACTGGTTCTTCTTCGGGTAGTATGTACCGTGAAATTGCTCTCTACTGTTGATAAGCCACAGATCCTATTTGAAATACACAAGTTTTTTTTTTAAAAAAATAAACTATTTTCTGCAAAATTCATGTGATTTTTCTACTTTCCAAACGGAGCCGAACCTGATTTACATGCTTTACAGTGAGCATGATAGGTGACTTTATGCACACAAATGTACAAGCAATTCACGCGGTTAGACAAGGAAGAACACATCAATCATAGCATGTATGGAGGGATTTCAGATGCCAAAAAAACGCCAGCGCAGGAACAGGGACAAACAAATCATACAATATATTTGTCATCTCCCACTCCAAAACAAGTGTTCTCCGCGGTTTCTTGGGCAGCTTGTCGACTTGGAGCACTCTCGAGTTCACATGCAAAGCTATTGTCGTACGATGGTAAGGAGCCCAAGAGAGCCATCTCTCTGGTTAAGCTATTTAAATCCTCCATAGTTTGGCATGTACCCTATCCCTGTTCATGAGTCAAAGGGGAAACCATTTCAATTTTGTCGGATCTTTAAAGAGTGAGCAAAATGCTAGGCAAGTATGGCCACAAACCTGACTAACATTCGACGTTAATTCCAACCTCACATGTTCTGATGATGGAAAAATTGGGCAGGACATGCAGACAACAAACAGTATCGATGACCAGTGGATAAGTTCGAGCAAGCGGTGTTTCTGCTGTGTGAAGGCGTTGAAACTGGATCGTATATAAGCACAAGAACTTTCAATCACAAAGGATCCAAAGGCCGGACTCTCCTGCGAAGTAGTTTGTTAATGAGTGAGTGCGAAAACAATGCGTGGCTGCAGCTAGAGGCCAAGCCTGTCACTGTTGGAACCTACAGTCCATGAGGATTCATTTAATCATGTCCCTGTCCCTCTGTCTCGCTCAGAGCGTATGCATGAAACATTAGTCAATGAATTGCAGGACTTTTCCTGATGAGCATGTTGGAGATGCGGCAGCGATAAGAATTCATCTTTTGTATTTTTTTATTAGTGCAATGTATATTATTTTTTTGTACCTTATACATATATATTATTTATTAGGTCTTTTAATATATACATAATATTCATAACATGGTATTAAAGTTAAAATTAGAGTTTACCGTAGCCACCGCTGTCTCCTAGTCTCTACCCATTCTCTGCTACCGCTGCCATCGGGAGGACCGATTTCTGCTCTCAGGGGCGGCCTCTCATCGTCGCTTGCCCGGATCTCCCAGTCGGATTTGCCGTCGCTCGGGGAGAGCCACCACTCGTCATCCCTTGCTTCGTGACGCTCCTCTGCCCGAGCACCGTTTGCCCTGGATCTGCTCGGACCGCCGGTGACTCAAGTGTCTCTGCTTTAGATCGAGCTTTGTCGCCCCCGGCTGCTCTGCTATGATCTAGCTTTGTTGCTTCTTCTTTAGCATCTCCAACCTGCACTCGAGCTCTTTGTGGTTGCTCTCTGCCCACCGCTGTCCATGTCTACTGGTGGTGGTTGACCCGATGGTCTTCTAATGGTTGGTGGAGGAGAGAGAGGAGATAGAGGATATCTACTTTGTGCGTGTGTTGTCGCCTGGAGCGTGCGTTGGTTTTCTGGTTTGGGGAGGAGAGGAAAGCAACTTTATCTTTGAGTTGCCTTTGCCGCCTGCAGTGCGTGTGTTGCGCGTGCTTCGTGCTTTTGTTGGTTGCGCGTGGTTTGCCTCCTCCGCCTGCAGTGCCTGTGTGTGCTGCTCTCCCTTGATGCTGACCTGTGATTTGGTCTGTTGCTGCTAATAGTTTTGCTAGTATCTACTGCTAGCCATCCTTTGTGTCGTTTTCTTCCGCTGCGTCTATCCAAGTCTATACCACTATATTTTTTGAGTTCGTCTAAGTCATGCGAGTCCACAAATTTATTATCAGTCATAGAAGCATATGAATTATCCTTTTGTATGACAGCAACCGCCGCTCTTTTCTTTGAGCCGTTGCAGATCCGCTGCCTCAAGCTTTTAAGGCCGCTGCGCTTCTTCTGCACTACGTCTCCGTTGTGCTTCTTATGTATTGCACCGTACTTCTTTCACACCGTGTCTTCGTTGCGCTTCTTGTGCATTACACCGTGTTTCTTCTGCACTGTACCTTCGTTGTGCTTCTTTGTGCACTGCGTCACTGCTGTCTTGGGCTACGATTTGCGCCGTCATATTTTTATTTATTTATATTCGGCTCGACTTGATAGCTTTCTCTATATTTGTCGATTTTATCTTCTTTGTCGTGTTGCCGCAGTCGACTTTGCTCCCGCACCTTGTGCTTTATGGGCTGTCGCACGACCCCGGTTGGGAGGAGATCTTTTGATACTCGACATATTTTCCAAGAGCCGCATGCTACGACGACATTATCAAGATCCAGACTTTGGATTTTTCTTATTTTAGTGTTAACCCTTTCCAAATGCAATGCTATTGCATACGACTTGCATTTGAGGGGAGGTGTTAGAGATTCATACGACTTGCATTTGAAGGGAGGTGTTAGAGATATGAATTTGTCTTTTGTATTTTCTTATCTGTACGGAGTATATCCCTTTGTAGTCTATATATTATTGGAGAGTTTGAGTTGGAGTTTGATATCTCAATCATATGGGAGTCGGATAAGAGATTGTGTAGGAATCGGACTAGAGTTTGAGACTATAAATAAATGAGGTGTGATCCTATGGGATCGACACACAAGATTGACAACAACATGGTATCAGAGCCTTCCCCCACCCAACCCTAAACCTAATCAGACTCACCTCGGGTCCGCCGCCCACGCCCACCGCCCAGATCCGGCGATCGCGGTCGCCGCCGGGTTGCGCGGCGGCACGCGCCACTCGGGTTGCGTGGCGATCGCTGACGCCCGGCACATGGACATCCGCTGCCGCCGCCGCCACCGCCGGGATTGCGCGGCATCCACCGCCGCCGGATTGCCTTGAGAAGGAGGACGGCCGCCGCTACCCTGCCGCCGCCGGGGAGAGACCAAGCCGCTCGGGCGCTCGGGAGGGAGAAGAAACCGGCCGCCGCTGTCGGTGTCGAAGCCAAGGAAAAAGAAAAGAGACAGAAAAGGAAAAGAGACGGCCGAACCGAAGCCGCTCGGTGTCGAAGGAGAAAAGAAAATCGGCAGGCCGAAGGAAAAAAGAAAAGAGACAGAAAAGGAAAAGAGTCGGCCGAAATCGGGAGTTCAAGAAAAATAGGTTGGCAGGCCGGATAGAAGGAAAAAGGAGACGGTCAAAGAAAATTCGGCTGGAAGGAAAAAGGGGAGGTACGCACAGTTATGTATGATTGGATAAGAGAAAATATCGAGATTCGACAGAATATTAATGCGTGAAGAGTTGCCGTGATCGTGGGAGATACGCGCGGCATATCTTGATATTGATTGGCATCTCTGGCTGTTTGAGAAGATGACCCCCGAGGAAATTGAGGCTGCGAGGAAGGCAGTTATTGAGACTACTTCTCCGCTAGTAACTCAAGGTGACATAAGAAGCATGTTAGGTGATCTCTTCGCGATGTGTATGATAGGTCCGAGAGCTAGTGCAGGTCATCCGATTTAAAGTGGAGCCGATGCCAAATGATGTAAAATTGGAAGGAAACAAGAATTACCTGAGTTGGTCTAGAAGGGCTCAGCTAATTCTGAGGACAAAGGGGGTGGAACACTATCTGCGAGAGACTTGTGTTGAGCCTGCAGACAAGACGAGCATTGATTGAGGATATGGAACACCACCAATTTCGTGGTGGTAGCTTGGTTGCTAACTCGATGTCTCCATCCATAGCTCGGATGGTGGAGATGATGCAGAGTGCACCAAAGAATATGGAAGACGCTAAGCAACATGTACTCCAAGGCGGAAATGTAATGATGATGGTGGAAGTCCAAGGCAAGGTGGAGGCTCAAACAGAGGAAAAGACCGCCCAGAATATGCTAGTGAATTGCAAGAACTTTGGGCGATTTAGACCATTATGATCCCTGCGCAGTTGACATGTCTTTGGTGATATTGAGGTCGGTAGGGTGTGGTGCAACGCAGATTTAGTTACACACTTTCTAAAGGGACTAAATCCAAAGTTTGAAAGTAGGAGGCTGCAATGTTTCACTTGGCAAAATTGCCTACAATGGAGGAAGCTATTTCACTATGGTGCAGGAGGAAGTTCGACTCACGAGTAATGGGGACAACAACCCGGCCAGTCCGCATATGCCATACACGATGATAGAGAGTGCTACAACTGTGGGATAAGAGGACATCCGATCCGTGCTTGTCCCTCTCCACAGTATGGAGGCCGAAGTGGAGGTCGTGGAGGTCGTGGAGGCCGAGGTGGAGATCGTGGTGGTCGTGGAGGCCGAGGAAGGGGCCGAGTTGGCCCGAGAGCTAACATGGCCCAGACAGAGGAGAACACGTCTGTCACTCTGACAGGCGAACAAGCTATGCAGTGGAAGAAGTGGCAGCAAGAAAAGGCATTGAAGACTTCTCATGATTCCACCTCCTTTGGCAACCATAAACTACGCCCACGTGGGCGAAGGTACTGACACATGCACTTGCATCCACATATAAGCACTCTCATATTGATTGGATCATAGATTCAGGGGCATCCAAACATGTCACAGGTTCACGTGGTGCTTTCACATCTTACACCCCATATACTCATTCTGAAACCGTCCAAACAGCAGATGGAACCGCCTAGCTTATTCAGGGTATTGGATCTGTAGAATGTACACCATCCATTGCTCTGTCCACTGTTTTGCATGTTCCTCCTTTCCGCCAACCTTCATCGATCGCTTCTATCATTGACCAATTCAAATGCACTGTCACATTTGATGAGGATTCGTGTTTGTTACAGGAGAAGAGAACTGGGAAGAGGATTGGGACTGGAATAAGGCGTAATGGGCTGTGGTACATTGATCAGGTTGATGCGGCATTGGTTATGGCTATAGGAGGAGTCGAGGAAGAAATCATATTACATCATCGACGCTTGGGACATCTCTCATTTGAGAATTTAAGTCGGTTATACCTAATTTATTCAAAGGGTAGACAAGAGTAGACTTGTATGTGATGCTTGCGAGTTTGGAAAGCATACACGGTCTACATATAGTAGTATTGGTCTTCGGAGTTATGAACCTTTTATATTAATACACTCGGATGTTTGGGGTCCGTGCTCAGTTACTTCTGTGAGTGGTTTTAAGTGGTTTGTCACATTCATTGATTGCTATACTCGTATGACTTGGATTTATATGATGAAACACAAGAGCGAGGTCCTTCGATGTTTTCAGGACTTCCATAGGATGGTCGCTACTCAGTTTGATACAAAAGTTCGGATTCTTCGCTCAGATAATGGAACCGAGTATGTTAATAATGAGTTTGCAACATATCTCTCAGAAGGGGGGATACTTCATCAGACTACTTGTCCAGGAACTCCATCTCAGAATGGAGTGGCTGAAAGGAAGAATCGACATTTATTGGAGGTAGCACGTTCACTCATGTTTCAGATGAATGTGCCAAAGGGATTATGGAGTGAGGCAATAATGACAGCAGTATATCTCATCAATCGCATGCCATCTCGAATACTTGGGATGAAGTCTCCAACGGAACTTCTTTTTGGTCAGCGGGAGTTCAAGGTGTCTCCCAAGGTGTTTGGTTGTGTGTGCTTTGTGCGAGATCACCGACCAACAGTTGGCAAGCTGGATCCACAGGCAGTGAAATGTATCTTCATAAGCTATTCATCAAGTCAGAAGGGCTATAGATGCTGGAACCCAGTTGAACGAAAGTTATTTGTGAGTATGGATGTAACATTTCGGGAGTTAGAGCCTTACTACACGAGTGGAGGAAATCTTGATCGCTTTTTGGAAATCTCTCCTATCATTGAGGATGAAAGTCAAGGGGAGAACAAGGAGAGTGTTAGTCAACGAGAAGAAGTTATTGTGGGGACAATTCGTGCCCAAATCTAATGAGAATATGCGAGAGATGTGATAACCAAAAAGACTTGAAAGTTTATCAAGACGCCTTTGAAACAGGGGAGAAACCAAAAGACAAGCGACAAGACTGAGCCAACAACGGTGGAGTTTTTGAATGACGGCATTGCCACGGCCGAACAACCTTTTGAACAAACCAATTTACGGTTGATCCAATCCCAAATCCTCATCGGGTCTCTCTCCATCAAGTTTCTTGCCTCCCCTTGGGACGAATGGTAATATTGATTCTAATAATTCCCATCCAGAGTTACCACTTGCACAACGTAGGGAAACTAGAGCTAATGCAGGTAAGCCTCCATCAGTATGGCTTTGAGCATGATATCGCAAATTTCATCTCGTATTCTCATATTTCACCTGCATACAAAGCATTCATTGCATCTCTTCAGACTATGCATGTTCCGAAGGATTGGCGAACTGCTAAGCAAGATCCTAAGTGGAAGAATGCCATGAAGGAGGAACTTAGTGCACTTCAGAAGAACAAGACATGGGATCTTGTTCCACTTCCAGCAGGAAAAAGAGCAGTAGGATGCAAATGGGTGTTTACAATTAAGCAAACTCCTGAAGGCAAGATAGAGAGATACAAGGCACGATTGGTTGCAAAAGGTTATAGTCAAACATATGGGATAGACTATGACGAGACCTTTGCACCGGTGGCAAAAATGAGTACGGTAAGAACGTTGATCTCCTGTGCAACTAATTTCGGATGGCCTCTACATCAGTTGGATGTGAAGAATGCTTTTCTACATGGTGATCTACAAGAAGAGGTATACATGGAGATTCCTCCAGGCTTTGAAAACAGGCAGACTGAGAGGAAGGTATGTAAACTCAAGAAGTCTTTATACGGTCTGAAGCAGTCTCCAAGGGCGTGGTTTGATAGATTCAGACGTGCAGTCTGTAGTATGGGCTATTCTCAGTGCAATGGAGATCATACCGTGTTTTATAGGCATAAAGGATCACATATCACTATACTAGCAGTCTATGTTGATGATATTGTGATTACTGGAGATGATGCCAAGGAAATCAAGTCCTTAAAGAAAAGATTGGGAGAGGCATTTGAGGTGAAAGATCTTGGACCACTTCGATACTTTCTTGGGATTGAGATTGCCCGTTCTTCAAATGGTATAGTTCTCTCCCAGAGAAAGTATGTTCTCGATCCTGCTGGAAGAAAGCAGTATGCTTGGGTGTCATCCTATTGCTTCACCTATTGATAGGAATCACAAACTATGTCTTTGAGTCGGAGATTCATCAACAAGGAAGCTTATCAAAGGCTTGTTGGACGCCTTATCTATTTGTGTCATACAAGACCTGATATTTCATATGCAGTAAGTGTGGTTAGTCGATATATGCATGATCCTAGAACAGGACATATGGATGTTGTTTATCGAATCTTACGATATTTGAAGAATAGTCCTGGAAAGGGCCTTTGGTTCAGAAAAAACCAACATCTGAATATGGAAGGGTATTGTGATGCTGATTGGGCAAGTAGTATGGATGACAGGAGGTCTACCTCTGGATATTGCATCTTTGTGGGAGGTAACCTTGTGTCATGGAGAAGCAAGAAGCAGGAGGTTGTGGCTCGGCTCACTCGCAGAGGCAGAGTACAGAGCAATGGCATTGAGTGTGAGTGAGATGATATGGATGAAGGGTTTATTGTCCGAGCTTCGAATATGGAAGAATAATCCCTTAGTACTGCATTGTGACAATAAATCTGCAATCAATATTGCTAACAACCCAGTTCAACATGATCGTACCAAGCACGTTGAGATTGACAGATTCTTCATTAAGGAGAAGCTCGATGATAGAATATTGAAGTTGGAGTATGTCAAGTCTGGTGAACAGTTGGCTGACTGTTTTACTAAAGGGTTAGGTCCTAGTGAGTGTTATACAATATGTAACAAGATGGGTATGATTGATATTTTTGGCCCATCTTGAGGGGGAGTATTGGAGAGTTTGAGTTGGAGTTTGATATCTCAATCATATGGGAGTCGGATAAGAGATTGTGTAGGAATCGGACTAGAGTTTGAGACTATAAATAAATGAGGTGTGATCCTATGGGATCGACACACAAGATTGACAACAACATATATATTGCCTATCGAGTCTCTTCAATATACACACAGTATTATTGCACCAATTCCAGAAGAGGACTCGTGGTCTGTCCTCCATGTTTTCAGAGTTCTTGGCTGATCGTATGTCCAAGGATAATTCATCAAATTTACATGTGAAGCTGTCCTAAAACGCATATAGCTACTAATTAGTTAGTGCAAACCAGCCTCTTAACTCTCCATTTGCTTGTGTGCGCACTCTGTTCTCCCTAATAAAGTACACAAGTACTTGTCACTTTTCAGTTTACCTAATTGTAGTAAAAGGGTGTTTACTTGAGTTACCCATGGTAAAAATTACATGTCATAAATCTGGTCACAAACATATGATTAGTTGGTTACAGTCTGAAATAATCTGAATCCTTATCAGAACAGACTCATAACCATTTGGCAGGTTTTCTCCACACATCCTACTCATGGCACACTCATGCATGCCGCCACCTCATCAATTGGCCCCAGGAGCACATCCATGCCAATCCAAAGAAATTTCTCCTAGAGTCCTAGTGGAGAACACATCTGAGAAAATAAATGCATTTATAGGGTGGTTGGCTAGTAAAAAGTGTAGAACACTCAGCATGTCATACATAAGGTGATCATCTCTCACACAAGCATATCTATCGTCAATCCCAGAAATGAGATGACAAGACGTTGTTGCACTAATTATTGTAAGCAGCAGCAGCAGCAACAGCAGCAGCTTGAGTAGCTTCCTCTTTACTTGCTTCATCTCACTTCCACTTCGTTTTTCTTTGCTTGTTGCATAATTTGCTGCAATTTGCAAGCTCTGTTGATGTTGTGAAGATTTGAGTAACGGCTTCCTTATCTGATTCATCACATCCTCCTTGTTCTTCTTGCAGTGACAAGAACCCGTAGGTGAGTAGGATGCTTGCTTAAATAATGGCTGCATGCCAACATTTACAAGGGAAGAAACTGCAGGAGCTGCAGCCGTACAATGGCTGTGATCCTTCAGTGTACGGAGGACCAATTCTCCTGCCACGGCAGGCAAGCTCGGCGCCTCCGGCCATGCCGGTTGGGCCGCCGGAGATGTCGTCGTCGTCGGGGTCGGGGAGGAGTGCAACGGAGGTGAGGGCTTTGAAGATCCACAGCGAGGCCGAACGGCGGCGCCGGGAGAGGATCAATGCTCATCTGGCTACACTGAGGAGGATGATCCCTGATACTAAGCAGGTTTGTGTAATCCTGTCATGTCTGAGGCTCTAAGCTAGTTTTCTGTTCTTGCCATCAGTTGTGATGCATTTGGCAACATATCTGCAACCACATCTGAGCCATTTCAGCGTGTGTTCATATTTCATCAGAGTTGTTCGGCTTGAAATTGTTTGTAGTCTTGTTATGCCCGGCAATTAGGCTTGTTCACACGAGGAGTATTAGTTTTAGTATAACTAACCAAGTTCTTGAAGTTGGAGAACAAAGAAGTTCAGTGCTAGATATCAATAAAAGATTTATCAAACTTTTACCCAGACATAGTTCATGGAGAACCTTGAGACCTGCCATAAAGCTATCTGAAAGAAACCTTTAGTCACACGTGTTCACATTTCATCAAGCTTCTACTATGGAATTCCCTGATAAGACAAAGCACAATGCTATGACTTCTAAGCAAGTGTTTTTTTTTTCTGCACTGCAGATGGACAAGGCCACCTTGTTAGCCAGAGTGGTAGACCAAGTGAAGGACCTGAAGAGGAAAGCAGGTGAGGTCACACAACGAACGCCCCTGCCCCCAGAGACCAACGAGGTCTCCATCGAATGCTACACCGGAGACGACGGCGCCGCCGTTGGCAATGACAAGAGTCTGTACATAAAGGCCTCCATCAGCTGCGACGACCGGCCGGACCTCTTCGCCGGGATCATCCAGGCATTCCATGGCCTGAGACTGAGGACAGTACGAGCAGACATGAGCTCCCTGGGAGGAAGGGTGCAGCATGTGTTCATACTGTGTAAGGAGGATGGCAGTGCAGGTGTAAGCCTGAAGTCTCTGAAGGAGGCTGTTAGGCAGGCACTAGCCAAGGTTGCTTCTCCAGAAATGGTATATGGTAGTAGTCCATTTCAGAGCAAGAGGCCGAGGATTCTGGAATCACATTACTCAATCATGTCCATATAGAATATTTCTCCTGGCAATTTTGGAGCTGAAATGACACAGAATTATCCTTAAGACCTAAAGATCTAATGGTATTGTACATCTGAATTGCTTCTTACTGTGCCAGATTTGAAATCTGAACTGTTGTTAGTGGTATAAGTTGCAATCCACACGATCATGGCCCAGGGTTTACATTGGGTGTGCTGTAGACTGTAGCACGACTGTATGTATGTAGAAATATTCTTCTGCAAGGTCACATGATTGGTTTGACATTTCAGCGATTGCGTGAAAAGACTGACATGTAACACCCTTGATAGGTGGTTGTCAGATTAGAAAATTAACCACATAGAGCCACCTTGTCTTTAATTTTATTTGGGACCGAGTTTTCCTGCTTGCTGTATGCAATATGTAGGCGTGATCAGTCAGACTCTCTATTAAATCTAAGTAGCATATTCAAATACACACGTTTGCTAGTTAAAATTTTGGCACAAACGTCAGATGGAATGAAAACAATCTTTTTCTTTCTTTCACAGAACCAATCTTCTTCAGATTCTAGAAAGACAACTTTATTTCTAACCAATGCCTAATTTTGCTTTTGTCAAAGAGATGCTGCGCTTATAGTCAGGCTGAGAAATTATGCAAGCCTGAAACTTCTACTTCAGAGCAGATAGAAACATAAAGTACACAGCTGGGCAAACTGAAGAAATATGCCAAAGTCAGGTTTGGGACAGACTGAAACAACAAATCGCTACTTGACTAAGACTAACAAAAAAAAAGATTTCAGATTTATTGCCAATAATACAAGTATCAGTACCTGAAACCATCTCTTGAGCAGTAACCATGAGCACTTACAACAGCAGTTAATTACATGGATAATTTATTCAGAGATCAATGACATCTCCTATTCAAAACTTTCATATATTGACATCAAACTGGATGAGGGCCGACTCGCCATGCATGTGAGGATACCTGATGTATTCACTGAGGATTTGGTGGGCGGCTATTTGCTGCCGAAACCCTAGAGCCCCACTCAAGAAGCTCCTTACTAGTGTCATCCTTGTGTACAATGGCCTCTATAAAGCACAAGCAATCCTTCTTAGGTCCCAGAGCTTCCCCAAGTGACTTCTTCAGCTCCTCCTCAGTTCGAACCTGCAGGCGCAAAATGAGAAGTTTCATTGCAATGCGGCATTTCAAAACATAGTAATACAACCTACAATTGCCTCACCAACCTTTGCTGTATAGCACTTGCCCTCGCCATTATGGAACGCTTCCACAATGCCAGTGTAGTTCCAATTCTTGATGACATTGTAAGGACCATCATGGATCTCCACCTCGATGGTGTACCCTCCATTGTTTATGAGAAAGATTATGCTGTTCTGCCCCCACCGCAGCATTGTCGACACTTCTTGTGCCGTCACCTGAGTTCCAGCCAAATTAAATTCTTGTTTGCTGCATATTTTGAATGACCTTTAAATGGAAAACGATCAACAATTTTGAATTTTTGGTACCTGAAAGCTGCCATCTCCAATGCAGGCGATGACACGCTTATCCTTAGCAGCCTGCGCATATCCTAGAGTTGCACCCACTGACCAACCAATCGACCCATATTGCATCTGAAATTCGTAACTGCCAAAAGCAAACATTGTTCAATTACAAACAACCTGAAGAGAAAGCATCCTACATACCGACAAAAATATTGCTGTCACCATCATCTAACAGTCGAGACTTTTATATTTTTGTTTTGAAATGTGTCGACACTTTTATATGAAACCAGTTGATAATATTGAATTTTTAGTAGTTGCAGAAATTCAAAATAATTGATGTCACCAACCTCCACACAAGGGATTTTAGAAGAAACTGACAGAGAAGTTACAGCACTAAAATATATGACACAAAAGTATTTGATTTCAACAGGAGCTTACCCACAGCCTTCCGGTAGATTCAGCTTCTGGCAGTTAAACCATGAGTCCCCAGTCTCTGCAATGACAGCTGAGTTGTCTGACAACATTTTCTGGATATGCTTGAAAAGTACATTCACTCTCAATGGCTCTCCAGGCTTGGGCGAAGGTGGTTCACCCTGAGGCACATAAATCCGATAATAGTTCTCGTATGCAGCTGTGTTTTTCTTCAGCCGGGTTGTAAGTGCATGCAGGAAGTCCTTCATCAGAACACACCCAAATGCAGGTCCATGTCCAATCACCACCCGGTCTGGCTGGACAATGATGGTCTTCTCCTCCTTGCGGAGGAGGGAGTATCCAACTGAGCTGTAGTCATTAAATATGGGGCCAGCAAATAGATATGCATCAGCTGACTCGACGATCTCAGCACAGAATGGAGTGCTCACAGCACCCCAATATGTGCCGATAAACCTATGGTTGTGCTCTGGCACAAGCCCCTTGGCAGAAGGCATCACTGCGACAGGATAACCACAGGCATCCGCCAGCTCTACAAAGGCCTTGCATGCTTTTGCCACCCTCATCTTTGGTCCACCAACAAGGACTGGCTTGACTGCTTTGTTCAAGAAAGCCGCAGCGGTTTCCACTGCTGCCTCCAGGTTCATCTGGTTTGACAGTCTGATAAATGAACAATTCACCCGAATGAGCAATACCCAAATGAGCAATACCAAACCCATTGTCACCTCATCATTATTATGCACATATAGGGAGCATGCCAGCTTACGTTGGGGAGAGGAAGAAAGGAACAGGGTGGCGGCTAAAGGTAGGATGTGGGATTGAGGGGAGGTTGCAGCTGATGCTGATGTAAACAGGCTTGCTCTCCTTCAGTGAAGTGAAGATGGCAGTGTCAATCTGTTCGTGTGCATCCTCCAAGTCGTTCACCACCGCCTATGACATACAAAAAAGAAATCATATCTTAGCAAAATTTGAATCAAAATGCTCATATAGATATTTTGCCTTTTCCCTACTTTTGAAAACGAAACCTCACAGATCAAGCAGGGAAATCATTTGCCACATGTTTGTGTTCCTTTTGCCTTTCCATGCAGGTACAAATGTTCATGTACATGTGTGCCCCAGACCCCCAGATTCTAACGCACAATAATACATGTCGTAGGGGCGGCCCACCAGCCGCAGCGACTGGGCAAAGACCACGGGGAGGCCCCCGAGGGCCAAGGCCGAAGGCACGGCCCGTGGCCCCCAGAGGGCACAGACATACCTCCGGGGGAGTCTCGAGGGACACCCGAAGGCCACCAGAAGGCCAAGGGAGCCAAGGCCGAAGGCGCGACCAGCTGCCCCGGAGGGCATGTGCATACATTTGGAGGAGTCTCGAGGGGCACCCGAAGGCCACGAGAAGGCCCACGGGGCCAAGGCCGAGGTTGTGGCCAGTGGCCCCCGGAGGGCACAAGCATGCCTTTGGGGTGGTGGGGGAAAGGGGGGGGGGCGCCGAAGGGTACAGGAAGTCCCTGGGACACCTGCTCGGGGCCACCTAACCGAGCACTCGCATGGTGCGAAGGGGAGGAGATATTGGTGGACCACGCGTATTGGCCAGATGGACTAGGACTAGGAGGGTCCACCGTGAACCGAAGGCTATGCGAGGAGGAAGGAAAAACCCCTGCAGTCTCTACATGTGTAGGGTCTTTTTAAGGGTAGAATTGTAATCTCGCGTGCCCGGGTCGGAAGACTATAAATAGCCACCTCCCCCATGTAATCAAGGAGAACTTTTTCAAGACAATTCATATACATTTACTTCTCTTGGCATCGATCCCCCTTTCTGAGGATCCTTTGGTTCCCTTCGTAGTAACTGGGGGTTCCTTTTTTATACTGTATAGTCTTTTTTGCTACGACAATACACCACCCAATCTAACTTAGAAGCACAAAAGTAATGGCTCATCAAGCGGAAAAAAAATGATGCACCAAGCATTGTAAAAGTCTAACGTAGCTGCTACATGCAAATGATGTATTCTTCCAGCACATATATGTCATAGCCTATATTCATGTAGAGCCCCATTTTGGAACCGAAAAGCCAATAGGAGTAAACAGTTACTGTATATTACTGCAATAAAGGGTTTTTTTTCCTGTTAGATATTTTTATCTAAATCAAAAGGTCCAACAGGTCCCTTTCCCCACAAATTCATTTGGAAGGTGAAGCTGCCCCAAAGAATTAAAGTGTTTATCTGGCTGATAATTAAAAATAGTATAACTTGATCCACAGGGGTGGAAGGGGGACAAGAGTTGTCAATTTTGTGGTAATGATATTGAGGCTCTTCCAGATGAGTCATCTTCCCCTGATGTTTCTGTTAGAGATATAGTTAGAGATATAGTTAGAGATATGATTTGATTTGGTTTCCTTATCTGTAATCTCATTGTGTATATATATTGGCCCATTGGCCTCATATTGAATACAAGTTGCAATTCCAACATGGTATCAGAGCATTAGGGTTACCTATCCTCTTCCACGCAACTCGCCGCCGCCGCCACCGCCGGCCTCCCTGCTCTAGCCGCCACCGTCGGCCTCCTCGTTCTAGCCGCCACCGCCGGCCTCATCGCGCGATGGATCACGCACGGGGAACCACCGCCACGGAAGCCGCAATGCCCATCCGTCGCCGCCGGAAGCGCCGCCGCCTCCATTGGTCGCCGACGCCTCTCGCCTGGCCGCTGCGTGCTGGCTGCCGCATGCCTCATTGGTCGCCGACGTCTCGCCTCCGGCCGCCGCCGCTGCCCACCGAGGAGTCGGGCGCCGCTCGCCGTCCGTGGTCGGCTCGCTGGTGCCTCCCGCGCGGCGGCGCCGCCAACACCTCCGCTGGTGCCGTCCGCGCGCGGCGCCGCTCGACATCTGCCGCTGAACAGCCGCCGCCGCCGCCGCCGTCACCCGGTCGCCGCCGTATCACACAAGTGGAAACCTACTAGGGTTTTCGTTTGGGGCTCGGCAGCTGGTCGTAAAGCCGCCCACCGTCTCCTTTAAAGGATTCCAAAAAAAAAAACGTTGGTCTAATCGCCGCGCCGTCCGGCGCGCTTATTAGACTACGTTATTTGGTCGCCGCCGTCGGCGCCGCTACCAATGGGTACCGTTTCTCCTCGTTCGGTGATCTTCGACGGTGTTAACTACACCGACCGTGTCTCACATGCGCATCCATATGCGTGGTCTTCGCTTTGGGCGCCCTCTCGGCGATGTCACCGCCCGCCATGCCCTACTTTCGACGGAGCCTACGTCTCTGCGCTTCCCGACAAATGACAAGGCGCTATTGAGTCTCGCTGGCCTTGCCGATGAGAAGGTCGCCTCGCTTCACCAAGAGGCCTCGACTCCTACATGGATCGCTTGACTACCTACACTCAGCCGTGTGACGACGACGCCGAGCCGCTGCCGCCTTCATCGCCAGTGTTCAAATTTTTCTTACGAGATTGTGGGATTTTCATCGCACGCCGGATGTGGACTCATCTTCGACGGCGCTACGAACCCTCCGGAGATGCCTCTACTTGTCGAAGAGTTCGTCAGAGCACTCTCTTCAGCAGGTGATGCTACTATTGACGCCTTCTACGCCGAGTTCTCGCGATCCGCGCCAATCGACTCTCTTCGCGACCGCTGGCCGCCGCTCTGCTCATGCCGCTTGGTCGCTCGGCCGACCGAGTTTCAGCTGTGTCACGAGTTCCTTACTCGCCGCCCCTGAAGTTCGAAAGCGAGGCGTGCCCGACTACTTGCACGCCACCCTCGTGTCACTCTTCCGAGGCCCTTACCGAGATACGTGCAGAGGAGACTCGTCCGAGCGGTGCCGGCTCGATGTCACTTCCTCCGTGCTCGCCGCCTGCACACTGCTACACGCATCGCTTCACGCTTCAAGACGCCTCCTCCAAAGAACCGCCACAGTGGTGGTGGCCGCCTCCATCTGGCGGTGGTCGCCTCGCCGCTTCCTATCGCGACAAGATCGGCCACATTGAGTCTCATGCTACAAGAAAACAGCGGCATATTTCACGCTGTTCTTCTCCTAGCACTGCACCTGCAGATTCTACAACGACGTCTGCGATCGACTACTTAGTATTTTCTCTCACCGCGGTGAGATAGCCGACTTGACGATCGCTTGCCGCCTGTGTTCTTCCTCGACGAGTTCTCGCGGGTTCTGCGGATCGACTCTTGAATCGAGAAACCACCACCTACACGATGTGTACCTCCCGTGGATCCTTGATTCCGAGCATCCTTCCACATGACTTCCGATTCTTCCACTCTATCTTTTGTTACACCTCTTGATTCCCCGTCGGTGTTCTTACCGATGGTACCTCTCTTCTGTCTCTCGGTCGAGGACCTCTTAGCAACTCATCTTTTCATGTTCCTTACATTGCTCATGTTCCTCGCCTAACCATGCAAACTTCTTTCTGTTGGATGGATCACCGACCTTGGTTATCTGATCATTCTCGACTCGACTTTGTTGTGTTCAGACCGCCACACGGAGCTTTGGTTGGTTCTCGCCCCTGGCGCTTTGACTCGCAGCTGCCTCTGGGAGCTTGACTGGCTTCACCTTCCTTCCACGCCACCGCCGCCGCCCGATCTCTCCGCATTCGCCACTCCATCTACCTGGCTCTTTCCAACAATGGCATCACCGTCTTGGCCATCTGTGGCTCTCGTCGCCGCCTTTAGTTCGTCGTGGTCTTTCGGGTCTGCCTCAGAGACGTGTCTCTACATTGTCGGTGTAAGTTAGGCAAACAGCTTCAACTTCCTTATCCTCATAGTGAGTCGTTGTCTAAACATCCATTTGATCTTGTTCATTCGATGTTTGGGGTCCCGGCTCCTTCGCTTCGAAAGGGTCATCGATACTATATCATATTTATAGATGATTTCTCTCGCCACACTTGGATATATTTCATGTCTTCTCGTGAGTGAGGTTTTGTCTATCTATAAACAGTTTGCCACTATGGTTCGCATACGCTTCCACTCCTATTCGTGTCTTTCGTGGCCGACTACCGGGCGAGTACCTCTCTCATCACCGCGCAGCTTCCTTGCCGAAAGCAGGCACTCTCGCCGATTCTCTTGTCCCGGTGCTCATGCTCGAATGGTGTTGCCGAGCGCAAGCATCGTCACCTCCTTGAGTCGGCTCGCACCGATGATTGCCGCCTCAATTCCACCTCACTTTTGGGCGAGGTCGTTTCCATCGCCACCTATCTTGTCAACATCCACCTTCTTTCGCTTCTTCGTGGTGCAATCCCTATTGAGCGCCTCTGTGGTCTCCTTCCGACTACTCGCCTTCGTCTGCTTGGTCGCTTGCTACGCTCTCCTCGCCTCGAGAACGCACCAAACCGACCGCTCACCCATTGAGTGTGTTTTTCTGGGGTAGTCGTCGAGCACAAGGGCTATTTGCTTTGGGATCCTGCTGGTCGACGGATGCGGATTTCTGGATGTGACTTCGACGAGTCTCGGCCCTTCTACCCACGCCCTGCTCTCCTTCGACTTCCTCCGTGGAGTCTCCGCCTTTTGACCTTTCCAGATACACCTATCTCGCTCCACATATTTCTCCCGTGGCCTCTCCGCCATTGTCGCCACTGCTTGCCTCCTGCGGCTCCTCAAGCTCCCCACTACACTCGCCTACACTCGCCGACTCAGATTGAGGATCTTCCAGATGAGCCCACTTCTCCCGATGTTTCATCTTCTTCGATGCTTCATCTTCCCCGATAGGCCGTCTTCTCCTCGCCACGCCTCCGCGATCGCCCGATTCGCCCCGCCTGCTTTTGCCTTTGTCGGGCGCAGCCCACTAGTGAGCCCGCTCCCATCGGATGTCACATTCATCCCGAGTGGCAGCATGCCATGGCCGAGGAGATTGTCGCCTCGATTGTCTTGGTACTTGGGATCTTGTTCCTTTTCCATCTCACTCTCGCCCCATCACATGTAAGTGGGTCTATAAGATTAAGACTCGCTCCGATGGCTCTCTTGAGCGCTATAAGGCGCGTCTTGTTGCTCGTGGCTTCCAAATAGAGCATGGTCGTGACTACGACGAGACTTTTGCCCCGTGGCCCATATGACCACCGGCGCGCTCTTCTTCGGTGGCGCCTGCTCGCCATCGGTCTGCTTCTCAACTTGATGTCAAGAATGCCTTTCTTAATGGCGAGTTGCGTGAGGAGGTCTACATGCATCCGCCACCGGGTATTCATTCTCGAGGGTATGGTCCGCTCGCCTTCGCCGCCTCTCTATGGCCTTAAGCAAGCCCTCGTGCTCGGTTTGAGCGCTTCTCCTCCGTGGTCACCTTCGCTGGTTTTTCAAAGAAGTGATCATGATCTCGCGCTTTGTTCACACTTCGCCTCGTGGTCGGACTCTTCTCCTTTCGTATGTTGATGATATGATCACACGGAGATGACTCGAGTACATTGCCTTTGTCAAGGCTCGTCTTAGCGAAAGCGATTCCTTATGTCGGATCTTGGTCCTCTTCGTTACTTCCTTGGGATTGAGGTTACTTCCACTCCGGATGGTTTCTTTATGTCCCAAGAGAAGTATATTCAGATCTTCTTGATCGCGCCTCTCTCATCGGGATCGTCCCCGTTGAGACTCCTATGGAGCTCAATGTTCACCTCCGACCCTCGATGGCGAGCCTCTTTCTCGATCCGACTCGTTATCGCCATCTTGTTGGGAGTCTTGTCTATCTTGTCATTACTCGTCCGATATCACTTATCCGATTCACATTCGAGTCGGTTTGTTTTTGCTCCCACTCAAGTCCACTCTGACCATCTTCTTCGAGTTCTCGCGATACCTTCGTGGACTATCTCTCGCCGCCTCTTCTTTCCACACTCCACTCGTTCTGCCTTCAGCTTATTCGGATGCTACTTGGGCCCGATCCTCCGATCGCGGTCCATCTCGCCATCGTGTTTTTCTTGGTGGTTCGCTTATTGCCCGGAAGACGAAGAAACAGATCGCAGTTGTCCCGCTCGAGCGCAGAGGTCGAGTTGCGAGCTATGGCTCTCTTGGATGCAGAGATTACTTGGCTCACGGTGGTTACTTGAGGATTTTGGTGTTTCACATTACACCGACTCTCTCTTGTCGACAAGACAAAGCTATCAAGTATTGCTCGTGACCACATGAAGCATGAGCTCACCAAGCATATTGGTGTTGATGCTTCCTTCATGAGGTCTTGTGTGCATGATCAGGTGATTGCTCTTCAGTATGTGCCTTCAGAGCTTCAGATAGCGGATTTCTTCACGAAGGCTCAGACTCGAGCACAGCACGGCTTCTACCTCTCCAAACTCAGTGTTGTTGATCCACCATGAGTTTGAGGGGGGGTGTTAGAGATATAGTTAGAGATATAGTTAGAGATATGATTTGATTTGGTTTCCTTATCTGTAATCTCATTGTGTATATATATTGGCCCATTGGCCTCATATTGAATACAAGTTGCAATTCCAACAGTTTCATCTTCTCCTGATACTCCATCTTCCCCCGATGGGCCATCATCTCCTCGCTACGGTCTCCGCGATCGTCGGTCGATTCGCCTCCCGCCTGCTTTGGTCTTCTTTGGTGCAAATACCCATGAGCCTGTCTCCTATCGGGATGCTGTTACTCACCCTGAGTGGCAGCATGCCATGGCCGAGGAGATTGCTGCTCTCGAGCGTACTGGTACTTGGTATCTTGTTCCTTTTCCATCTCACTCTCGTCCCATCACGTGTAAGTGTGTCTATAAGATTAAGACTCGCTCTGATGGCTCTCTTGAGCGCTATAAAGCGCGTCTTGTTGCTCGTGGCTTCCAGCAGGAACATGGTCGTGACTACGACGAGACTTTTGCTCCTGTGGCCCATATGACCACTGCCGCACTCTTCTTTCGGTGGCGTCTGTTCGCCATTGGTCCGTTTCTCAGCTTGATGTCAAGAATGCCTTTCTTAATGGCGAGTTGCGTGAGGAGGTCTACATGCATCCGCCACCGGGTATTACATTCTCGAGGGCATGGTATGTCGTCTTCGCCGCTCTCTATGGCCTTAAACAAGCCCTCGTGCTTGGTTTGAGCGCTTCTCCTCCGTGGTCACCTGCCGGCTTTTCAGCTAGTGATCATGATCCTGCTCTTTTTGTCCACACTTCGTCTCGTGGTCGGACTCTTCTTCTTCTATATGTTGATGATATGATCATCACCGGAAATGATTCTGAGTACATTGCCTTTGTCAAAGCTCGTCTGAGTGAGCAGTTCCTTATGTTGGATCTTGGTCCTCTCCGTTACTTCCTTGGGATTGAGGTTACTTCCACTCCAGATGGTTTCTTTATGTCCCAAGAGAAGTATATTCAGGATCTTCTTGATCGTGCTTCTCTCACTGATCAGCGTACTGTTGAGACTCCCATGGAGCTCAATGTTCATCTCCGGCCTTCTGATGGCGAGCCTCTTTCTGATCCGACTCGCTATCGTCATCTTGTTGGGAGTCTTGTCTACCTTGCTGTTAATCGTCCAGATATTACTTATCCAATTCACATTCTGAGTCAGTTCGTCTCTGCTCCCACTCAGGTCCACTACAGCCACCTTATTCGAGTTCTGTGATACCTTCGTGGGACTATCCCTCGCCGTCTCTTCTTTCCACACTCCAACTCGTTACAGCTTCAAGCTTATTCGGATGCTACTTGGGCCAGCGATCCATCTGATCGACAGTCTATCTCTGCTTACTGTGTTTTTCTTGGTGGTTCTCTCATTGCCTGTAAGACGAAGAAACAGACTGCAGTATCCCGTTCGAGTGTAGAGGCTGAGTTGCGAGCCATGACTCTCTTGACAGCAGAGATTACTTGGCTACGGTGGTTACTTGAGGATTTTGGTGTTTCTGTCACTACACCGACTCCTCTCTTGTCAGACAGTACAGGTGCTATCAGTATTGCCTGTGATCCTGTGAAGCATGAGCTCACCAAGCATATTGGTGTTGATGCTTCCTTCATTAGGTCTTGTGTGCATGATCAGGTGATTGCTCTTTAGTATGTGCCTTCAGAGCTTCAGATAGCGGATTTCTTCACGAAGGCCTGGACTCGAGCACAAAGACGGCTTTACCTTTCCAAACTCAGTGTTGTTGATCCACCATGAGTTTGAGGGGGGTGTTAGAGATATATATGTTAGAGATATATATGTGTTAGAGTAGGACTGTAGATATTATTTGGTTTCCTTATCTATAACCTGTACTTATGTATATATACTGGCCCATTGACCCCCTGATAATACAAGTCGCTATTCCTAACAAAAATGAAACTATTGACCATTTATTTTTTCTCGTGTCCATTGGCGAGATATATGTGGCAGGTTGTTGCTTGTGCCTGTGGAATGTCTACAACCCCAGCCAATGTGCAACATATGCTTGGTCAGTGGTTGGGCAGTTTCCCAAGAAGGCAGACAAGATTACTGATGGTTGGGTGTGCCGTAATTTGTTGGGCAATTTGGCGTGCTAGAAACGCATCGTGTTTCAACAGGAGATGAGGAGATAGATGGTCGATTTTGCAAAGGAGGAAGACAGTGAGCTACTTCGTAAAGGAGCTGATCAATTCAAGCTGGTGGCACAGGAAGCTTTGCTAGATCTCAGGGTGGGCGCCAGCAACGCACAGACTGATGTTCGAGGTTCATTGGACTAAAGGAGAGCCTGTTCACAGGGATCTTCCCGCTTGTTTGGGAAACTCTGTTCTGTTACATGATGCCTTGGCAAGGTTGTTGCCATGTTTACTTTCCTGTTATTTCTGTAGTGTCGGAATTCCAGTAGTGTAAACTTTGTGGTTTCCTAAATGAAAATCGGTGAGGGATCCCCCTTACTCTTAGTAAAAAAGAAGGGTCTGAGAAAGCCTATTTTAAGCTTGGAACTCAACAAATGGCATGGACAACAATCTGGTTATATCTAGGAATCTTACTATAATTTACTAACAAAGCTTGAAATGGCAATGTTATTTGTCCTAACTCTGCAGTGCAATTGGCCGATTGCAACAAAGCTGAACTGTACGCCCATAAATGCATTGGTGTACACTGACCGGATACATGGTAAAATTCAATTACTGGAAGTAAAAGTGAATTCCTTGTACTGATAAACCTACCATTGATACTTGATCAAAGGCACAATCAGAGGATTTGTGGTCATAATCCATGCTTGGAGCTGCTACAGGCACCTAGGCACTATTCAGAGAACCATTTTATCTTACAAAGAACGAGCTTTTCAGAATTATAAACTCAATCATCAATCCTAAGTCCTAACTACAAACCCCATAAGGCCAGAACAAACAAGCAGCTGTCTTCCTGTAGACCCTATCAGTGAGACTAACCAAACCAGCATCATCACATAAAAAAATCAAAGTTGGTCAACTAGCAAGTATCAGGCTCCACAGATTCTGGCATTCTGGCAACCGAACAAAACAGACAAGTAGCATCTAGATTCTACGTATCTCATACGATCCAAGGAAACACCGGATTATGTCAGGATAATACGAAATTGGAAAATTGTACCATAAGTTCATAGTACTGTTGGACTGAACATAAGAATCAACTGTTGACACATAAACCCCAAAAACCCCAGGACTGCCCGACTCAAAGGAACAAATAAGCCAAAATTTGTTGGCAAGTACTCTTACTGTCTCACACACACACACACACACACACACACACACACGAAATGGAACATGTTGGAAAGAAATATTGCAAATATTATCACAAATTCAGTTTTTTCGATCCAACTATCTAAAATCTAAACTTTACCACCAAAAAACTCCTCAAGGCAGAGTAATTTACCTCAAAGCAAGTAACATTTTCAAACTGCCATCCTCCTTATAGGTTACTACAACAGTACCCAAACACCCAGAAAGCAAAGAAATTGCGTCAGAATCCCTAACAAAATCAGAACTTTGTACTGTAAAAACCCAAGCTTTTACCTTATTATCATGTGTACAGACAAAATTCGACCGCGAACTCGTGCTAAAACGTTAAAATCCAATCCTCCAGACTTACGAATAAAAGGAGGAGGAGGCGAAGATTATACCTGATAGCAAGTAACATTCTGGAAGCACCTGAGTTCCTGCGTGAAATCGGGGAGACCGATGGTGTGATGCAGGATGCGATTGCTCCCGTAGTCGTTGCTGTTAGGACCCCCGACGATGCATACCACGGGCAGGTTCTCGCTGAACGCGCCGGCGACGGCGTTGATGGCGCTGAGCCCGCCGACGGTGAAGGTGACCGCGCAGGCGCCGACCCCGCCTCCCCGCGCGCGGGCGTAGCCATCGGCGGCGTAGGCGGCGTTGAGCTCGTTGCAGCACCCGACGAGGCGCACCCCGGGCTCGGCCTCGAGCTCGTCGAGCAGCGTGAGGTTGAAGTCCCCCGGGACGGTGAAGACGTCCCGGGCCCCGACCTCCGCCAGGCGCCGCGCGAGGTGGCGGCCGAGGGTGGCCTCCCGTGCCGCGTCGGCCGGGGACGGCACCGAGCCGATGGTGGTGTCCATGGCGCGAAGGTTCTTGGCCTCTCTGGCAGGGGAGAGGAGAAGAGAAGGTTCTTCTCGGGGAGAAGTTGGTTGCTTTCTTGGTGTGTTGGAGGCCAGCGGACGAATAGTCGAGCCAAAAAAACGTCATCAATATAGCGAGCTTGCCGCCTTCGTATCTCCGATAGTCAGATATCTGCTTGGCTTCTGCATTTCTGGAAACAAGTGGCGCTTGCTGTGGCCGGGGACTTTCTGCTAGGCGACGGTACGAGTTGAGATCACAATTCTAGGACGCCTCGTCTGGAAAGAAGAATTGTAGTACATACTGTTGACGTAGCATTAAAAACTGTATTGTTACTCTGGCTACCGTAAGGATAAATTTGGTATCCTATATATCTATGCAAATGATCCCTAGCTGATCCCCGATAACAGCAATTAGTGTTATTTCTTTTCTCTCTCGTGAAGCCACGTCATCCGAATTAAATCTGGCCGTTTGATTGAAATTGTGTGTACCAGATCGGGCTCAAGTCATCCACCTTCGGAACTTTAGCAGCCCAATAAGTCCATCCAGCCTAAGGCCCTGTTTGTTTCGACTTTGGCTTCCGGCTTTTGTCTGAAAAATCCGAAAGCCGAAACAAACGGTTGGATTTTCGCAGTCGCTTTCGCCGAAGCCGCTTTCTCGTTCAACGGGTGGAAGCCAAAAACCGGAAGCTGGTCGCGAGGTGCTTCCCACGGATTCCTACCACTTCCATTCCCAAATTACCCTTGAAGTTCGGGAGTAATTACCCGCAAAATACCATCACATATAACCTCCCTACTCCCACGCGCCTCCCTCCTCACGCCCGCTCAGCCCTCCCTCCTCCCACGCGCCTCCCTCCACCCTTGCTCGCCCGCTCGCCTCCTCCTTCTCCCCGCCCGCCCGCTCACCTCCCCCAACCTCCTCCTCCCCGGCGCCCTCCCCCACGCCCGCCGCCACCTCCCCGACCTCCTCCTCCCCGCGCCTCCCCACGCCCGCCTCGCCCGCCTCCTCCTCCTCGCCCTTCCCGCCCCCCGCCTGGGCCGCCTCCTGCTCCTCCCCTGGTGCCCTCCTCCCCCAGCCTCCTCCTTCACCAGCTCCATCCTCCCCGGCGGCCTCCTCCCCCAGTGCGCACCTCCTCCCCGCCGGCCTCCTCCCCGGGGCACGTCCTCCCCGCGGATCCAGATGTAGATCTAGATCTCCTCGGTGCCCTCCTCCACCTCCCTCTTCGGTCGCCTCCGGATCTGGCTGCGCCTGAGCCCCTCCTTCCTCCTCCGGCTTCCTCCCCTACCACCGGCGGCCTTCTCCCTCTCCAGTCGCCTCCGGATCTGGCCGCCCCGCCGTGTCCTCCCTTCTCTCCCCGGTGCCCTCCTCCCCGATGCGGCAGCGCCTCGTCCTCGGGCTCCCCCCCGGCCACGCGCTCCTCAACGTCCGCACCCATGCCCGCCTACCTCCTCCCCCGGCTCCATCCTCCTCGCCGGCCTCCTTCCCTGGCTCCATCCTCCATGCACGACAGTACCCCTGCAGCGATGAAATTGTTGCCTTTTGTGTTCATGTGATGAAATGCATTACATGCGATGACATTGTTGGCATGGTGTTTGATTCTGCAACTAATGTTTGAACAATCTTTGGTGCAGAATTCATGGATTTGCATGGATTCTGAAATTTGACCAGCGATTCCAGAACATGCACCAATGAACAATCTTTGGTGTTTGCAGATTGTTCTGGTAGTGCTTTTGATCTAGCTATTAGTTCTGTATTTTACCTGAGTACAGTGGCTGATCAGTTGATTATCTGCCTATTGTCTGAATCCATTTATGTTGTAGTGTTTTGATGGTAAATAGCTGTGACCGGGAGTGAGACATTTCTGGAGGTATTGCCATTGGTACATGAGGTTTTTAACATGAACATGTTGTTGTAATGGAAAACATATAAGCAATTAGTGGATCAAGATTGGGTATCTAGAAGGATCTTATAGACTAATTGATTATATACGGGTTTCACTCAAGAGTTTTAGATTATTGGATATCAAAATGAAATAAAATTTGTATATGTTTATATGTTTGTTTTTAGCTGGATGAATTGAAGAATGAAATGTTTATTTTTGTAGCACTGCAACATATCTGTAGATACATTCATCCTTGTGCATGTCCATGAGTCTTTTTGTAGACGTGCTAGTCTATTTCTTCTTGTCATAAATTTCTCTTGCATGTATTTGTCTACGCTTTTATTTAAGATTTGCATGAACACTTGGGGGTACGTGTGAGGGTTGGGGTGCCTAATACTGCCGATGTCGGTCCCAAGCCTGAAAAAAGTGGAAGGGGCATGAATTGTTTGTAATAATTATTTGTTGTAATAATTATTTATGTAATAATTGTTTGTAATAATCATTTATTGTAATAAATGTTTATTGTAATAGTTGTCGTTAAATACGCTAATTCTTGATTCACATGGTGGAGAAATTCGCGCAACATGCTTCAATTCGGTGCTTGGTCAATTTTATAACCTAATTCAGGTTGGTAAGGTGTACTTGATATCTAGAGGATCAGTGAAACTTACTCAGAAGTAGTTTACAATGACTATGAAGTAACTCTGGATGCCTCAATATCTATAGAAATTTGTTCGGTTACTCTTATTGTAATTATATCCATTAATGCATGTTCCTGCTACATATACAGCTAAATTGATACAAATTGTCTATAATTGCAAATCACAAATTGTTATTGTTGCTACTCATGTATGCCATGGAATTGCTGACTGACTGCGCCATGGAATTGCTGACTGACTGCGCATTATCAAAATTTAAATTATGTTGTCATGGATTTTATTTTTAATATTTATTTATTGTGATATTTATTTATTTAGTAATTGTTTGTAATAATTATTTGTTGTAATAAATGTTTATTGTAGTAATTGTTGTTAAATACGTTAAGTGTGGTTTATTGCATTGTTTACTGTATATTGTCGTTAATAGTGGTCAATATCGGTAGTTCTCGTCAATTGTGTTAGGCGTCGTTAATAGTCATCAATTGTCGTTAAATATTGTCAATTGTCGTTAAATATTGTTAAATATCGTTAAATGTTGTTAAATATCGTTAAATGTCGTTAAATATTGTTAATACAGCATCAAACAAGCCATTACTGTCCTCAGGGGCATTTCAGATATTTCACATCTCGGGAGCTGTAGCCAGCCTACCTAAAAGCCAGACAGTCAAACACCAGATCAGAAAAGCCCGACCATTCAAAGATGCACCAGAAGCCCTACAAAGATACCGAAGCCGCTCTTAAAAGCACATTAAACAAACATGGTCTAAGTCACCCGTCTACCATCCAGCCTAACAACCACGTCCAAACTACCACCTCCACCACAATTGCAATTCCAGCCCTTCTCGGCAAAATCCGCACAAGGCAAGCCGGCAATCCACCGTGCTAGCCCAAGCAACCCCTAACTTTCCTTTAAGAAAACAACCTCTGTCTATCCAGAAGGGAAACTTTTTTATTATTTAATCTATTTTAAAAATTATTTTAGAAATAATCTCCCCCTAACTTTATTTCCAATTATAACTGCTTTGCCACGCTATAACGCGTGGCATAGCAAAAGAACGTTGTCACACCACGGACCTTGGCGTGGCAAACGAGTGTTGTCATGTCGCCCTTTTTGGTGTGACGTGACTTAGCCCAAAAACAGACGCGTGTTGACTCGGAGGGCTATCGTTGCAGCTTTGACCACGCCGTGGTACGTGACGTGACAGAGTGTTTTTGTCACGCCGCGCGTTGTGGCTTGATCAAAGGGGTCAGAATTGAAAATAAAGTTAGGCAGACGTTATCTTTAAAATATTTTATTAAAATAGATTAAATAAAAAAAGACCCCGAAAGGGGATCCCCAATTTCCCCCTTTATCGCCCTCGTTTTCATCCACAGTTGTTGGCTAGCGACAACGTAGCTGCGATCCCTTCGCCTCCTCCGTGCGGGGCACCTACGAGCTACAGGAAATGCATGAGGGATGCGAGGATTTACAACTCATTCAATTCAACGTTGCCATTTCATACCCTATTCAATATCCTAGTTCACTTCGCCGCAATCGTCCGACTCCCCACCATCCCGCGCACTGATGAGCGGCGGCACAATGCGAGCGATCGATATGTTTACTTAATAATAAAAACGGAGTTTACTCGCGTGGCGTGACGACTGCTCCACCCTTTCTCTCGTATTCACACGCCGCCGACACTCGGGCCTCGGTGTCGGGCTCCCGCCGTTAGATGATTCCTCGATCCGCTTCACCCCACACCTTCCATCACAACCCCACTTCTCACACCTCCTCCATTCCACGTTGTACAAGTCTCCTTTCTAGCTTTAGGCGTTAGCGCCGATTACCACCATCGCCCCTCGACCCTGCACTACCTCCCCTCGGCCGCGTCGCCTCAACTCAATTTTGGCTCCTCTGGACCTAGCACCCCGAACCTTATCCATCTTGTCACTTCTCGACCGACGTAGCACCGCCGCCCGACACCTCCTTCCCGAGCGTGCCTCCTCCCGAGTCCGCCACCCCCAACCCAACGTCGGCTTCTATGTCGTCTCCTTGACCCCGAGGTGAGTTCATTTTCTCAACTTAGGCATAGACCGGAAAGTGAACATGGAGGTATTGGGCTTGTATGTGGGGAAACTTGAGCATAGGTCCGAAAATAATTGACTTTGACATGGACATGTATGTAATCTTGATCTATGGTTGTTACGGTTTATTACGTGGCTGTTAGAGTTGATCTCGGGCATTTGGCCCAACGGCCAAATGCCCAATCCTCGATCGCGCCGATCGGGCGCCCCCATTAGGTGGCGGGCCTGTCGCCGCCGCCAAATAAAAGGAGGTGGGAGCCGGGGCGCACGGTGACCAAGGTTCACCGTGCCGCCACCAAAACCCTAACCGACACAACCCTAATCTGATCTGAGAGGGGCGCTGAAGCGACGGGAAGAACGCCGCCGCCTCCACCACCACCGCATCATACTACACGGATCGCCCATCGCCGCCTCCACGACTGTACCGACCACGCCGAGGGACGGATCGACCACCACCGCCACCACCGACGGATCGACCACGCCGCCTCGACCACCGCAACCCACCATGACTAACCCCTCTTCTTCATCGGACGGTAAACTCGAAAACTCAAAACCCTAATCTTTCTCGGTTACTCTCAAGAACACCATGAACCCAAAGAGAAAAGAACCGAACGGATCTAACGGATCTAACAATGGTATCAGAGCCACAACAGGCGAAGATCCAAAAGAAAAGATTCAAAAGAAAAGAACTCGAAACCCTAAGAAGGGGAAACCCTAGATCTAAGGTGCGCGGAACATACCTGGCCGTGAGGGATCATCGGGCGAGCCGCGTGCTCGCCGGGGCTCCAAACCGGCCAGGAGCACCGCCAAAAGCTCGAAAACGCCCGGTCCTGGACACGGGTAAAGGGGCGCCGACACGGAGCCGCTGACGGCGCGCTCGCCTCGGGAACGCGCACGCCGAGGAAAGGCAAGGCGGCGGCCTTCTCTCTACCGTCGCTCTCCCGCAGCGCCTTGGCCGCCTCTCGGTTCGCATCGTTTCTCCGCCGCCCGAGCGAAGCGAGAGAGAGAGGAGAACGAATGGTTTAGGGTTTCGGCGACGCCGTGAGATCGCGTTTTGTTCGGCCGAAATCTGCTGAGCCGTTGGATCGGATCGAGCGGCTCGGATCGAGTGGTCGGGCGGAGGCAGCGGCACGCGACGCCACGGCCCGAGCCCGGGATGCGCGCGCGACCGAATGGCCGCATGATGGGCGGCGGCGTTGAATGGGCGAATTGGCGAATGAGCGATTTTGGTGATTTGAACAGTAAAATCCAGAAAAAATTGATTTAGTTTATTTTCAGAAGTATTTTTTGAATGAATTTCAATAGAAAAATTGTATAAAATCTCTGTAAATTTTTGCACCAACGTGTTATTTTTCAGAGATTAAATGTGTATAGTTATAATGCTTCTGAGAATGAATTATTTTAGAATAATTACAGTTTCCGCTGCAAAAGTTAATATTGATTAATTCTTTTTTAATTAAATTCAAACCAACGGGAGAATTTAATTTTTTAAGAATTGTTGTAAGTTATGATATTGTTATTTTCGACTAAAGTTGATAATAATGAGATTATAATTTTAATTGATGTTTTTTATGCATTGTTTCTATTTCTGCCCAACGGTGATATAGTTTTAATGTATAGATATAATTGTTTTAATTGTATGTCGTATTTTTGACCAACGTTGGAAATAAGGCATATAATTTTCATGTTTCGTTCTCACTTTATTTGAACTAAATTTTCAGGAGGATACAACTTGATGGGTTGTATCTGAGAGATCCCCACTCTCAAAGGAGATAATTATGGAGAGTGGAAGAAAAAGATAGACTTAGCGTTTATCTTAGCCGAGGTGGACTGGTCCTCACTACAAGACGACCCACCGAGCCTATGGCACCAAAGTGAGGATCAAAATGAGGATGATCTTGCTTGGCGAGAAAAGACAGAGAGATCATGCTCCCTTACGGATGTCTTATGACCTAGAGCATAAGAAATGGACCACGACCAACAAGAAATGTATGGTCGTGATAAAGAATATGATTGAGTCTGCAATTGTGGGCTCAATCGCGAGCTATCGTGACATCACGAATACCTTGATAAAATAAAGAGTCGGTTCATCGCTCTTCAAAGACATATGCTACGGTGATTAAGCGACTTGTGATGTAAAGGTATTTCGTGGTGGCGGTGGAATAAGAGAACACATACTAAGGATGAGCAACTTGGCATCCAAGCTTAAACCAATGGATTTGGCTCTCAAGGATGAGTTCCTTATTCACTTGATTTTGCTTCCTTGCGTAAAAGTTTGACACCTTTGTTGTCAACTACAACATGCAACCGATAAATGGGACTTAGAAAAGTGCATAGCTATGTGTGTTCAAGAGGAGGAAAGAA
This sequence comes from Hsuehochloa calcarea, assembly GCA_036346395.1. Lineage (NCBI taxonomy): Eukaryota > Viridiplantae > Streptophyta > Magnoliopsida > Poales > Poaceae > Hsuehochloa > Hsuehochloa calcarea. Next base: position 79,554,148 of record CM070593.1, on the reverse strand, counting down.
TTAAATCCTCACATGGTGGATGTATCAACTATGTGAAGGATAACAAGAAAAAGCACTTCAACAAGACCTCCTTCTCAAGGAACAAGGGAAAAGCCTCTCATCCATCACCTCAGCAGAATAAATTTGTCAGAGACAAAGATCGGTGTCTTCATCAGAAGAAGACCGGACACTACAAGAAGAAGCATCACGATTACTTAAAGATGATAATGGCAAAGAAAGGTGAGAACATTATTACCTTCATAAATGAATGCTTGTATGTGCAATATTCAAATCCACTTGGTGGATTGACTCAGAGCAACTTCAAGTTGCTAATTCCTTCTGAGGATTCCGTTCGACGAGGACTACGCAAAGAAACGAAAGATGCATTAAAGTCGCAAATGGAGTCCAAGCAGAAGTTGAAGCTGTTGGCGATCTTTCATTAGAGTTAGCTAATGGCTCCAATCTTTTACTTAGAGATGTTCTTTTTGTTCCCTCATTACAGAGGAATTTGATTAGTGTTTCCAATTTGGACAAAGATGGTTATGATTGTAATTTTGGAAATGGCAAGTGCGAAATAATATTTAATAAAGAATGTGTTGGTCTTGCCATATTACAAAATGAGCTTTATTTGTTATCATTGTGTGATGATGTGAATGTCGTATGCGATAATGGGAACGTCGCGTGCGAGAAAGTGATTGAATCCTCGTCTACGAACGTAAACAGAAAACGAAAGAGAACTCATAATGAATCGTCGAAATTATGGCACTGTCGTTTAGGCCATATTTCGAGGGGGAGAATAGAAAGACTAGTTAAGAATGAAATTCTTCCTCTATTAGAGTTCTCGGACTTAGAACAATGCGAGAGAATGCATTAAAGGAAAATATGTAAAGAAAATAAAGAAAGGCGCAATAAGAAGCACATGAGTTCTACAAATTGTTCACACAGACATTTGTGGTCCTTTTCCTGTGAAAAGTGTGGATGGTTATGATTCGTTCATAACATTCACAGATGACTACTCCCGTTATGGATATATTTATCCAATCAAAGAAAGAAATGAAGCCTTGGATAAATTCAAGATATTTAAGGCTGAAGTTGAAAACCAACATGATTTAAAGATTAAGATAGTTCGATCCGATCGCGGGGGAGTACTACGGTCGACATACCCCATATGGACAAGTTCACGGACCTTTGCGAGGTTCTTACAGAAAATGGCATAGTAGCCCAAGATTCTACACCGGCGAACCTCAAAGAAAATGGAGTAGTGAAAGACGCAACTGCACTCGATGGATATGGTGCGAAGCATGATGAGCTACTCCACACTCCCATTGAGTTTATGGATGAGGCGTTAAAACCGCCATTCATATTCTCAATAGAGTGCCTAGTAAGTCGGTGCCCAAAACACCGTGCGAGTTGTGGATGTGAAGAGTTCCTCACTAAACCACTTACGTGTGTGGGGGAGTCTCTTTGAGGCCAAAGTATTTAACCCAAACCTTGGGAAGCTAGATCCCAAAGCGAAGTTGCCATTTCATTGGCTACCTGAAAAGTCAAAAGGTTTTCGCTTCTACCGTCTGCAGATATACAAAGTTTGTAGAAACGAGACACACTGTCTTCTTAGAGGATGAAATGATGAGGGGAGCATGGTAGCTCGAGAGATTGATCTTGAAGAGAAGCGGGTATATGTGCCCACTCCGATGATTCAAGAGCCACTCTTCTCACTACTGCTGTCATTTGCACCGACGGTACAAGATCTTGTGGTGCAAGACTGCTATTGTTCCTCTGTGGCAACATTGAATAAGAATGAGGAACCTGTTCTTCAGATCCTATAGAACCCATTGCCACAAATGAGGGGAGCAACAAAGACCTCAAATGTAAGATGTACCAAATGTGGAGGCCAGAGGAGGTCTCAAAGAGTAAGAAGATCAGCTATTTCTGATGATTATCAGATTTATCATACAGAGGAATTTCAAATGGAGGATGACCCCACCTCATTTGAAGAAGCCATGAGAAGCGAAAATTCTTCAAAATGGCTTGAAGCCATGGAAGAGGAAATGAGGTCCATGAAGACTAATAAAGTTTGGGACTTGGAAATTGTTCCTAAAGGAGCCAAAACAGTAGGCTGTAAATGGGTCTACAAAACAAAACTCGACTCCCAAGGGAATGTAGAAAGATACAAAGCGCGACTTGTGGCAAAAGGTTTTACGCAAAGAGAAGGGATTGATTACAATGAGACCTTTTCTCCAGTCTCCTGTAAAGATTCCTTCAGAATCATAATGGCATTAGTAGCACATTATGATTTAGAGTTACATCAGATGGATGTAAAGACGGCATTTCTTAATGGGGATTTGGAGGAAAATGTTTACATGGCACAACCGAAAGGTTTTGTCATGGAAGGAAATGAAAGAATGGGATGCCGCCTAAAGAAATCGATTTATGGGTTAAAGCAAGCTTCAAGACAGTGGTACTTGAAGTTTGACAGTACAATAAGAAAATTTGGGTTTAAAGAGAATGTAGAAGACAACTGTGTCTATACAAAGTTTAAAGATGGGAAGTTTATCTTCCTAATCACAGATGTGGATGATATCCTCTTGGCTAGTAGTGATATCAATGCACTCTTGGAGACAAAGAAGTTTTTATCTTCAAACTTTGATATGAAAGATCTTGGTGAAGCTTCATTCGTTCTAGGGATCGAAATTCACCGGGATAGAAACAAAGGGATATTGGGACTATCACAAAAGACATACATAGAGAAAGTCTTAAAGAAATTTGGGATGCATAAATGTAGTCCTTCACCGCACCTATAGTCAAGGGCGGCGGATATGGGGATTTTCAATGCCCTAGGAACCGAAGATGAGATCGATCAAATGAAAGCGGTTCCATATGCTTGGTATCGGAAGCTTACAAGATGCTCAAGTGTGCACACGACTTAGCTTTTGTTACTGGGTTACTTGGCGATTCGAGCAATCTCGAATAGAACATTGGAAATTGATAAAGAAAGTCTTGCGTTATTTGCAAGGAACAAAAGGCCTCATGATGACATACTGAAGATCGATTTACTCCATATAGTGGGGTATCTGATTCGATTTTGCGGAGATGATAGAAAGTCGACATCCGGATATGTCTTCACTCGCCGCAGGAGCTATATCGTGGAAAAGCTCAAAGCAAACCGTCACTACATCGTCCACAATGTATGCCGAGTTTGTAGCATGTTATGAGGCTACGGGCAGTGAAGCGGCTAAAGAAGTTCATACCGGTTTAAAAGTGGTTGACGACATCAATAGACCACTTAAGTTGTATCGCGATAATGAACCAAAGATAATGTATGCCCACAACAATAAGTCAAGTGGTCTTGCCAAACACATTGACATAAAGTACTATGTTGTGAAAGATAAAGTTCGGGATCAAATTATAAGTCTTGAGCATATAAGTACCGCAAAGATGTTAGCGGATCCGCTTACTAAAGGCTTACCACCCAATGTGTTCAGAGAACATATAGCGGCATGGGTTTAAGGAAAGCCTATGATTCTGGACTAAAAGATGGCCCAAAAGATTAAAGTAACTATTTCAGAACAGGCAGGTGTATTGTAGCTGTTGAATCTATCGGCGATTGACCGTGACGATGAGACACGTTCTATGCACCAATTTGTGATGGAATGAGTAAAGTCAAAAGTAATTAAAGATAAAGCACAGATTGAGATCAAGGGGGAGAATGTTAGAGTTGATCTCGGGCATTTGGCCCAACGGCCAAATGCCCAATCCTCGATCGCATACGATCGGCGCGCGACCCATTAGGTGGCGGGCCTGTCGCCGCGCGCCAAATAAAAGGAGATGGGAGCCGGGGCGGCACGGTGACCAAGGTTCACCGTGCCGCCACCAAAACCCTAACCGACACAACCCTAATCTGATCTGAGAGGGGGCGCTGAAGCGACGGGAAGAACGCCGCCGCCTCCACCGACCACCGCTGCATCTACTACACGGGACTGTCCATCGCCGCCTCCACGACTACAGCCGACCACGCCCGAGGGACGGGATCGACCACCACCGCCACCACCGACGGGATCGACCACCGCCGCCTCGACCACCGCAACCCACCATGACTAACCCCTCTTCTTCATCGGACGGTAAACCCGAAACCTCAAAACCCTAATCTTTCTCGGTTACTCTCAAGAACACCATGAACCCAAAGAGAAAAGAACCGAACGGATCTAACGGATCTAACAGTGGCAACTCATGTTTTTGTGCTCACCGCATAAGGAGTATGATGTATCTGGTGTGCATCCATATTGCTTTCTATCAAAGTGGGAAGTACTTTTTATAATTTGAATGTTCATGTTAATTGTCAAATTCTTGGTTATGTTGCTGTCACATTTTGTAAGACATGCAAGCAATATGTTGATGTGCAATGTCTTATTGTTCTGTATAGATGGAGAAAAACCAAGCCCAACTCCGTTTTTTGAACCCAACAAAGCAATATATCTTCACATAATTCCATTCCTTCGGCAAAATGCCCACCCCTCGTGTTGCCAACAAGATACCTTCAGTCCCAAAGAATGCTATAGATCAGGTAATTAAGAAGCAAATTTGCCCTCCCTGTAGATCATCTGCATTCCATCAAAATTGGTTATTTGAAACAGAAATGGTGTTTGACTTACGGATGTTGGATAAAAGGACTAATCTCGTACAAGCAACGCGTTGATGCCTATGTAAAAGCAATTATTTGATGAAATGTGGAGACCTTTAGTGTTTCATGTTTAGATTATAACTTGAAACCAATATTTTTTTTTCCATTAATTGATTATAATATAACAAATTTGGATAATTATGTGCACACTAGAAGGACATCGAGTCTTTTGGCTTCAAATAAGAGAAGTAAAAAATCAAACGTTTTTCTCCATGCTTGAAGTATGTACAATTAATTTGTGCCAATACTGTTGTTCTTAGATATGAAGCTTCTTGTGTGTTTATGATTTTTTTCTTCTCTGTAATAATCAAGGAGCTAGAATTTCATTAATGAAAAGCAGGAATGCAATATGCATGCAAGTATGTTACAAGAAAATCCGGTGCGTCATTATGAGATGTTTTGTTTTGCCATTTTGTTTCATTTTAATAATGTGTATTTGATATACTTTTATCTTTTGTCATGTGCTTCACTACCAAAAATATGTCATAGTAGTGTAGCATGAGTTACATACAGATACTCAGACTGGACTCCTCCCATGGCTGAGTATTGACGCGTGAAACAGCGGCATTGGCTAGTTGTGTGTGAGTGGGTACCTTTGGAAATTAGGAATTGTCGACGTCTGCTGATTGGCGTCGAGAGCTGTAGTGACACTAGAAGCTGCCTACTGGCCTGCCTAAACTAATGTGATCCTTTTGATATTTAAGTGAGCAATGGATGACGTGGCCCGGTCCTCGCCATCCTCCAGGAAAGGATCACGGAGGATTACTAGTACGTTTTCTGTCACGGGTTGATTAACGATTAGTTGTTCCTAGCTAGTTTGTAGGACAGAGACGGGAGGAAAGTTTCTCGACATCCTCCAGGATTACTAGCCACGAACGTTTTCTGTCACGGTTCGGTTGATCAGCCCGTCTTTTATTGGGCTCCTGGCCCAGAAAGGAATCTCGGCAGCGACCCAACCGAACCCTAAGCTCAGCAGACTGGGGTTTGCATAGTTTGGCATTGCTAGATTACAAGGTAAATTGTGTGTGACTACGACGACTGGGGTTTTCAGGTATGCTGTAAAGCGAGGCGACCGTTGTATTGGCGAATTTTTGGCCGATACGGTCGATATTGATTCCGTATTTGCGGATTTAACCAGCACTTCGTGGTATTTGCAAAATTAGCCCACGCCGCGACGGCGCGCGGCGCCATGATGGCTACGGGCATGCGCGTGCAGCGCGGCGCGGCGCTGGCCGCCGCCGTTTGCAGCGCGCGCGCCAGCGTGGCGTGGCCCGCCACGCGTGGCGCGCGAGTTCGCTCGCGCCGGCGCCAACGCGGGCGCGGCGCAGCGAACTCGCCCGGGCGCCGGCGTGTCTGCGCCGCTCGCTGCGTGGCGGCGGCGCGCCCGCCCGCCTGCGCGTGACGGGCGGGACGAATTAAAAATATTAGGGTGGCCTATTTCCACCGTCCATTCTCCTCCTCCGCGCATCTGTCGCCCCATCCAGAATTCCGCCGTCCATTCTCCTCCTCCGCACATCTGTCGCCCCATCCAGAATTCGGCGTCAATGCTTACGAATTCCGGCGCAAGGCGCGACTCCTCCACTCGCCTATAAATCTGGGACTCGGCGCTCGCTCTTGGTCATATCAATTGCGTTTGATTCGTTCTTGCGCTCGTCGCTGAGAACTCAGAGAACGTAACATAATTAATTTTATTGGGAGGTAATTGTTTTCTCGCTTCTCGTCACTCTTCCTCCGAAGGGTGATTTATTACTTCCTCCGAAGGGTGATTTATTACTTCCTCCGAAGGGTGATTTATTACTTCCTCGGAAGGGCAGGTAATTTGTGTTATGCTTTTGCCGTTATTGCCGTAGTCGTAATTAGTTAGTCTTTGTTAGCTAGTCGTAATTAGATAGTTTAGGGGTAATTAATTAGTAGTAATTAGTTAGTCGAGTAGTAAAGAATTAGTTTAGTGCTAATTAATTAGTCGTAATTAGTTTAGTAGTCATCGTTACAGCATATGAAGTAAGTGGAAATAAAGTACTGATATTTTTTAGTGGTAATTAATGAACCGTAATTAGTTAGTTTATAGATAGCTAATTAGTCGTAACTAGTTAGTTCACTAGTAATAAATTAGTTTAGTGCTAATTAATTAGTCGTAATTAGTTTAGTACTCATCGTTACAGCATATCAAGTAAGTGGAAATAAAGTACTGGTATTTTGTAGTGGTAATTAATCAACCGTAATTAGTTAGTTTAGAGATAGTTAATTAGTCGTAATTAGTTAGTTCAGTAGTAATGAATTAGTTTAGTGCTAATTAATTAGTCGTAATTATTTAGTGGTTGTTGTGGGTTTAGGTATTTTCGAACATGCAAGACTTGATTGTATTTTACGGCGATGGGCTTGTACGAGCCGGACACGATGGGTTGGACCTGTCGAGATGCCAGTACAAGGTGGTCCGGGCGGAGGGGCTCCACGCGATGAATATTCACAGTGCGGCTGCATCGGAGGAGTTCCTCACGAGCCAGGGCGAAGAAAGTTATGATTGAGGCGATCACCTGCACCAATTATGTGTGGGAGCTCGTAAAGGTGGATGGAAGCATAGCATGGAGGCAGTACATGGAGATTGTCTCCCAGCCCGAGGCGGCCATTCACGGGAAGCCTATGGTGTACGTCAATTTCGTACATAGGGCGTCTGGAAACCCTGATGATGCCGAGGCCTGTACAAGCGGGCAAGCGCAGCCCGAGCCTGAAGATGGCAGCACGGAATGTGCTGCCTCGGAGGGAAGTCCCGTGCCTAATTTTGAGCCAAATGAGGGGGCGGAAACATGGTGGTCGGCCCGCATCGACTGCCACGAGTATCTACCGGACGAGACTCTCGGGTTGGAGTCCGACGAGGACACCGACCCAAGCTCGGATGGTACCGACGAGGACGCACACGAAGCCGGTGGTCCTTACGTGGCATCGAGACTTGATGATATCGCGGTGCGTTCGCTCGTACTACCGCAAGAAGAAGGCTCCCAGTGGGGGTTTGAAGCCGACACCCTATTAGTTGGGCAGCGCTTCCCGAACAAGGTGGCCGTGCAACAAGCTATAGCACGGTACGCTTTGTCCATCAGCCGTGTGTACCGAGTGCACCGGTCCAACCCAGGGAAGTACGCAGTGAAGTGCATAGTAGAAGGCTGCCCTGGCAAGGTCAGCGCTCTCCGAGCAAAGATCTTTGGCTCGGTCTTCACGGTCAAGGAGCTGATCGACCACACCTGCGAGCTCAGCGAGCCCCTGCGGCAGCATCGGAACGTGACTTCCGCATATGTTGCAAACCTCATCACGCACCTAGTTGAGGCGGACGTGTCTGTCTCCCCCAAGCTGATGATGTCGGAAGTCGTCAATCAGGTTGGCTATCCAGTTAGCTACAGCAAGGTTCGACGAGCCAAGCAGAAAGTCATCGAGACTATGTACGGGACATACGAAGAGGCGTACAACCTTGTGCCGAGATTGCTTCACCGCATTGCGGATCAAACCACGCACGTACATAAACAATTTGAGCGTGAAGATCTTTGAAAAAGGGCCCAACCACTTCATCTTGGATAGGGTGTTACGGGCTTTCGCTCGAGCCATCGGGGCTTCAAGTTCTGCCGTCCGTGCTAACGATGGATGGCACTTTTCTCTTGGGAAGTACAAGGGCACCATCCTCACCGCGGTGGCGGCCGATCACGAATGACCAACTTCTCCGGTTGCATTTGCCATTGTCGAGGCGAGAACACATCCGGTGGTGTGGTTCTTGGAGAACGTGAAGAGGGCGTGGTGGGAGACCGCCAACGTCTGCCTAGTCACGCACCGCAATCTTTGGGTTGTTGGCGGCCATCAACATCATGCGGCGTGGGATGGATCCATCTCACCGGTGGAGCGACGTGCAATCCGGTGGTGCATGAGGCATCTTGCATCTAACTTGTTCACGCGGTTCGCGATCGAGAACTCATGAAGGCGTTCAAGGCATTGTGTATGCGAACCGGCGACGGAAGTTTGAGTCTATTTGGAGAGACCTTGAACAGGACTACGAGACATACAAGGAGTCCACTCCGAGAGGAGCAACCTAGTAGCGCCATAACCTTCTCCCGGTGGATTAACGACCACGCTCTGAATTGGAGAAATGGTCCCTCCTCTATGACAAAGGCGGTGCGAGTGCGGCGTTATGGCGACCAACATGTCCGAGGTCTACAATAGCGTCCCGAAAGGTGTGCGCGGGCTCCCTATCACTGCGGTTGTCGGGAGACATGGACTCGCACCGTTGGTTATTTCGTGAATAGAGCCACCGCGACCAAGCGGCTGATGGGCGAAGGCAAGCGGTGGTCCGAGAACATGCGAGAGACACATGGATCGGAAGATGGAGAAGGCCCGAATGCACGACATTGGTGATCGGCGACCTCGGTAAGTACGAGATCAAGCTTCGGCGAAATCGTCAATAGTCATGCTAGGGGAAAAAGCAGGCATGCACCACGGGTGATGTGGCGACATGCACGCAACAAGCCAAAGCTCTTCCACAAACCATGCTCGCGCGTGTACAAGGCATGTGCGCAAATGCGGCAGATGGCTACACCATACATCTCTCGAGTACTACGACATGCGGCACCTATTCGGTACATGGGCGAGAGTTTCACTCGTATGGTTTGGAAATGAACTACAAGGATCTTTGGCCCGACATGGTGCAATGGGGTCCCAACAGGACTTGAAGAGAATAGGGAAGGGGCGACGGCAGACGCGGCGCTCCGAATGACATGGATGCTAGTCAGCGTATCGGTATTAGCGCGCAGTGAAGTGCGGGATATGCAAGACCCCAGGCACTCAATGAAGGATTGTCCCAACAGACCTAGTTCGTCCGGTCGTCACTCAGTGTCGTAATTTAAAGTTTTTCACGTCTTGCTTGTTATGTACAGCGCAAAATTATACGAGACCCGGCTATGGACTCTTGGCAAACTTCTACAAGAGGATGTTGCGAGCGCAATCGCTTGGCGCAGAAGAGGAAACTTGACTAAAATACCGGATTTTCAATGAAAGATGCTCCGGTGCCACCACGTTTGCGGTCCCGAGTGTGTGTGTGGTGAACCGCAGAGATCATTCATCCACACACCTGCATACGGCCGCCGGGCGCATCTACAGTGCGGCCACTACATGGTAAGCGTTTCTTTCGCGCATCGATTTTCCTCCCAATGTTTAATTCCTTCAATTTTAACTTCATCCCCACGTAATGCGCCCGAGATGCGCGCCACTTCTTCCGATGGATTGACGGCCCGAGATGTACGACAGGCATTCATCCGGCAGAGTACATGCTAAACTACTCGGTGCGGGCGAGAACTTCTCACGGTGGAAACCTTACGTACGGATGAGGAGGCACGGAGGACCCCGATAAACTCGGCGTAATCCATATCGGCGACAAGGAAAGGCTCATGCAAGCGTCGATTATGAAGAAATTACATCCTTCTTATGATTTTTCACTATACGGTGTACTTACATCATGCAAACGCAGACATGGGCGACTTCGACACACCGGCCGACGTGGACATTCCGTAACAAGGGCAAGGGAAAGGCTCATGAGGCTGAGCCCGGCCGCCACAGCGTATCCGGTCGCCCGGGCGTCATCCGTATCCACGACGTCAGTTATGAAGAAATTACATCCTTCTTATGATTTTCACTATACGGTGCACTTACATCATGCAAACGCAGGACATGGACGACTTCGACACACCACCGGCGTGGGCGGTCCGTGACAAGGGCAAGGAAAGGCTCATGCGGTGAGCCCGTCGCCACAACAGATCCGATCGTCCGGAGCAATCTACATGGATGGCGTGAGTTATGAACAATTGACATTCTTATTACGTTTTGTAATATGCACGATGTACTTACATCATACAATCGCGAGGTGCGGACGACTTCGACATACCAGCCCGACGTGGAGAGTCTGGCGATAAGGGGAAGGCTCCTTCGACCGAGACCCACCGACGTCGAGACAAGGCTCCCTTGCTATGGCGCCGCGGAGACAAGTAGCACACATCGTTAAGTAGTTGCTACCCACATGTTGTACGGCATCTTCATAACCGCACTGTTCACGGGTCGTGCGGCGCTGACCATCACGACCTCTGCGCTACTCTACACACCGGCCGCACGACCCGCCTCCCGGCCGCGCACGACGCCGCCTCACAGCATGATCGCAATGGTGCCGACCATACGACCATTGCACAAAATTTTTTGTTTAGGATTTGATATATGTATTTAGTATAAGAATTTATATGTATTATTGAGTTATTTACAATAAAAATAAATTTGGATATATGAAATGTTGTTTCAAAAAATTTGAATTTGATGTAGAGTCTAGTTTATAGCTTATGTGATTTTGTTGCATTTTAGAAAATTGAAAATTTTGTTTGGTAGAGTCTGAGCGAAATATGTGTGAAGTAATGATTGATGTATTTGTGATTTTTGTAGATTCTTGTCGTGAAAAAATGTTGAACCGACAATAACAATTTTCGATCATGGTATGTTGTTTTATTGTAGAAAATTTAAAGAAATTTTTTTGAAAACAAGCGTGATAAGAACAATTAAGCGAAAGGAAGGAAAGTGATATTTAATACTCGGAAAAATGAATGCTCATTGCGGGCCTTTGCTTGTTCCTCATGAGCGACCTTTGCTTGTTCCTCGCGAGCCGCGACCCTTGCTATGTTGCGTGTCTCCTCCCATTGTGCCTTCTTGCGGGACTCCTCCTTAGCCTTCCGCCTAGTTTCATTTATCCTGTCCGCGAATTCCTGCCAACTATTTATATTCCTGCAAAGCTGGTCTCTTTTGTCACGTCACTACGCAAAGCTGGCCTCTTTTGTCATGTCATGCGCAAAGTCGGTCTCTTTGTCACGTCCACTGCAAAGTGGCCTCTTTTGTCATGTCGCTGCGCAAAGCTGGCCTCTTTTGTCACGTCACTGAGCAAAGCTGGCCTCTTTTGTCACGTCACTGCGCAAAGCTGGCCTCTTTTGTCACGTCACTGCAGTAAGTTCTCTCGTTTCGTATAAATAGCACGGTTGGGGTCCCATGATATTGTAGGCAGCGAACCGTGCAAATCGAAAAAAGAAGTGTGTCCTCTTCTGTTGTGAAACATAACATGTCGGAAGCTGAGGGGCCGATCGGATATGGGTCACCGAAGGAAGACCTTCCCTTAGAAAGGAGGGAGGTATTTGGTCCACACTACCGCTTGATACCAACTCAGCGTGCTCAACCAGCATGGCCGAAGTGCCTACACAATGAGGACAGCGGTTGTGCGAGCCCTCGAATGCCGATTCGATGGCGGCGACGCTTCTTCCGATGCCCACGATCGGGGTAAAAGTAGTAACATTACTTTCTTATTTCTTATGCAGTGCATGTTTATCCTCCTTTCTGCGGATGGCGAAATGCGAGTTCTCCCGGTGGATCGACCCTCCCCACGAACGTTATATTGTCAATTATGTATTCACATTATGGCAGCGAATATTTAAGTTGGAGGAGCGAATTGAGACCCTCAATGAGGAGAACACCGACCTCCGCCAACAGATGCAACGCCAACGTATGAAGTAGAAAGAGTGACTAAGTTAGTAATGTGTCGTATGTAATTTGTTGTGGTCGTTGTTGTGTTGATGGTGTGGCACTGAGCATGTTGTTTTGATTTTATTTCTTGCGTGTAATCGTGCATATTATGCCGTATGTGCAATGTATGTTTTGTTTCGTGTTGGCATTGCGTCACGCTTTCTTATTGTGTGGACTCTATGGTGAGGCCCCGAGCCTATAAGAGGGAGCCATTCCTCACCTAGCCCCCCGCATTGTTCTCCCTCACCTCCTGAATTAGTTTTTCCCATTCTGTGTAGTTATCATTCCTTCTCACTCCCCTCGACGCCGATATGAGTCATCTCAGCACCGCATCGTCCGCTCCAATGGTGATTTGCCCAAAATGCAACACGGTTGTTAGGCGTAAGACCTCACACACGGCCACGAATCTGGCGGCACTACTTCAAGTGCCCCTTTCACTCGGTGAGCATGATTGTTTGGGTTCATTCAAATCGTGCGTGCATGTTTGACAATATTGTTCTCGTGAAACGCAGAAGCCCCGGCGATTGCCGATTCACAGGTGTGGGAGGATGAAATGGGCGGTAGGGCCGACATTGCGAGGCATGAGAGAGTTGTCGTGGGGGGTAGCGACCCCGTCGAGATGCGCCATCGTTTTGATAGACTGGAGTGGAAGATTAATTTAATGTTGTGTGCTATTTTCTTTCTTGTGTTTATTGTTATCGTTAAGGTGTAGTGTTGGAGGTTATTGTTGTGTTTATTGTTATCGTGTGTCTTAGTCTTTGGAGGGTTAATGTATGTTTCGTGAAGCAAGATGTAAATAAATAATTTGCAAAACATGCCATGGATATGTATTACACATACGTACGTTTCATAAATAGTTCTGACAAACCATGAGGCGTTACGTAAATCGGAAGTACAATGAAAATAGCATAACACGTGAAACTATCGGCTCACTCGTCGAGCCACTACTCTCTCTCCTGCTGCGGTGCGTCGCGTCGCGCCTTGTTTTGCGCCGAGCATGACCCGTGGAATCGCCCACCGCCCGAGAACGCGTGTCGGTTCGGAGGGGGTACGGAGACCGTTGAGGCGGAGGTGGACGATGATCGAGTCCGGAGCGAGTCCGGTAGGCGTACATGTCGTCTTGATGAGACGTGCCGACCTAGGGGACACTTCCGAGGAATTCATCCACGACGGAGGCTAGAAAACCACTCTGGGGCCACTCTGGGGGTACGATGCCTGCAACTCCAGTTGCGCGGATGAACTCTCGCCTGGAGTATACCGTGGGGCACCGAACCCGAGGAGCTACGCCTGCGACGCTAAAACCCCGTTGCCATTGTCCTTGCCACGGCGTCGTGTCTTGCTCCTGGTAGGAGTTGGGAGGCCCGTATCGTCGTCATCGATCGATGTGGTGGCCGTCACCCCGAGTGTCAAGGTCGCAAGACAAACGATGTTAGTACAAATGAACACTCGGATGTAAACTAAGAACCTCGTACCTCCGGATGTGCGGTCACGGATGACCGAAGCGGCGGCAGTCGTGGTACCGGTCCGGACGACGAAGTGATTCATCCCGACGGACCTACGGCGAGAAGCGGCATGATGTTAGCGGGCGTAAGGCATAATTACAAAACTTGATGTAAATTTGTACATAGCGACTTACGTGCGGCGACTGGCCCGCAGATGACCGACGGGAACGCCACGGCGCTGCACGGACTCGCTAGGTCGTGGTGACCTAGCGGGTGAGCACGCCCCCACGCCGTGCCGTCGCAAGACGCCGTCCCTCGAGCGACCACCGCTCAAGTTCTTTACTATCTTCTTCATCTCCGCCGAGATGTGCTTCAAAACTTTTATATATGCCGACGGGTTCTCTCCAGTGCGAGTTGGGCCTCGTCCATTGCGCTCTGACGCGCACCGCCCGCTCCAAGCGTAGTGACATATGTACTGAGTTCATTAACAAAAATACGAATATCGTCAACAAAGCTGCGAACCGAGGTTGTAAGTGTCGACTGGCGTCGTCATGTCTTGAAGCCTTTGTGGCGGTCGTGACGCGGCGGAGGGTCTCTTCGTCGCGTCGACATGTCACCTCCTCGGGCGCTCGGAGGAGGAATGGTGAGTCTTCGCGCGTTCGTGGCATGTACCACTCCATGTATGCGCATCGCACGGTCGAGGGTCATGTGGACGCGGCTCATGCCATACATCCACGCGCATACTGTGAAGCCATGTCCGAATCCACTGTGTCTTTGGTGCATTTGCGGTCAAAATATGCCCACCCGACCTCGATTGCTCGCATTTTGGAAAGATTAATGTTACAAAAGAAGACGTAAGGATCGCAAAAATTACTTGGATGAAATTTGACTCACGGGTGTACGGCTCGCTCCGGGGCCCGGCGTTCGGGGGCACGAGTGGTATACAGACTAAATCGTCGCATTACGCGGCTGCGGCGCTGTAAGGCTCCACCATATGTGAGAACACCGGTGGCGGTCGTCGTCCACAAAAATCGATCCAAGAGGCATGAAGCGAGACGGCCTGCTTGCGCAAACCGCGAGGAGAAAATCAGCATGCCATGGACACGGATGATGTCGCCTCGTGCAATAACTTCGAACTTCGTTGTGGTACAACGAGTAGCACCTCGCCGGTGTTCTGTTGGCCCAGTAGCGAGACGACCGCCGCGATCCATCGTAAGCCCATGGTGGGCGCGTCTACGGGTCATGTGGTGGGTCGCCATCCGGGAGAGGAACGGTGCGCATTGTCTCAATGGTTGGACGCCTTAGGAAGTGCTCCCAACTCCACGGTGCAGGAGCACGTAGCACACGACTAGGTTGCTACGAGTGCGCCGCGTGGCGTCACACAACCCTCGGTATGTAGCGCAAAGGACGGCTGATCCCCAGCTGTAGTGCGGCATCGGCTCAGCCCCCGCGTCAGCCAAAGACTCGGCGACGCGGATGAAGCTGGGGTTCACAAATCGCCCTTTGTGGTTGGAAGCAGGACCCAACCAAAGAGTGGAGAAGGTAAGCAGCGAGATCGTCCTAACGGCGCCTCAGTGCACCTGCGGGCATTATTTGAACCGCCTCACCAAGCCCGAGGGCGCCACGTGCACCCTCCGGCAGAGGTTGGCCAAACCGCCGCTTGCTCGATCGACCTTCGATCCGCTCTCGGAGGGCCCGGAACAAGCGGCACACCCCGGATCGGGAGACCAGTCAAGAACGAGACATCCATTAGGGTGATCGTCATCTCACCCCACCGAAAATGGAAGGTGTGCGTCTCCGGCCTCCACCGGTCCACAAGTGCGGACAACAGGCTGGCGTCTAGGGTGAACCCCCGTTGGAAGGACACCATCCTCGCAAAGGGCAACAAGCCCGTCTCCCGAGGAACGGACGTAACGATCGTCTAGCGCCCACCGGTCCCTCCCGCCTTGGCGCCCGGCGGAGGGCCATCCACGCCAGCGGTGAGCCACAGCTTGCACCGGTGGTCCTCATCGTAGAATTGTTCTAGTAGCTCCGGTAGAGACATGACTAGCAAAACATACATAGCGAACATTCGCGACAATGTGGCTAATTAAACATAGAAGAATGTAGCTAAATTAAAATTACGATAAACCTACTGCGTTAATAACGTTGAAATATAATCGAGAGAGCAAGCGAATGAAAAGAAAAGAATGAGCAGAGGAGTGGCGAGTGGTGAATATGAACTTAGCGTAAGAACGATCGCGAAATAAAATCGCGTGTCGCTCTCCAATATATACGGCGGCTCGGGGCTCCAGCAGCGTGGCGCGCGCGCGCGCCAGCGGCTTGCGGGCGGCGGGCAAGGCGGCGCGCGCCAGTGCGCGCGCGCGCCAGCGCCATGAGGCGGGGCGGCCGCGCGCGCGGTATGCGCCAGCCGCATGTGTGCATGCAAGGGCAGGTCTTGGTGCGCGCGTAGCAGCGTGGCGTGGCCGCGCCAGCCCTTGAGAGGCGGCGGCGCGCGCGCGTGGCCTTGCGCCCATGTATTGCATGTGAGGCAGCTTGGTAGCGTAGCCTTGTGCGCGGCGTGCTACACTGTGGCATGACGCGGCACTGCGCCGCGCGCCGCATACGCTGTGTGAGGGCGCGGGCTGCTGCGCCATGCATAGCGCGCCACGCCTGGCGCTGGGTCACGGGCGCCGCGCTGCGCCATGTATGCGCCACGCCTGCCTGGCCTTGCTTGCGCTAGCGCTAGCGCGTGGCGCGCCTTGTGGCGCGAGCTCAGCCGCGCCGCGATGACCACGCGTCGAGCCACCATGTTGCGCTAGCGGCCGCGCGCCAGCGCCGCGGTTATTTTTGTAAATTCAACGAAACGCTGGTTAAATCCGCAAATACGGAATCAATATCGACCGTATCGGCCAAAAATTCTGTATTGGCCAGCAGCTTGGGTTATGGTGGTGTATACTCTTGACATCTCCCGTGTATAGACATGTTCAAAGAAAAACTCGGTCTCGAGTGGACAGTCCGAGTCCGGCCCGAAAAATGTATTTCCCATTTTAACATTATTTATTTAAATTTTTTTGGAATAAAATTTAATATTTAATGCATTTTGAGAATAAAAATAGTTTTTTATTATCTTAAAAATGCATTTCATCGGGCTTTCGGGCTGGAATTCGAGTCCCGAGACTAGCCCAGACCGGACCACCTGTGAACAGGTCTACCCGCATATAGGACGATCGGATCGAGGTGTGTGTGTGTGTGTTTTTTTTTAATCAAGGATACTCTCAACTTTCATAGAAAGCTAATAACCAAGTCTTACAACCAAGTTTTCATAAATAAACGCTGGGAATTCCAGCTAGCTAAGTAGGCTAAGACAACAACAAAAATGATCAACTCACAAACGATAGTATCTAACAGAAGACCCATGAGAAGCCCGAGGACACTAACACTAAATATCCTCCATCGCACGTAACTTCTTCAATAAGTCTTCAGACCAGTGGCGGAGCTAGAAATTACACGATGGGAGTGCACACTTCACACTCATAATTTTATAGTTTATATAATAATTTCATAACATCGTAAATCCAGTACATAGGTACTAAATTTGTCAAAAGCACAATACAAATAGTTCAAATAAAGTCTTACATAAATAAAAAATTATAAAATATGCAACTATATAAAGAAAATTATAATACCACTTTACGTGTTTTCATGCCTTGAAAACGTTTCATTACATCATCTTCATTAACCTTCAAAAAAATTTCCCTCTCAATAAATGCGACTAAACAATCATTCAAGAATTGATCGCCCATACTATTTCTCAACTTGTTCTTCACAAGACTCATAGCAGAAAATACTCTTTCAACGCTCGCCGTCGCCACTGGTAGGAGCAATACCAATTTCAGAAGCAAGTATACCAACTTGTAAACTTCATGTTTTTTTGTTTCAACAAGTTTAATAGAAAGATCACCAAGATTGTTGAGCTCCTTAAACCTATCATCACTTCGCATGTCATCAATGAAATTATCAAGTTGGAAAGAGAGTCTCATTAAATCTGTACTTGAAAACTCATTGGGATAAAAATTTGCAAGGTTAAGTACTTTCTCCTTATGAAAGGCTTCAAATGAGTTGCGAGGATTCAAGGCAAACATGCACACAAGTAACTCCATATTAACTTTGTCAAACCGATTATCAAGCTCTCGAAGAACACTATCAATGATGCCAAGATATACTTCCCTTCTGAAATGATCATCATTTGTTTGTTTGGGGAAAAAACGCTTTGATCTTCCAAAAGGCACATATTTCTTATTTGGCTCAGGAACTTTAATGCGATGTTTCATACAAAATGATGTAACTTTTTCCTGAAGAAAATCTTCCCAACCATGACTTCTCATATGTTGCAATCTGTCCTTAGCCAAATTAACAAGTGTCATAGCATTAATAATATCTTGGTCCCTCTTTTGCAAAGACTGACATAAATCATCTGTGTACCCAAGTATGACTAGCATCAAGTTTGCCATGAAAACAAAATCAAATGACTCAAAGGCTGCCACCATAGCATGGACTTTTCCCCATTCATTCTTTAGGGAGGGATCTTTTCCAATCATTATGAGTACTTTGCGGATTGTAGAATACAAACCGACAATGTGCAAAACAGTTTTGTAATGAGAACCCCAACGTGTGTCACCGGGCCTAGCTAGCCCCATCTCTTGATTCAACCCTCGTCCACTTTCAATTTCACCAGAATCTAGTGCTTCCAAAACTTCCTGAGCTCTAGTGTTTCGAAGCATTTCATGGCGCTTACAAGAAACTCCAATAACATTTAGCAAATTTGATAGTTGGTCAAAAAACCAAACACAATCTGCATTACCCTTAGCAACAGCCACAAGAACTAATTGGAGTTGATGTGCAAAACAATGGATGTAATAAGCAGAAGGAGACTCATTCATAATCAAAGTTTTCAGCCCTTTAATCTCGCCTTTCATGTTACTAGCCCCATCATATCCTTGCCCACAGTTTGAGTAAGACTCAAAGAGTGATCAATAAGTAAAGACTCAATTGCATCCTTAAGTGACAAAGAAGTGGTATCAGCCACATGAACTACTCCAAGGAACCACTCACATACCCTTCCTAGTTTATCAACATAACGCAAGCAAAGGGCTAGTTGTTCTTTTTGGGATACATCACTTGATTCATCAGCTAGAATTGCAAAGTGGTCATCACCAATATCTTCAATTATTTGTCTAGTAGTTTCCTTGGCTGTGATTAATAATTTCCTTTTGTATGGGATGGGAAGTCAAGATGCAATTTCTAGGAGCATTTTCAAAACAACCTTATCAACTTCTTCATTACTTTCATAAGCCATTTCAAAAGCTCAAGGAAGTTTCCTTGTTACTAGATTCTTCACTTTCATCATGTCCACGGAATGCCAATCCTTGACGCAAAATAAACCTCAAGCATTTAAGTGAATAACTGAACCTTGCCTTGTAAAGACGCTTGTCTTCTTTAGTTTGCTTCACAATAACATGAGCAACTGAAGTTTTTGGTTTCACAAAGAAATTAAATTTCTCTTGAGCTTGATTATGGACACTTTTTATACCACCCACATGTTTGTCAAGTGCATCGTATTTATTCCAATTTCTCCAACCACCTTTAACAAAGCTATCACCCCTCGCGTTTTCTCCTTGAACAAATAACAGACAAAGCAAAATGCAGCATCCTTTTCGACACTATATTCAATCCAATGGTACTTGTCAAACCAATTAAGACTGAAGTGACGTCTTTTACCTGATATTTCTATGACAGGAAAATCATGTGTATAAGGTTGGCATGGCCCTTTCATAATATATCCTCTCCGAACTGCATCTTGATCATTGACATCATAGCTTGTGATGGGTGTCCTTTTCCCTGGATCATGTGGAAGAAGCTCAACATCACAAATGCTTTCCTCACTGCCAATAAGTGTATTTGAAGCTCCTGCGCTTCTCGGTTGGGGTTGGGATTGGTCATTGACAGCAACCACAACATCAACCACAGCATCAATATTCTCCGTCTGAGAAGAAGTCAATTGATTCACATTTGCTTGAGTTCCTCCTCTGCCTTCTTGAGTCTCCTCTACCCCCTGGACCCCTTCAGCCGGTGATGAAGAAGATGGAATATTTTTTGCCTTCACTTCGCGATCCCCAAAAAAAGAAAGGATGTCTCTATTCCTCTTCATGTCTTTCCAATCTACATTGACATATCAAAACAAGATTTTTAAATTAGTACATTACTAGTTTACTACATTAGCATACGACATACCATATGGATGTAATGGTCTATCAGGTATCAACTAATGTTATTAATCAGCTATCAAGACAACTAGACAAACATACTAATAAAAGATCAAAAGAGGCTCCAACAGTGAACAATCCAACTCTGTTACTCTAAGTATGAAGCATTTCAATGACCAATCAAGTACAAAAGTGAAAAGTACTCTATCAATACTTAAATAGCATACAGCCTGAGCCTCCACTACCAGTCACTGGACTCTGCTAGTCTGCTCTGCTGTCATTCTGTCAACCAAAGCAATCAATGAATTGTCTAGAGGATAAAGCTACACCTTCTGCTAGTTCACTTCACGGCATCACAGATCACGCCACACCCACACGCCTCCACAGCTCCACTACTACTACTAAAGCCGAAAGGCTAAGCAGTGCTGGCTCATTCAGTCATTTGTCATTCAGTCAATGAAGCAAAGCAAGCGACCAGCGAGCGGCGGCGGCAAAGCGGGCCTTCGCCGCCTCGGACTCGGAGGCTCGGAGGACCAGTCGACCAGGCTCCACCGACCACCGCTCGTCGCCTCGTCGCTCCGAGCTCCGGCCTCGAGATCGAGTCGGCTTGCCTCTGGCGGCTTTGCGGCGCTTTGGCCGAAGCGAGCGCCGAGCCACCAAGAGTCAAAGACCGAGGCGGAGCACCCAACGGCCAACCGGCGGGAGGTAGCGCGGCGCGCAGCCTCCTCACGTCGTCGGTCGTGCCGACTCGCGCCGCCTCCCGGCTCGGGCTCCCACCGTCCGACGCAGCTGAGCCGTGCGCCGCCGACGGCCGACCGACAAGCGAGCGGGCAAGGTGAAGGCGGCGACCCGCCTCCGCACCGCGCCGCCCCCGGCTCCCACCGTCCCACGTGCGGCGCTGCAACCGCTGGGCGCGCTTTGTTCAGATCGGGTGAGATTTGATTAGGGTTGGGGATTAAGGATTGGGGATTGGGAGATTAGGAGTGCTATAGTGGATTTGGACCGTGAGCTAGTGATTTTACTAATGGGTCAATGAAACATGAATTCGATATAATCTTTCTTTGCTTTTTGGAAATTTTGGGGGTGGTGCATACCAAGACCCTCTCGCTCCATACAGCTTGACGAAATAAAAAAAAGCCTTCTGCTTTCGCTCGATCAGCTTCTTTGGTTAGTATGCACCAATGTTGCAAATATAACACAAATTTGAACATAATTTCAATTGATTGCTTAGAAAAAGTCTTCTCAATCGCCATTTTGTTTTTTATTTTTCAGAGCGTCCAGGCCAGAGCTACAAAACTGAACAAGCCAATATGATAATCATTAGTACCCCTTCTATCCAACCAATTAAGTTGGAGATCATCTAATGATTCAGGAATTCTTTCCCAAATTAAAATCTCTTTTACATAGTGCTAGGCAAACCTTGCCGGGACACATTGAAACAAAACATGATCAACATTTTCTTCGATCCCACGGAGCAAGCAATTGATCCTACCTTTCCAATTCCTTATTTTAAGCTGATCTGCAGTGTGAATTTTACCTTGATACGTTTGCCCAAAAAAAAAACTTAACTTTGAGTGGGATGTTACTGTTCCACAACTTTTGCATTCCCGTGTAGGGGTAACCTCCACTAAGCAACATGCCTATACATATATTTGACTTTGACTGAGAACTGTCCAGATTTCTCCAAGCTCCACACTACTTTATCTTGTTCTTCATTAAGGACAAAATCATTCAAGGATGCTTTCAGAAGCTTCCACTGTTCTTCCTCCTCTCTTCCGAAGTTTCTAACAAAGTTAATATTCCAAACCCCATCTTCCCAACAATCTGTTGTACTTATATCAGGGTCCTAGCATATGTTGAACAACCTGACATATTTGACTTTAAAAGGGCAATCGCCCAACCAAAGTTCCACTCTAGCAAAATTATTTCTTCAAATCCATTTGCTCAATAAGCAATCATCCATTATTCTTGTATTTATCACACCCAGGCCACCATAATCTTTAGGTCTACACACTGCTCCCCAGTTGACCACGTGATATTTGAAATTATCACTTGCACCCCTCCAAAAGAATCTTGATCTGATAGCATCCATTTTCCTATGTATTCCCTCAGTCAATCTATAAAACCCCATTGTATAAATGGGCTGACTTCTAAGACTACTATTAACGAGATTAGTCACTTTAGAAGAAACAAGATTATTCTTCCAGTTGTCCAATCTATTACCTAGCTTGATGAGAATATTGTTTGCTGCTTTCTTGCCAATAAGTATGTCCCCAATTGTGATGCCTAGGTAAGTAAGGGGTAGTTGGCCAAGTTTACAATTGAACATATTTGAAACTTTGCTTGTTCCCTCTTTCTCTCTCTCTGTCTCCACCCTCAACACATATACCTCACTCCTGTGATAGTTAATTTTAAGACCAGACATCCACTCAAAGCAATAGAGTAAAAATTTGAGGTTAATAATGTAATAATCTTCACAATCAATCATAAGAACTGTACCATCTGCATATTGTAGCAAAGGAACGCCCCTAGGCAAAAGAGGTGTGTTTTTGACCTTTTGTAGTATTGTTTGAAGTGAGGACAAGGTTGACTAACCCGTGAATACTGATGGATGGAGCAGTGAGCACCCACGAATTAACTGGCGATCGACTTGGTAAGTTTGTGATGATGATCTAATAATTCTCAATTAATTAA
Source organism: Hsuehochloa calcarea (assembly GCA_036346395.1). Lineage (NCBI taxonomy): Eukaryota > Viridiplantae > Streptophyta > Magnoliopsida > Poales > Poaceae > Hsuehochloa > Hsuehochloa calcarea. Next base: position 79,531,532 of record CM070593.1, on the reverse strand, counting down.
GTTATTTATCTATAATATCTGTTATATATAATAATATCTTTACACAACCTTCAGAGGTACCCTTATCAATAATGATAAGGGAAGATCATAATTACTTAGTGGTCGTAAGCTATTATATGATCACCCTATATAGTTATAAGTTATTATACGACTACCATATGGTCGTAAGATCTTTTACGACCACCTCATGATCGTAAGCTTTACTATGATCACCTCATAGTCATAAGTTTTGCTACGACCAAGTCAATCACGACCACCCTATGATCGATAAAGTCCACATGCATGTTGACACAATCGACTAAGGACCTTATGCGTTGTATTTAAATAGACGCATTAGTTAAATACGCGTCGTTATCCTCCAATGTAATTACACATATTAACCTTTGTCTCCAGCATAACTGCAAGGCGAAAGTGAGAAGTTTGTCTCTCTGACAATAACTGTCATCAAAACGTGCACATTTCATCAACTGTTGAGACACGTCCTGACACAGGACAACTTCCACCTCGTCAGGCGCTATATAAAGGATAACGTCGGTGGACAAGTAGAGAGGACAACAGAAGAACATGGTATAAGTCATTAGTCTTAGCCTTCGGTACCTGCTTTCTTATTGTAAACACGATCATACAAGAATACAATACTATGTTTGTTATTCTATCAGGAGAAGGCTCGAACCTGTCTAAAAATCAATTTGTCTCATCTTGTATAGTCTTGATCAAGTAGCCCCCAGCATTCATTTCAAAAGTTCGATATTAAAGTATCGATTTCTGTATCTGTGGTCATTAGTGGTTGCCCGGGATCCAAGTTTCTAAGTATAAACTATCAATGCAACGAAAATGATTGAGATTTCTAAACCAACTTGAGATGACTACATCCGTAGGTACGACTGGATCGAGGTGTGTTTTTGAACTTTTGTAGTATTGTTTGAAGTGAGGACGAGGTTGACTGACCGGTGAATATTGATGGATGGAGGTGAATACTGATGGATGGAGAAGTTAGCACCCGCGAATTAACTGGCGATCGACTTGGTAAGTTTGTGACAACGATATCTGTAATATCTATTATAGATGATAGTATTTTTACAACCTTCAGAGGTACCCCTTATCGTTAATGGTAAGGGAAGATCATAATTACTTAGTGATCGTAAGCTATTCTATGATCACCTTATATAGTCATAAGTTATTTTACAACTACCATATGGTCGTGAGATCCTCTACGACCACCTCATGATCGTAAGTTTTACTACGATCACCTCATAATCGTAAGCTTTTGCTACGATCAAGTCAATCACGACCACCCTATGATCGATAAAGTCCATATGCATGTTGTTGAGGATTAAAATATTCATATATTATCTTAATATATGATAAAGACCATACGTCTTCGTGGTCGTAACTTCTAAGACCACCGACCTAACTGGTCGTAGGTACTACAGAAGTTATATAATAAATACCCTGGTCGGACAAAGTTCCAAACCTAGTCCACGACCAGGTAAGTGCTTGTAAAGCTATGAACAGGCGTTTGGGTCGAGTCCCCGACCACGCCACTCACTATGTGATGAATGAACCACGTGTTTCATATTCCGCATAATACAACACTATCCCGGTTGATGGTGTAACGTTTCTTAAAACCATTAACCGCGAGCGCTTGACATCTTCACCAACTGTCTCTGCAGTTGGTGGAACCGTCAAACTACCGCCTCTTCCCGACCAGACGCGTCGCTCCCCAACGGATGTCTCTTCATGGGATAACTGCCACCGCTTCATCAAGTACTTAAGGAGGACCATAGAAGGCCGGAAGAAGGGGACGGAGACGAGGGCACAAAGAAGACGAAGACACGAGACAACACATCAGCAACAGTCCTATAGAAGCACATCAAGCGAAATATAGCAAAGTGTTGTGTTTTTAGATACTCTCAGTGTTTGTAATCGTGAGTTCATAGCAATAAAGAGCAAGTCAGACCCACTCCCAGGAGATACACACATTTTTCCTCTTTTCATTTATATATTCATAAGATCAGCGATTTGATCGTCGACACATGTGGACCCAATCGACTAGGGAGCTTGTACGCTGTGTTTAAATATACACATTAGTTAAATACGTGTCGTTATACTCCAATGTAATTGCACATATTAACCTCTGTCTTCGGAATAACTGCAAGACGAACGTGAGAGTTTATCTCTATGACAATAACTGTCATAAAAAATATGTGCATTTCATCAATTGCTGAGGCGCCTCCTGACACAGGACAACTGCCACCCCATCAGACACTATATAAAGGATAAAACCGATGGACAAAGAGAGAGGACAACCAAAGAAACAAAACATGAGTAATTAGTCTTAGCTTTCGATGACTTCTTTCTTATTGTAAAAACGATGAATAGAAGAACACAAGACTAGGTTTGTTATCCTTTCAGGAGAAGGTCCGGACCTATCTCAAAATCCATATGTCTTATCTTGTGTAGTCTCGATCAATTAATCCCTAACATTTATTTTATAAGTTCGATGTTAAAACATTGCCGGTTCTGTGGTCGCAAGTGGTTGCGATTTTCTCAATCAACTTGAGATGACTGCATCTGTAGGTATTCTGACTGAGAGATTCCGATTAATTAATACGCCATCTGGAGTTATTTGAGTATATATATACCGCATATGCAAATGTTAAAACTAGCCACGCCATCAATACTTGAAGGTACATTTGGAAGCAACTGTTCAAGAGTGGCGTATACGTCAATCTTATCACTGCCAAGGTATATCTACTGGCCGAATTAACATGATCTGAAGCCATGTGGACTGTGGCTTCACTAACAATTAACTGTCTCCCTGCATACAAGCTCACTTTTGAGTTTTAACCCACCCAATCAAAGCTGTCATTTGTATGTCCTCCATGATGATGACCCATCCTGAGCCATTGTCATCGTTGCTGCTGTGCTGCCCCTACAAATCCAGCTGGTGGTCGTACATTCGCTTCTCCCTTCAACTGCTACTACACCAGCCACACTGCTGTACCGGCCGTCGTTCCATGCCTGCCGGACCAGGCGTCAGCACTGTTCGGGCTAAAACGGTCCTGCAACAACAACGAGTCCTTCACCAGTTTCGGATCGTGCAGGGTCGGCAAAGAAATCTTTGTAAGAGTGACCCGTGTGTAACGGCGACGGGGAATGAATAGGAGCCTACACATACATAATAATTACTTTTTAAATCTTTTTCTAAGGAGAAATCAAGACTCGTGACTTCAGTAGAGATTAAAAGATACGACAAGATGTAAATATTATAGCCTAGACATCTACAATGAAATCTTCGAGAAAAAGACGAACAAAATAAGCCGATATTTACCCAGACGAACTGACCTTCAAGTAGTGAGCGTTCTGGCCTTTATCATCGAACTTAACTGAAAATCAGTACGATTTTGAAATCATAAATCGATGTAATCCGAAATACTTGAAACTTTTCATACATCTTGCCTAAGATATTATGAACCTAATCCATAAAGAGATCAAAGCAAATCTATTCAAAACTTTGACCTATTTCCATCCAAAAACAAGTTCCACAAAATCCAAGCCAAGTACGAAAACGATGACACGTCCCGGATCAGCCTTGCTATGCCATCTATGCCACACGGCAGATCAGCCCGTCGTTATTGGGCTCCTGTCCCAAAAAGATATATGGGATTCAATAGTTATGCATTATTACAAGGTAAATCCTCGATAAAAAAAGATGACAAGGTAAATTGTGTGTGACTATGACGACTTGGGTTTTCAGATATGAAGTAATGCGAGGCGACCGTTATATTGGCTAGCAACTTGGGCTACGGTGATGTATACTCTTGACATCTCCGGCATATAGGACAACCGGATCGATGTGTGTTTTTGACCTTTTGTAGTGTTGTTTGAAGTGAGGACGAGGTTGACTGACCGGTGAATACTGATGGATGGAGAAGTGAGCACCCACGAATTAACTCGCGATCGACTTGGTAAGTTTGTGACGATTAACAATTCACAATTAATTAAGTTATTTATATGTAATATTTGTTACAGATAATAATATTCTTACACAACCTTCAGAGGTACCCCTCATCGTTAATGATAAGGGAAGATCATAATTACGTAGTGGTCGTAAGCTATTATATGATCACCCTATATAGTCATAAGTTATTTTACAACTACGATATGATCATAAGATCTTCTACGACCGCCTCATGATCGTAAGCTTTACTATGATCACCTCATAGTTGTAAGTTTTTCCTACGACCAAGTCAATTATGACCACCCTCTGATCGATAAAGTCCACATGCATGTGGACCCAATCGGCTGGGGACCTTGTGCGCCGTGTTTAAATATACACATTAGTTAAATGCGTGTCGCTATCCTCTAATGTAATTACACATATTAACCTCTGTTTCTGGTATAACTGCAAGGCGAACGTGAGAAGTTTGTCTCTCTGACAATAATTGTCATCAAAACATGCACATTTCATCAAGGGTAGTGACGAAGGAGCCAAGGGTTGTGATGACAAGTGGTGAGTGTCGGCATTGTTGAAGAAAATTAGTGGACAAAGAAGCTCGATGATGGGAAAACCCTACCAAAGAGGGGATGAAGCTTTGCATTGAAGACAATCCATGGAAGACATGAGGCCATCGGGTAGCTAGGAGCGTGCCATCACAGGTGAGGGGTACAACGTTGCCGACGATAGTGAAAAGATTCTCCATATCGTTGGACAATGACTAAAGTAGCATACTAACATCATTGAAGATGGGAGGTAGTCGCAGTTAGTGAGGAAGTCATATCGTTAAGTTGGCCAACATCGAAGAGGAGGAGCGACTGAGACGAGAGAAGAGGACATCGAGTATGTATAACATAATGCATACGCATGTACATGCATTCATCCATACAAATAGAAGCGCATGCATACAAAGGTAGAGGATCAAAAAGCTTGGAGTAGAGATAGCGTAGTCGTAGAGAATATGCTGGAAGTCACCGGAGAGAGCGTGCGATGTGTCCCCAACTTGGATCGACGACGGTTGCATTTGTATGTGAGTTGATGTCGCAATGGTTAGCATGAAGCAATAATTGTGGAGAAATATAATATAACTATTTGGTAAAGTATGACAGTGGAAGGGGTAGCAGTTTAGAGGGGTCGATCAAGAATTGGGTTTACTATTGGAGATCGAAAAAAAGTTGTGACGGCGAGAAGAGATAGAAGACGCATGGTTTGGTGGGACAACCGGTGTGTGAGGAAGATAAGTTCAAATGTAGGTCGTCAATGGTGTATCGGTGCATACGTGAGCAAGATACTCTCATACCAAATAAACTAATAAGATAATTTGTTGTTCATAATCAACGTATTATTTGAGATTAAATAGAGGAACATGTGCATGCATACAATTTGGAAAAAATCTAACAGAGTAAGACTAGGGAATGCAGCTACATGATCTATGCATCATGGAGAGTGGTTAGCTTCTAAGAACCTCAACAACTTATTATGCTCAATGATTTTTTTTTCATTGAAACTCATACTTAAATATTTCCTTCAAACTTCTATTGTCATTTTTAATATTTATGGTATCTTAAATATCTAAATAGCCCACATGATTCATAAATATATTTTGAAGTATTTATATAAACTTCGAAACAAATTTAGCCTCGCAAATGCACAGGCCACCCTGCTAGTTACTCTAAAAATAGAAGAAACTAACCTCAAATTATGCAAACATGCAGTAATCTCCATTCCCCAATGGCAGTGTACAAACCTTTTTTTAAGGTTCAGACAAGCAGGAGGGTTGCCTTTTATATTAGTAGAAAAGATGGCACAAAAAACAAAAACCAAAAAGACCTAGTACATGGCTTAGGGTTTAATTACAGGAGAATTATTTAATCCAAGCAATTTGCCCCCGTGAGGGTCCAAATTATGTCTTCCTCCTTTATCTTTGCGCACAGATCCAAAGGAAAGGAAGACCTTCTATTAAAAATTCTGGCGTTGCGTACCTTCTAGATCTCCCAAGTGGTTAGGGTGACCATCATGGTCGTCATCCTCCTTGGGAGGTGCCCCAAGTTGCCAGTTTTCGTCCACCAATCATGCATGTGTATATATATGCATGCATCCGTACGAATAAAATCACGGACGTACATAAATAAAAGAGCAAAGAGTTCAGAATAGAGATGACACAACAGTAAGGAATAGACTTGGGGCCATCAGAGAGAGTGCGACGGGTGTCCCCAGCAAGGATCGATGATATTTGTGCGTGTATGCGTGTTGATATCATAACGGTCACCATTAAACAATAATTGGAGAGGAGTAGAAGATAATTATGTGGTAGAGCATTGCATTGAAAATGGTAGTACCTGAGAGACATCGATTAAGAATTGAGCTTGCTGTTAGAGGTTGAAGTAGAAAAGTTGTGGCCGGGAGAAGAGATAGAAGACATATGTCGACGATCAAATCGCCGATCTTATGAATATATGAAGAGAAAGAGGAAAATAGCACGTATCTCCTGGAAAGTAATGAGAGTGCTCTTTATTGCTATGAACTGGATATTACAATGAGTGTCTATAACCTAGACTGAAGACTAATTCGGGAATACAATGCTCTTCTGAGAGTGTTTCCCCATCTATCTTCACTGTTCCGGCCTTCTCCACTTCGGTTAGCAGTCCTCCTTATGTAGTTGATAAAGCGTTGGCAATTGTCTCTGGGAGAGACGCCTATTTGGGAAGCGGTAGCGTCGAAGAAGAGGCGTCGATTGACAATGTGTCAAGCTTCATGCTGATTATATGTCAGTGAACCATTTGACCGTATTCCTGTGTCTTAGAGTTACGTATCGTCGCGTGGTATGGAATATGCAGCACATGTTCCATTCTTCACACGGTAGAGGATATATCTGGCGCTAGATTCAGATACCAGTTCAAAGGCTTTGCGAGCTTTTGACTGATCGGAGACAAGGTTAGGAACCTTCTCCGACCAGGTTAGATATTATGTAACATCTGGAATCCTCACGACCAGTGAGGTCGTTAGCTTTTGGGGTTACAACTACGAAGACATATGATCATTTATCTATTAAATAATAAATAGAGGTTTTAATCCTCGTCAGCTAGCCCCCGAACTTTAAATGAATTGGTCGTATAGACGCTTACTCCCGATGCGATCATATCGGGTAGACCACTCATGAAATGTTGTGGTATTCGAGGTGGTTCGTATTCATTTTTAAAGTTGAGAAATTGCCTTTGGAAGTTGAAAGAACTCTTTGTCCGCGGGTTAAAAGGGATTTTTGTCTATTGAACTTTTTCCCGGAGAGGTTATAGTGTTGTGGCTATAAAAAGGCCCTTTAGCACTGGGTGTTAGGGTTTCTACGCCTTTTACTTTTCTCTTCATCTTCCAAGAAACCATCTCCGATCACCTTTGAATTCTTCACCCGAAAGAAATCATCATGTCGGATCTTATCACCAACTGGTCGATCTCCGATCTGAGTGGGAAGAAACTTGAAGGTTTGGAAATAGTTGAGCTACTACCCGACAGAAATCTGATCTTATGGAGATCAATATTTGGGGAACATTCTCCAAGCGGTGAGGATGGAGAAATTCCTGTATTTCTCGCATATATCGAATGCGGCTTCAGACTTCCAGTTCACTCCTTTTTTTCTCAAGTTTTGGAGTATTATGGAGTAGAACTGATCAATCTGGCCCTCAACGCCATAGCTAACCTCAGCATCTTCGTCTACATGCGAGCGTGCACGTGAATTCGGCAACTCGGATCTCTTCAGGTACTACTACAGATTGGTGAATGCGAAGAAGACGACTGGTACACCTGGAGAGTGTACTTTGCGTCTCCATGACGGGAAGGATGATAAGTACATTCCAATGTACTCTAAATCTTCGTGGTCGTCATGGAAGAAGAGTTGGTTTTACATGAAGATTACGCTGGGTGATGGCCTTTTTTACAGTGGTAAGAAGGCTCTCGAGAACTCGCAATGGCGTTCCTCCTCGAAGAAAGAGGAAAAAATTGGGAGATGGGTTGAAGCCATCCATCTCCTGAGTGTCAGGGGTTTAACCTCCTGGCACGTGGTGAGGGACTTCTCCATGCGGAGAATCAGTCCTTTGAAGGCCAGAGCTCATTCGATGCTCTGGTATATTGGTCGTGATGATGCGACCAAGGACTCTAGGGAAGGTAAGTTCCAGTAAGAATCCGACCAGCATACCTTTCTGGTTAAATGCTTTTATAATCCTAAGACCTCTCTTTTTATTACAGTCTTGTCTTCTGATGAGATCAGAAGCCGGATCAGAATGATCTATGCTGGAGAGTCTAATGAGAAGGCTAGTTTCCCTTTGATCTTAGCAGTTACTACTGCTGAAGAGAGGGCTGAGAGACTTCGGGTAAGCATAATAATTATTTTTCACCTTTACAATCTTTTCCGATCGGTGTTTACGTAAAAATCCTCTTTGATATGTAGTCGGTTGGTCTAAGAATTGATGAGGCCACGGAGACCTGTGAGCCAATTGACGAACCGACCAACCTTACAATCACTAGTGATCGTGTAGAGGTAGGTAACCGAAGGAAATACTTTTTGCTTAGATGAAAAGATATGTTCATCACCCGACTAACTTTGTTTGTTGAATCAGGCGGTAGTCATTGAGTCCCATACCGTTGCTCAAGATTTGCCAAGGGCCGTTGAAGCAACTGCTTTGGTGACCAATGAACCTACACCTTCCGATCCAACGATCAGGGATTCTACTCTCGACCAGTTGGTTGAAAGTATTACATCTGATCGTCCATTGAAGGATGTAGAGGGTACAACCAACTCTACCAGTTCAAGACAGGAAAAATTGGTTGAAAAGAAAAGAAAAGAAAAGCCAGCGGTACAGACTTTAAGCCAGCGCGGTTCAGAGTCAAGATAAAAAAGATAACCGGGTATGTTGTAAATGAAATTATCATATGAATGCATACCTTTTATATTCTTGGTGAACTTGAACTCTGAACTTCCTTTCCTTCTTGCGAGACTGTTGGAGTTCGATCGTTCCGTCGAGTTATTCCAAAGAGTCGGTGATCGAGGGCACCTCCGACCAGGGCTTTCCTCAGACAAGAAATCCTGAGGAAATGGTTAGGGAAGCCCCCGAGCCTGCTTAAGTGCTGGAATCCGGTTTAAATCCTGTGGTGATTGTTACTCCGTCAGCGGAGGTAGGCAACTCTACAGATCCACAGCAGATTCCAACTTCTGAAAGGAACTCCTCCCAGACTAACAAGTTCCCTTTCTCTCCTCGATTTATCGAGGATAAGGAGCTTGATGATGCTTGGAGGAGAGTATCAGATCGCCTTGCAAAGGCGAATCCTAATAAGATTTTTGCCGATTATATTGATGTGGCAATTCAAGTAAGTGTCCTCAACTACTCTCATGTTTCTCTTTGAAGTTTATTAAAAAACTTGAGAAAGAAATGCTATTTATGTAGCATATGGTTGAAAACTTCGCTGCGATCGGAGGCCTAACCCAGCGAATAAAGATGCTGGAGGAGAAACACTTCGAATTAGAAAGTAAACATTTTTCTGCTTAATCCTTTCTTCCTTATGTCTCCATTTTTCTCTCTTAATTATTCTTCCTTATCATATTTGATAGATTTGGAGAAAATAAAAGAAGAAGTTAAGGCTGAAAAAGCCAGAAGACTAAAGCTTGAAGAAGAGAATCAAGCTAAAAAACCGGCCGATCGAAGAACTGACGACAAGAAATAAAGAAATCTTGGAAAATTCCACGAAGAAGGCCGAAGGTAATTTAGTCGTAAACTTGACTTAATATCTCTTCTGATCCTTTTTAGCCTAATATTTATTTTATTTATGCAGAATAAAATCAAGCTTTAATCAAAGTAAAGAAAGCTTTGGAATTTGAGCAGGACAAGGGGGCAGCAATCATGCTTAATCTTGACTTAAAGATTACTGCACTCAACAAAATGATCTTTGATATGGGATCAGGATCAACGTTGCCTTCCTTAAGTGATCCAATGGAAAAGGTAAATTATCTTGGCCATCTTTTGGAGGATCTTAAGGGCTTGCTCAAAACTACAAGAGAGAATTATGCCCAGTCCGTAAAGGAATCTGTTGCTAGTGGAGTTAGCCTTGCTTTGGCAAAACTGAAGGCATCCGACCCCTCTACCAATCTTCAAGCTATTGAAGAAGATTTTAACTGCTTACCTGAGGAGGCAACCAAGTTTCTTAAGGAAGTTAGACAAGGTTGCAGAAGAAATGGAGGTCGGATCTCTATCCAGCAGTGACTAATGGAGGGCAATCTCTAGTAGTAAAAAACCCTGCAAAAAGAGAGAGAGTATGCAAAAAATATGTAAAAACTTACCTTTCTCTTATCAATGAAAAAAAGAATTTTTATTTATCCGGTCGACTTATCATATATTACCTAGCCCCCGACTGTTTTATAGTAGAAGAACATTACTATAAAAGCAATAGGCAAAGAATATAAACTTAAGTCTCAACCATTGTTTGAAAGTATGTACTGATTGTTGAAAAAACTGATCGTGGTAATGCTAGAAAACCTTTTTGGTCGGAACCAGTGTTATGTTTCGACTAGTTGTAAATCTATTTTTCGTAATCAAAGTACTTACTAAGACAATATATGGTCGGAAGAAAAAATAATTTTTCTTGACAAGAGGAAATTATATGCAAAGACATATATAATAAACGAGAAGTGGTTTTTTTTTCTATGCAATGCTCAACGCTGGTCAGAATGAACTCGCTAAGAAATGAAGATATAGATTGTATTTCGCAATACGTGTTCATGCTCTAGTCCGACTGGCAGCGAGGATCGTAAGAAAATGACCGTCGCTAGGAAGCTCCTTCCAGTGGGCGGAACCAGATGCGAAAAAGAAGAGACTTCGACTTGTAGGTTTTTCGTGTCCCGACCAGTAGCCAAACAAGAGTAGAACAGAATTTTAAAAATAAAAAATATAATCTCCATAGTCTTAAGCATATGAACCGCAGTCGACCAGAGCTAGGCTCTGCGTATAAATAACATCACTTGCTTCTTGAATTGATTTATTATTTATTAAACTGAATAAAAATGAAATAAAAATTAAACGAAAAAGTTACGCAGTTGGTCAATATTCCAAGAATTAGACAAAACCCTTTCGTCTGACATGACTAATCGTACCGAACCCGGTCGGGTGACTTCGACCACAGTGTAAGGACCTTCCCACTTGGGAGAAAGTTTGCTGTGATTAGCTTGGCTCTGAATTTTTCTGAGAACCAAATCACCTACAGCTAGGCTGCGAGGTTGCACCTTACGACTGTGGTACCTTCGCATGGCTTGTTGATAGATTGCTGAACGCAGTAAGACTTGGTTTCGTCGTTCCTCTCGGAAATTAACGTCGTCGAGTCGTCTTTCTTCCTGATCTTTTTCATCAAAACAATCAGTGCGAGCAAAACTAATTTTTAGTTCTGGAGGAAGCATGGCTTCGGCTCCATAGAGTAAAAAGAATGGTGTTTCACCGGTTGCACGACTGGTCGTTGTATGAACAACCCATAAAACAGAAGGAAGTTCTTGAACCCAAGCTCCTGGCCGTTTTATTAACTGGTAGAATACTCGGCGTTTGACCCCCTGCATTATGATACCATTGGCACGCTCAACTGCTCCGTTACTTGCCGCTAGATAAAAGTCATCGCAGAATTCCTGGAAATTGCCGCTGGAGAACTGGGTACTATTGTTTGTGATTATACGACTGGGTACACCAAATCGTGTAATCACGTTTTTTATCAGGAACCTCTTAGCAGCCTTAGTTGTAGTTTTAACAACTGGCTCGGCTTCGATCCACTTTGTAAACGTGTCAATCATGACGAAAACGAATTCGAAGCCCCCGGGTGCTTTTGGGAAAGGTCCCAGAATGTCTAGTCCCCAAGTTGCAAAAGGCCAAGAAAGAGGAATTATTTGCGAGCTTGTCTTGGTGATGTACTTATCGGCTATGAGCCCGACATTATACGCGCCGTCACGAGCTCTTTTGCATCATGAAGGGCAGTTGGCCAATAGTATCGTTGCCTGAAGGCTTTACCGACCAGTGTTCTGTAGGAATGATGTGCTCCACAGACTCCTTCATGAATTTCGGTTAGCAACTTAATGCCATCCGAGTGAGATATGCATCTCATCAACACTCCATGAGATCCTCGTTTATACAAGGTACGTTCGATTAGAGTGTTTGATTTGGCTTTTCGTGCTATACGATCAGCCTCTACATCATCTTCTGGAATTAGGTCATGCTGAAGATAATTATATATCGATGTCATCCAATCTCTACCATGATTGTCACCGATCTGTGGAGCATCTATGTGACCAGCATCAATTGGATTGACCTGATGTGAACCATTGATGTTCTCGGAAGGCTCGATTAGCGAGGGTGAATCGAGTTGCTCAAGAAAAACTCCCGGCGGGACGGTTGACCTAGTGGAGGCCATCCGTGCCAACTGATCTGCTAGATAGTTTTCCTTTCTAGAAATATGTTGGATCTAAAAATCGAAGAAGTACTTTTCGAGTTTTCGTACTTCCGCGAGATAAGACGACATCTTGGTACTTAAGCACTGATACTCTTTCCCTACTTCATTCGCTACTAGTTGAGAATCGCCTTTCACTAGCAATTTGCGAATCCCGAGCGAATGAGCTGCTCGAAGTCCTGCCATCAAACCATCATATTCCGCTACATTGTTAGTAGCGGGAAAGTTAAACTGGATAGCGTACTTAATGTGTTCGCCAGTAGGGGATATCAAGATAACTCCAGCCCCCGATCCTTTAAGCATTAATGAACCATCAAAGTACATTGTCCACTCATCGTGGTGCTCGTACTCGAGTTCCTGCTTAGGTTCTGGGTTTGTCCATTCGGCAATGAATTCTGCTATTGCCTGAGACTTTATAGCTGTTCGTGAGATGAAATGGAGATCGAATGTCCCTAGTTCAACTGCCCATTTTGCTATTCGTCCTGATGATTCCCTGTTTCCAAGGACTTGACCTAGGGGATATCCTATAAGTACGACCACTTTGTGGGCCTGAAAGTAATACTTTAGTTTCCTTGAAGCCATAAGGAGACCATAGAGCAACTTTTGTACCTGTGGATATCTTTCCTTTGGTCCATGTAAGACTTCGCTGACGTAATATACTGGTCATTGAACATTTTCACGTTCTACAACCAATACACCGCTGACAGTCTACGGCGTTGCAGCCACGTAAATCAACAGTGTTTCTTCCGGTCTTGGAGAGAATAAGACCGGGGCGCTTTCAAGGCACTCTTTGAGTTTTTCAAAGGCTTCGTTGGCTTCTTTCGTCCACTCAAAACTCCCATACTTCCGAAGAAGTTTTAAAAAAGGTAATCCCTTCTCACCTAACCTGGCTATGAAACGACTTAGCGCTGCCATATAGCAAGATAGCTTTCGGACCTCTTTCTTTGTTGTCGGGGGACGCATCTGATTGATGGCCAATATCTTAGCTGGATTTGCTTCGATACCTCTAGCCAAAACTAGGAAACCAAGAAGCTTTCCAGCGGAAACCCCGAACACACATTTCTCCGGATTCAACTTGAGGTTATGTCGTCTCAAGTTGTTGAAAGTTTCTTGTAGGTCAAGAATATGATCGCCAGCGTTGATACTTTTCACAACCAAGTCATCCACATAGCCTTCTAAATTTCGACCTACCTGCGGGCTGAAAGTTTTCTGCATTAACCTTTGAAAAGTTGCACAAACATTTTTGAGACCAAAAGGCATCTTAACATAACAGTAAGTGCCATATGGAGTGATGAAGGAAGTTTTCTCCTCATCTTCTTTACTCATGTCAATCTGGTAGTACCCTGAATATGCATCTAAAAAACTTAGTAACTCACATCCGGAGGTGGAGTCTACAAGCTGATCAATGCGAGGAAGGGGAAAATCATCCTTCGGACAAGCTTTATTAAGATCTGTGAAGTCTATACACATTCGTCATTTCCCATTATTCTTTTTAACCATTACAGGATTGGCAAGCCACTGAGGGTGATGGAGTTCACGAATAAATCCAGCTTTGAGGAGCTTGTCAATCTCCGACTGGATTGCTTCCTTCCGGTTAGGTGCAAAACGCCTTAGCTTATGCTTGACCGGTTTTTTTGTCAGGCTGGAGAGCCAGCCTGTGCTCGATCACTTCTCTGGGGACTCCGGGCATGTCGGACAAAGAACAGCCTGTCAAGATTTTAGATGTCGCAGAGCGCCGCACCAGAAGCAAGACCGTTCGTTTCTGCAAAGTTCAGTGGAGCAACCACTCAGAAGGATAAGCAACGTGGGAACGTGAAGACGAGTTGAAAGCCGAGTTCCCCAGCCTTTTCTCTAGCTAGCCTGAATATCAGGGTCGAGATTCCCTTAAGGGGGGAGGTTTGTAACATCCCAATTTTTAGAGCTTTAAAAATCTTTTAAATAGTGATAGCAAGAAAATTCACCATTTGGATTTATTTGAATATTAATTTAAAAAGCTTAATATGGACTTTAAGGACAAATTGATTTAATATGCTTAATTCCAACATCATCAATGGCCAAACTTATTTTATTTAGATTCTATTTGCTTGGATATATTTTATAGAATTTTTCCAAAGTCATTTGCTATTTTCTATTTGCATTTTCTGGATTTATTAAAAAGAAAAATCTATTTAAATCCTCGGAATGTCTTTGGGCGAAGCCCAACACTATTCCGTGCGCTTGACCCATTCGCCTTCATGGCGCCTCGTCCGTTGGATGCTTGACGCGTGCCCCTCGGTTTCGATCGGACGCACGCGCTCCACCCCGCCTTCCTCCGTTGGATTACTGCCGCGTGGCTTCATGCGCTGATCTCGCTCGCCCGCGCCTCGCTGCCGCTGCCAGGTGGGACCATCACCGAGTCGTCGTCTCCGCGGAGTCTTTTTCTTCCTCGCGCCCGCGCTTTCGCCCGCTATTGCTGGAGCTCGAGCTTGTCCGACAAAACCGATTCGGTTGCTGATTCTTCGCGCCGACCCCACCAAATCGTATCTCCGTTTATTTCTCATCTATTCCAAACCGAATCAAACCCGAACTCGGCAAATATCTCCAAATTCAAGGATTTTAAAATCCCGGCCGTTTCGAACCCGAATTGGGGATTTCCAATTCTGGCGTCCCCCGGGCCTATAAATACCTCCCTTGGGATCGCCTAGTCCGCCGCAACCCAGAGCCACCACTCTCGTCTCCCCGATCGCCCTAGCGCCGTCGCAATCCAAGAATTAGGGTTTTCGGCCAAGCTTCTTCTCCTGCGAATTGCGCAGCCATCGTTGTCGCCCTTGCTCCACCGACTGCACCACCGTGATCAGCAAGTCCCAGGCTACCTCGTGCGCCCCTCCTCGTCGCCGGAGCATCGCCGAGCACCCTTCCGACAAAACCCAAGCTCCACCGCCGCTTCTTCTCGCCATGGCCGGCCGCCACCGTCGTTGCCCTGCTCATGGTAAGGGCACCCCGAGTGCGCAATAGCACGGAACAATCGGTACCCTCCACCCGGTGACTCACCGCCGTCACGGTGACCATCGGGGCCCGAGCGCCGCCTCGCCCGATGGCAGCGTCGGCGCCAAGAACCGTCGCGCCGACTTTTGTGCTGTGTGTCGCCGCGTGTCACCGTGTCGGCCTGGCGCAAGACGCAAGACGTGGCTCACCGATCCGCGCTAGCTCTCCCTCGGTTCGGTGGACTTGGTTCACCGTGAGCCGTGTCACTGACATGTGGGGCCCACATGTCAGATTTCTTTTTAAATCTATTTTCTTTTCCGGAAATTCTCGGCTGACGCAAGCATTGCGCAATAATCCGATTTTCCTTTATAAAAATAATTCGGGAAATTTAATAAAATCCAAATTAGGGTTTTATTTGGTTTTCAAACTTCCAAAGCGCATATCTTTTGCATCCGAACTCCGATTGAGCCCATTCAAATTTGTAAATTCATATAAAATCAAGATCTATTTAATGGTGATTTTTATTTGATTTTTGGAGTTGGTTTTGCCTATGTTATTTATTTGTTTGTGTTTCTTTTGTCTCGTTTGCGAGTAGACGTCGATACTTCGGGGAATTTTGCTGAAGAAGGAGCACCTCCTCAAGGCTAAGACCAATATATAGATCTATTCCAAGGCAAGTTATACCTTTGATCATATTGAACCCAGTTTTCAAAATACTTTGTTTCAATGTATTGCATTCTATTTCAAGTATGTATTTAAATGCTTTTGGAATAGTTATTAATCCAATTTGTTATATCCACCTTGTCTATTGTATGCCATGATCTTTTGTCACCCTAGGTTGGTTCATTATTAGTTGGTATTATCGTAGCACCAACGTGGGTTGGTTAGATACGATTAGATTGCTTAGTCATGCCACGAGTCATCATTTCATGTGAGTTGCAATTATAAACTTGACTAAGTGATTATGGGCTGTGTGATGGCTGTGTGTCTTTGTGTCTTTGTTACTCGTGATGGCATGTGTTGCACTTAATCAACAGGGTGGGAAAAGATTTGGACTGAGGCAAGTGGTGGATTCTGTGTGAATGGTGGAGCTATGTGCTATAAACTTTGTGATTTGGGTTAAAACTGGAAGTCTTGCCTTAGTCAATTAAGGACTTAACTTTGTGCGCCATTGAACTAAGCTTTACTGTACGACCACATGCCTAGTATGGGCTGGGCCTAACTTAGTAAGTTATGGATTTTCGATATTGTTGGACTGAAAAGGCGACTAGAGGGGGGTGAATAGGAGCACGCTCACTTTTTCCCAAATAATGAATTCAACACAATTTCACTCCAATAGCTATTAGGAAGCTATGAAGATCAATATACCAATCTGATAAAGACTAGTATTGAATCCAATTAAATCCCTAAGCAAAATAACCAAAACAACTAAGATTCAGAATCTCAAAATGCAGGCGGTCGACCTCTGGACCCGGTAGGTTGGACCGATTGCGGGCGGTCGACCATTGTTATCTTCGTGGTCGGACCGCTCCAAAATCGATCGACCGGTGATGACGGATGATCGACCGGCCGACTCGAACCGATCTGAAGCGATGAAAAGCGGCCGTGTGACGAAGTGGCAATTAGGTCAAACTTTTGATTCTCAACTCCAAACTTTCTGAAACTTTGCACACATTCTCTATGCTATTGAGGACCTATTCAATCGAATATTATGATAATTCTTGGATAGATCCGAGCGATGAGTCAATTGAATAACAGAAGGTCTAAAACCGGGCAAGAACAAAACTTGATCCTAATGCTTGTTCGTGAGTGATTGATGATCAAGATGATTCTAGATAGGTTCACACAAATCACAGCAAGCAAATTCACATGAAAGAATCAATCACAAACTCGCGGATCAAAGAAAGCCCTAAAATCACGAAATTGAAAGCAAGAACGAAAAGAGACTTATCTCAAGCAAACCTTGCATAGATTAAGAACGTGATCGTTGCTGGATTACACCCACACCGTCATGGATCAGTGGTCAATCTAAGATCACGAAATTCTCCTCAAACCATGAAAAGCCCTAGCCTCCACCTCAACTCTCCCTAAGCCAATTAGGGTTTGAAAACCACAAAAGAGGTGAAAAACAGCGAGAGAGAAGGTGCAGCCCCTACCTCCTCCTATTTATAGTGGAGGCCTAGAACTCTCTAGGGTTTGACTCAATTGGGCTCCCGTTAAGGCCCACTAACAAACGGGTCACACACGCACGCTTCGCAAAGCGCCATCTTTAACCTTTTGACCTAAACCGCTTCACCATGCGTCATGGATTTGCCAATAGGTCACACTTGTCCATCTTGTGTCACGCTTGAGTCATTGACCTCACCCGGCATCGTCGATCGTTCTGGACCTCAACTCTCCAAGTCTAGTCCCGATCCTCCTCGCCGTTGACCGTCGTTGACCACCAAGCAACCTGCACAATCATAGACAAGCAAACACGAATTCGGGAACAAGTTCTTCACAACTTGACCCATGTTAGTCAAAACATGCATCATGCAAACCATATGACACGATACCAATGACTTTGACCTAACAAATCAACATCGCCACGAAGTTGACCGACGTTCAAGTAGAAACCGGTCTGACCACTCCATGAGAGCCGGTCGGACCGCCCCTTGGCCGGTCGGACCGCTCCCTGTGAGCCGGTCGGACCGCCCCTAGGGACTTAGCCGAAATTCATGCCCTGAAATTCCGAAACCTTCTGGAAACTTAAAACGAATAGAACTTCTTACTGGAGACTCCAAAAAATATGAGACCAAGTGCATTGGGATCCCCTCACTTGCCTACAACACTTATTTTTGGCCCAGCTCGTTTTGACCACTTTTAGGTCACAGCCGGTCCGACCGCCTCACATGGCCGGTCCGACCGATTTGGGACCGGTCGGACCGCCGTGCTAGGACCGGTCGGACCGCCCCTGTCCAGAATGCCTGACACTTTGTCGAAAACTCGTGAAACGACAAACCGTAAGCACCATTGCCAATTGTCACATCATCCTAAGATCTGGAACATATCCCCATGATATCCACAGATATCATTACTCAGGTTGTATTTTAAGCTTTGTGATGGGCTGGAGGTGTGTTACTATGTGGGCACATCGCGGGACGGTTCGCCGCTTCCCTGTCCAACAGTGTGTGTTATGCCAAGCGCTGTGTTTGGGTTGGTATGACGGTAAAGCACACTGGGAGTAATAATACTTGAGATGAAGTTTCTGAAGGGTTTTGTTGTGATCAACTCTGATCCGATTGATTTCATCGTTTGGGTAAAGTGTACAACCTCTGCAGAGTGTTTAAACCAAACTATTCGAATAGCCGCGTCCTCGGTTATGGACATGCTCGGGAATATCACACGAAGGGTAGATTTTCATAAAACAAATGGGAAGGGTCAGCTGTGTGAGATAACTTGTGCAGCTGTGTGAATAACCTGTTTAGACTGTGTGTCTTTGTGAAACCAATTGTTAAATTAATATTCTTTAATTGTTTTCAATTATGTTTTCAATCTATTATTTGTATTCAATTGCAAACGTTGCATTTCCGCAAAATAACCACAAAAGCCATTTCTTTGGAATATGCCATCATGTATAAATGCATTCTGTGGTATGACTTGCGAGTACAGTGTGTACTCACTCTTGCTAAACAAATCAACAAAAGTGGAGGAGTCGTCGCCTGCTTGTGAAGAAGAGTTCTACGAAGGTTGATCGTTAGGGTCTTGATCCCAGTCAGTTGCCTGTGGTAAATTGATGGGAGTCTACCGGAGTTTATTTCGTTTCCGCTGCAGTTTATTCTTTATTGTCAGCCTTGCATGGCTTAATAAATGTAAAACTTGACCATAAGGTCCCAACAGTTATTTGATAATTCAAAGTACTCGTTTATTCTTATATTCGTTGTATGGATGTGATATTTCATCGATGTTGACACTGTGTGCACTAGTGTGATCCTGGACTAGTGCAGAATACACAGAGGGTCCAGATTTGCAAATTTAGGTCCCGACAGGGGTGGTATCAGAGCCATATTGACTGTAGGTCTTGACCTTAGTTAGACTGGCCGTTCTTAGTGGGTCCAAACTATTTTCTAAAGCAAAATTAACCTACAAGATTAATTGAACTCCTTAACTCATCTCATGTCTCTCTTGACTCAACTATTGCTGAAATTCTTTCTCTCCCCGTTGTTTTAAATTTGTTTTTACCTTCTTGTCCATCTTGACAGGTGCCTCGTCTTCAGAGTTATGGACAGTGCAAGGGAGGACTTGCCGCTGAACTTTGGAAGCTATTACAAGTACTTGGAGGATTTGACCGTCCAATGTACCGTGGCAATGCTTGGATAGTGAACGGCCGAGACCGTGGAGTGATTTGCCATCTGACCGTCTACGCCAGAAAGAACACCAAGGCAAGCAAACCCCTGCACATCTCAGCTCGAAGGAGTGTTTGGATTGAAGCAATCCAGGAGTCTTCGCGCCTTGCCATCCTAAGGATCTGCAACATCTACGCTCGAGAACTTCAAGACACTGTCTTCCGTTACCATCCCCGCTCTTCAGACGTGGATCTTGCTGCACGCTACCCGTCTACGGAGGGAGAAGGCAACGCCACCGTTGTACATCTTGCCCAGTTCGCCGCTGCTCAGGAGGAATCATTGGAGTTAGCCGCTACAGAGCTGGAGGTTGCCTACGAGACCCTTCAGAGAGCTGAGGAGAGGATCGCTATGCTGGAAGAAACCCTATATGGAAAGCATGTTCACGAAGAAGACACTGAAGAAGAAGACCCAGAAGAAGTTGATGAGAACCAATTTGAACCACAAGAGCAGCAGAGAAGCGTGAGCAGAGGAACCAGCGATACTGCACGAGACATCTGCTCTGTTGCACCGACCTCGGGACATCAAGATCGGTTTGCAAGGATGCCACTCACTTTGAGTCTCTGGCGGGGAGCACCGTCAAGGCTACGGAGGCTATTTAATCGAGTAGTCTGTTCGAGTTTTTTCAGGTCTAGCCAGTCTTAAGTCTTAGAGTCGCCCTTTAGGCGGTAGTTTTGTGTGCTTAGGTTCGTCTTTATTTTTGTGTGCAAGTATGAGCTGCAAAGGCCCTTAGGCATTTGTTGCAAGCCATACTATTATCTTAATTAATATAAGAGTTTCGGTTGAGTTTTCTTAAAATATGTTGTTGGGTTTTACCTACCCTGCTTAGTTCTACAACTTATCTCGTGCTTGCTACCTTATCTAACCTATGGAGATTCACCAGATGGTTCAGACTCGTCAAGCTGCTGCAAGTGGTTCCGATACTCCGATATTAGGAGGCCAGGAACAGACCCCCGCAGAAACAGTTCCACCACAAGCACCTTCAGTGGATCTGCAGAATTTTGGAGCATTCATAGCAGCTCAGACCCAGCTGATGTACACCATGATGAATCAGATGCAAGCTATGAATAACCAGAACAACAATCATCATCACAATGGAACCCCAGTTGCTCATGGTCACAACGGATCATCCAAGTTGGCCGAGTTTATGAGGACCCGTCCACCAACTTTCTCTGGATATGTCTCGCCAGTGGAAGCTGATGATTGACTTCGTGTCATTGAGAGGAAACTGCTGATCACTCAATGCAGCGATCATGAGAAAGTTCTGTACGCCTCTCACCAGATGGAAGACATTGCTGCCGAATGGTGGGAAAACTTTTGTGCAGCGCATGGAACGCCGCAAGACATTACTTGGGAAGAGTTCACAACTGCTTTTCGCCAGTATCATGTGCCGGAAGGAATCATGGATCTGAAGAAGGATGAATTCCATGCTCTCAAGCAAGGGGGAATGTCAGTGACTGACTACCTCAACAAATTCTCTCAACTTGCTCGATATGCTGCGGAAGATGTCGCCACCGATAAAGCTCGCCAGAGTCGTTTTCTGAAAGGATTAAACACTGGACTTCAAGTCAACTTGATCGCCCACACCTTTCCTGATTTTCAAGAGTTGATCAATAAAGCTTTGATTCTTGAGGATAAGCGCAAAGAACTAGAGGATCACCGTAAGCGCAGAATGGCTTAACAAGGAAGTCACCAGCCCCAGATGAAGGCAAGGATGATTCCACCGCAGTTTAGTCGTTTTCCGCCACAGAGTTCTTTCGGAATACCTGCACTATCAAATCGCCGATCTTATGAATATATGAAGAGAACGAGGAAAATGGCACGTATCTCCTGGAAAGTAATGAGACTGCTCTTTATTGCTATGAACTGGCTATTACAATGGGTGTCTGTAACCTAGACTTAAGACTAATTCGAAAATACAATGCTCTTCTAAGAGTGTTTCCCCATCTATCTTCACTGTTCCGACCTTCTCCACTTTAGTTCGCAGTCCTCCTTATGTAGTTGATGAAGCGTTGGCAGTTGTCTCTAGGAGAGACGCCTGTTTGGGAAGCAGCGCGTCTGGTCGAAGAGAGGCGTCAGTTGACAATGTGTCAACTGCTCTACGGGTATATGTCAGTGAGCCATTTGACCGTATTCCTGTGTCTTAGAGATACGTATCGTCGCGTGGTATGGAATATACATCACATGTTTCATTCTTCACACGGTAGAGGATATATCTGGCGCTAGATTCAGATACCAGTTCAAAGGCTTTGCGAGCTTTTGACTGATCAGAGACAAGGTCAGGAACCTTCTCCGACCAGGTTAGATATTGTGTAACCTCTGGAATCCTCACGACCAGTGAGGTCGTTAGCTTTAGGGGTTACGACCATGAAGACATATGATCCTTTATCTATTAAATAATAAATAGAGGTTTTAATCCTCGTCAACATACGGTTCGGTGGGGCAACCAGTGTGAGGAAAGATAAGTTCAAAGTAGGTCGCGCATGGTGCGTCGGTGTATACGTTGTGCGGCGCCCCGTGTGATTACCCTCCAGGGTAATCACACTTAAGCATACAAATTACTATTCGTCTGCCCGGTAGAACACCTCTCTGATGAATAGTAAACTTTACCAGAGTTAATGCAGCAGAATAATAAGATAAAAACTTTACTTTATTACACAGTTAGCCATGCAATGCTATATTCTTTAATACAATTAGTTAATTACAACGGGGAAAGAATTCCTATCGCTTGCTGGCCTCGCTCCACCGGTCGTCTATTCGTCCCACTCGCCAAATAGGGCGTACACCTCGTTCGGCTCCTCGTAGTGAGCGCCCTCACCTCGTCTGGCCTCCTTGGTACCCACGTATCCCTCATCCCACTTGGGATAGTTCACGGTCGTACTATGATCTAAAATAGGAGAATAATAGTAAGAATGAGTACTAGTGTACTCAGCAAGCATGTATTAGCAAAAATGCATGAGATGACTCATCTATGTTCGTTATCATATTTTCTAGCTCGTCTCTTTTTCTAAAAAATAATTTACCAAGATTTACGTGGTATGTTTTATTCAAAAAAAGACTACTTGTCACTCGATAAAAGATAAACCCCTAGCGGTCACCATAGCCTCCAATCCAAGAGACAGGCATGAATTCATGGTTTGATATATAGCACTACGCAGGTTTTGTACCACTTTACCCATAGCTACTCTGATCTCTCTTCGAGCTAGGCCTCCTGTATTTCCTTTGATGTGGTATCAAGCTCAGAATACATAACATTATCTAGGTTACGTAATTAAGTCTCCACCCATTACTTTCCATCAGTGTCCTGGGACGCTAACCCCGTCATCCACCGAGTTCCTGTAATACTAGTTGGGTCGGGCAATCCCGCTCCCAATACTCCACCTTGCGCTACAAGCCTACAATAACATCTTGGATCCTCCACTTCTGGACTTTTCCTACCGGTCCTGGGTTCCTCCCTAACTAAACCCATGCAATATTACTTACCCGTTCTGGAGAACATAGTTACGTAACAAGGTAGCATTTTCTTTCCGCCCAAACGAAAACATAGTTGGCACTTAAATACGGCCTCTTATCCGAGTAAGAGCTTCGATGGTCCTTATATATTATCTAATATGTAAAGGGTCTTGCCTCTTTCCTCTTCTCTTTTCCTACCAAGGGCCCCCTTTACCTTCCTAATAATTCTCTTTTCTCATCTCTTTTCTCTTTATCTGATTTATTCGATTTGATTTTGAGATATAGTTTTGATGCATATAAATATATGATACATCAAGGTAACTTTTGCATTTACTATACCTAGGTTGATGT
The DNA here is from genome assembly GCA_036346395.1 of Hsuehochloa calcarea. Lineage (NCBI taxonomy): Eukaryota > Viridiplantae > Streptophyta > Magnoliopsida > Poales > Poaceae > Hsuehochloa > Hsuehochloa calcarea. The sequence goes on along the minus strand of CM070593.1, from coordinate 79,507,919 downwards.
TCAAGAGATAGACTTGCCTTCATAGTCGTAGAAAAGATCATCATCGACGTATATTGGATCAGATATACTCGCTTGCGTCGGGCCACCGTCTGCATTTATACAACAAACGCGAAAAATAAATAAATAAATACTTAGTTGTTTTTTCTGCTAATAGGCATACATAAATTAGGTGATTTCCTTTGTTAGCATATTTTAATTTGATAACATTTTTTGGATCCCCCGTTAAGTTAACACTCTCCAACTACGATTATTCTATGGTCTACTGGTTCTAGGATCAAGGTTGCCTAATCTCACATTTTGAGAAAATGGATCCTGGCTAGTCTGTTCTAGGGGTGATATTTACCGAGGGTTGTTTATTTTAATTATTCTACCACAATTAAATTATTTATAACACAAGACTCTTCCATCAAAACTCATACTTCAGTTACATTCTACAAGTTGTATTTTCCTTCAAACTTTTATTGTCATTTTCTAATATTTATAATATCTTAAAAATATAAATAGCTACAAGATACGTAAATATATTCTCAAGCATCTAAGTTATATCATTTGACACGACAAACTTTAAAACAAATCTAATTGCGTAAATGCGTGGGCCACCCTGCTAATTTAAATTAAACAAGGGCCCTTTTCGGAAAAACTATACACAAGTTGCTCCCCCAAGTCAATCTAGGACGCTTAAGTCGATCGAATGGTTAAAAGGGTCGTTATTTGGATCGCAGATCTTAATACCGATCATGGGTGGACACAGGTGACAACACAAAAACATTAAAGGGCCGTTTTCTGAAAAGTACACCTCGCTAACATATGGGCATAGGCCATGAAGTAGCCATATGTCAGTGTCCTCATCATAAGAATGTCTCCTCTCCGTCGCTGTCCCCCGGAGCGTCGGGGCATCTCGGCTATCTGTCGTGCCTCCCTTCTCTCGTCATCATCGCCTCAATTGCAATCCTCCCACCATGACCTCCCCTGATTTCCCATGCATTAGCTTCCACTTCCTAGCTCCTGCTCCTCATCGCCTCATGCCCCATGGGCCTTCCTCGATGACCATGTCGCCGCCGCCTGAGCTCTAACCAGATGCGGGTGAGGAGGCAGCACAGCATCGCTGAGCTCGTATAGCACCACTACGTGTGCACTTGTGGATTTTTGCTATCCTGAAACCTTTCCCTATTCTAATTCAAACAAAATGCAGTCTCTAAACCTTAAAAAAGGGGATAACGCTTCGACCCTGACATCCGATTTAATAGCTAGGATCCGAAAGCTACCTGGCTTGCCTCTATCCACTCATTCAATCTTTATCCATCCAGCTCCACTCCCGTTTCAACCAGCATCTCCATTCCCCTGTCTCCAACTAGCACATCAATTTCCTTCACATCTTCAACCTCCCTCCCTTGCCCACTCGCCTCCCCTCCTCCCCCACCACAAGAGATAAGCCACAGCCCCACTCGCCCTCTCTCTTACCCCGTGTCTTGGCTCTTCTTGTCCGCGATGGCGTCGCTGTAGGGGCGGTCGATCCAGGAGGCGGTGCTGGAGAGCGTGGCGGCCTACCACCACCAGCAGCAGATGAAGCGTAGGTTCCGCAAGAGCCTCTCCTACGCTGGAGAGCTCTCATCGGCCAACCGCGGCCGCGGGGAGGGTGTGTCCTCATCGGCTTCGGCCACATCGCTCTGCGGGCCCGAGGAGGACGTTCCCTTCTAGGAGGAGGAGGGCCCCATCGAGCTCGTCCAACTCGGCGCCAACCGCACCAAGAACATCCTCATCCTCATGAGCAACACCGGCGGCGGCCACCGCACCTCCGTGGAAGGTGTTTTTGGAGAGGTTCCGTTGGGTTCTCATGGCTCGTGTTTTTGTTTGTTGCACCTATAAGTTTTTTTTGTTGCAATAATATCTTGAAATGGATGATAGATATAAACTAAAGGATTTTTCTAAAAATAGTAAATTGAGCAGCGAGTCAACAAACTGACTCGTCAGGTTCTCATAGGTCACTGAACTCTCAAACTGCAGATCGATTTCTATCACCAAACTTATTTAAGTGGGGTACGACTGAGGACATAGCATGTTGACTCGTGCCACCGTGGCATAGGGTGCACATGAATGACAAGTGGCGATGGGCATGGCCAGTGTAATTTGCACTTAACCCTCATGAGTTTTGGCCTTACATAATTTTCTCCCCAACCCATATGAGATACCACGATTGAGGAGACCACGGGGACATTGGTGTGTGTTGATGTCTAGATCGTGCTATGGCAATAGTTGTCGTGTGCAAGGAATTGAGGCTAAGGATGGTGGGGTGTGTATGAGGGCAGGGCGAGCAACCTCGGATCACCAGTAAGTGATTTTTCCAACAAGATGTTCATGCATGTACTTTTTCTACGACTAGATGTGTGCCCTGTACCACATTGGCATTAGTCAACGTGACATGTCATCAATCGTATCTGGGCTGACGTGCTAATGACCAAGAGTGACCCACTTAAACGATATTAGCGACCAAGGTCTCTAGTTTAGGAGTTCGGTGACATACTTGAACCTGTCGAACAATTTTGGTAAACCGCGGTGCAATTTACTCTTCCAAAAAATATAATTTCAAGGTTGCTCCCACAAGCCGAGAAAAGAGCTCAACCATATAGAAAATACAATGTTTTGACTTTGAGGGGATATGGAATTTTAACAAATATATTATTATTACTTTAATTAATAATTACAAAAATAAATAGTTTTTTTTTGCGAAATGGCATCATGTCGCTATTTCATCTGGTGACATAGGGTGAATAAAGCACCCACAATCAGCCAAATGAAATGCCGATAGGGTCGAGATATAAAAACCAGATTTCGCCTCCCCCACCTTAGTCTAGCCGAGAGCAAATAGAGGGGAGGAAGAGGAGGGAGGGAGGGAGGGAAAGGAGAGAGGAGAGGAGGAAAAGTGTGCGACGAAGCATTGCTGATTCGTCGCGGAGGAGAGAGAGAAAGAGAAGTAGATCTCGTCATCAACCTCGTAGGTATTTTTTTTGCAACTTTGTAATTTAACTGAAAACCCTGGTAGGTTAGCAAATAAAAATAGCGACCGAGAATTGATTTTATTATATAATTTTAGTTGTAGTAATTTGTTTTAGTTTAGATTATCATTGTACTTTAGATAAGTTTTACATGAAAAATAATTTAGAAACATGAAAAATAGTAAGGTAGCTCCAAAAATTCCATAAAAATTCTAGAGTAGCCAAAAAGGGTATGTAGAGCCTGATTAAAATATTTCTAGCTTCAATTATGTTATCATTTTTACATGGTAAATATTTTGTAAATGCCGAGAATACATTTTAAATGCGAAAAATAGCAATATGGCTCTAAAATTTTGGAGTAGCTAAATAGGGTGTGTAGAGTCTTATTAAAATATATGCTCAGCTTTATTTCTATTCTTATTTTTGCCCGGTAAATATTCTGTAAATGTCGATAATACCTTTTTAAACTAGAAAAATAGCAAGGTAGCTCTAAAAAATCCAAAGTAGCTAAATAGTGTGTGTAGGTGGACTCACGTATGTTCTTAATCCTTTCGACACAGGTTGAGAGTGGCAGACCTGCTTCCACTAGCTAGGATGGTGGAGGCAACGTGGGAGGACGAGGAGAACGTCGCCGCCAGGGTGTCTTCGTCGAGGCGGCTTCCCTACAACAGGTGCGTCCTAACAGTGTTGGTTGACTAGTGGAGGCCGGAGAAGCACACGTTCAACCTTCTGTGTGGGGAGATGACACTAACACTTCAGGACGTGGGCTACCTAATCGGGTTGCCCAGCACAAGCTTCCCATGACGGCGTCACGATGTCCGGACATGTGGCACACGAATATCCTCGGGAGGTTCGAGGTTGCTACCAACCAACGCTGCTAGAGGAATTTCGCAACATGCACAGCCGACGTTGAAGTGGATCAACCAGTTCGATGTAAGTATTTATAACTCTTGCGTTTCCGCTTCAATTCCTTTGTTCAACTTAGTGATGTGTCTCTGTCTTCTTGCAGTCGGCTGCCCTGGGACCAGACGCACTCGAGTACATAGTGAGGAGGTATTTTGAGGTGTACTTGTTGTGGATTTTCGGGTGGGTCATGTTTCTAGGGTCTCACAGCGACAGCGTGGACAAGCACATGACCGCTACGCATAGGACACGGTAGGCGTGGAGGTGGACATGATCCGTCGTCGTCTCGGGCCCGACGGTGTTGTGCGCAATGTACTGCGGCCTGCGCAGAGCGTGCCACCGGGTTCAGGAGAGCTCCGTCCTCTCTGGATGTCCGCTGCTTCTTTAACTGTGGTCCTTCGAGGAGATCGAACAACCACAGCTGGACCTAGGAACCTACACTGAAGCGATGTACACCGCCGAGCGATCTCGTGGACCGACCAACCATGGATACGGTGTGGTGTCGTGATGGGTAAGTTTTGAAACTCTAGTCCTTTTCATAATTTAAATTCAATTGCATATGCTAAGTTTTTGTTTTCTATTCCACATGTCACCTTCACTCCGATCACTACGCACGCGTCTTACCCAGAATACGTTACGATGTATGATTAGTTGACGGATGACCGCGTCATCTGGACGTCATACACCGTCAATAGGGTGTCAGTGCGCACACCACGAGACTTGTCCATCTAGTGCATGCAAGTGGCGATCTTGGTACATGCGGGAGTTTACGGTGCACTGGCGTGCCAGGCGATATGCTAATTCACCTCGACGGGGAGTTCCTAGTGCTTTGGGCGCGGGTGCCGCCGAGCGTTCGTGGGTAAGTTCATGTATTATATATGTCATAACCTTTCACTTACGGACTTACGAATATATCATTTTGTCTTCCTCATGTACCTTTGGTAAGGGAGCGGTGATACGACTTCTGGACCGAGAAGATGGGCATTTGGGTTGAGCGGTGGCTCCACGCCTTGGCGAACATGCATCGGAGGCGCTCCCTACGACCTCGGGGCGTCGAGAATTACATCAAGTGGTACTCCACTCGGAAGAGGTTCATTGCATCGAGGTCGTGGATGACCCACAACTCTATGAGGCCACGATGGCGACACATACCCCACCCGGTAGGACTCGCATTCCATCGCGTGGTATGTATTGAGCGGTCCATACTTCTTATTTTCTCACGCATATTTTTGGTTTCTAACGTGCTAATTGCGTATGCAGAATGATCTCCAATGGGAGATGCACGAGTTGGCAACGTCCGTGTAGTCGATGACCGGGGCGCTTCTGACCTGGTGGGGTAGGAGATCAAAGAGGCCATGGACCGGATCATAATGCGACGAGGCAAGGCATCCGACTTACATCATGTCGTAGCTTCGAGGAAGTGGCGGACCCACCTTTGAGTGGGCGGGGTTGAGCTATGGTGCGTCCGCCCACGGCTCCTCACACGGATGTGACGGACGGTACTCGTGGCACCGTGCTAGGTTTACCCCCTGTGTTAACTCATTTCGTAGGGTACACCTGAAACACTTGCATCTGATTGTTATTTTTGAACTCTACTAGTTACTAATGATATTTTCTTTTGGCAGGTCCTCAAGGCCGTCCGTACGTGGGAAGGACAACGCCAAGCCGTCGAGATCACGATGTAGCAATCAAGTATGTCTTTGTTTTTTTACACACATAACATACTATTTTGACATGCCCTTTATGTTTACATGCATAACGTGTTGTTCTCAGGTCGTAGACCCCTATCGGACGAGAAGCTGGGGTCGCAGGAGGGAGAAGACTCCGAGGACGATGACGTTGTTCAGGAGTTGGCGCTATGGCGAGTGGGCGGTGGGCGGTGGGCCTTCACACAGCGAGAGCAGCCAGGTCTCTGTTGGGGCTTCACAACTACATAGTGCACCAGGAGTGAGCCAGCCAACGCAGCACCCCCTCGGGGCACCCCCTCTCAGGACACCCCCTCAGGCTACTCACGTCGATAGGGTACCTCGGCCGCCGGAGCCTTTGATGTACTCGCACCAACGTCTGCAGCCGCCCTGGGCGAGGCCAGGGGCCACACGTGGGGTACGCCCCTAGAGGGGCCGCGAGTAGATGCATCAGTCTTGTTATGTAAATATTAATTTATGTACGACTTACATTATATAAATATTAATTTATGTTTTCATACTATTTGTTCTTGTTATGTGTACATGTAACAGTGTGAGGAGTTAGCGTCGCGGCACCTACACCACTCTAGGTCTAGCCTTTTATGCGTGAAATGACTATACCCAGTTCGTAAAGTATGTCGCACTTTTTCATATTGTGTCGCCAAACAGGGCTATTTTCGATATTGCGTCGCCGAACGGAGCTATTTTCGATATTGCACTGCCGAAGGAGGCTTTTTATAATACTGTGTCGCCGAACAAGGCAATTTTCGCTGTTGCGCCGCCGAAGGGGCTATTTTTTATATTGCGCCGCCTAAATCGCATTCCAAATATATTTGGTCACATCGAAACTCATAATTTTTGTCTCTACCTCATATTTTCTTATCTTTTCAAAAATTATCGGTAGCACGAACAATTATAGACATACCAAAATTGTAAATTTAATTTAATTGCAAAAAAGAGATCATGTCTCCAATTAAAAAGGCGACAGGAGCATACCACCTTTTCAATTGGCGGTAGGTTCCTTATTCACTATTTGCACCGGCGACAAGGCACCTGTCACCATTCGAATTGGTGACAGGATGCCATTGCTTTTTTACTATTTATTTTGCAATTATTAATTAAAATAATATTACTATAAAAAATTCTTAGGATATACACTGGCATGACCTTTGTTGTGGTTAACTTCGTCTATATATAGAGATGTATACATGTTTAAGAGACATATGATAGATACAAAGGATGATCCATCTAGGACGCCGAATTTTAGGCCGTATTGGCACTTTTTCACATCGAATTTGCAGAAATGACCGAGTCCAAATTTGTTTTGTAAAAATAGCACCGTTCCCGCCGTGCGGGAACCACTCCCCGCCCGCCACGTCGTCTTCCCTACATGGCCGCCGTGCGAGAACCTCTTGTATCAGTTCCTCTCGCTCTTGGTAGTGCAAGTGAACTTCTAGCATTTTTTTGTTCTTTTTTTCCTTTTTTTTAAAAAAATCATTTATGTATACTTTTGTAGGAATTTTTAATATAGAAAATGAGCTCCAAAAATTATAAATATTTTTGTGTAGTCTTCTGACACAGTTTACTTGCTTGTGTAATCATTTATGTGGTACTAAAGTTCACACATTCCAAGTCACATGAAATCATGAAACCTTAATTTCTGAAACCTAAAACTCTAATTTTCGGGACCTAAATCCTTAATTTTTGAGACATTTTCAGAACATATAAAATTCTAAAAAACAATACATAATCAAGTCCACTGTGTAAGAAGTTTTTTAAAAAATCATAATGTTTGGACCTCATTTTCTATATTAAAATTTTCCTATAAATAATATATTTAATGAATTTTCAAGAAAAATTTAGAACTGACAAAATTTTGGAAAAATTATATAAGCAAGTACACTGTTTCAAGAGGCCCCACAAAAAAATACATAATTGCTGGAGCTCATTTTATATATTTAAAAATTCCTACAAAAATATATATAAATAAAAATTTTATTTTTAAAAAGGAAAAGAGAAAAAATTGCTAGTGTTCCCGCACGGCGGCCATGCGGGATTGGGTGCTAGAGTAGGTTCCCGCATGGCGGCCGTGCGGGAATGGTACTATTTTTGCAAAAAAAAATAAAAAATAAAACACGATCATCTCTGTAAATACGACGTGAAAAAATGCCAATACGACCAAAAAATTCATGACGTCTCCATTTTCCTTATTGAGGTGAGGTTGACTGAATGGTGAATGGTGATGGATGGAACAGTAAAAAAATTATTAATTAATTTTATTTTAAAGTTAACACCCCATGAATTTTATTTCCAATTCCGACCCTTTTAGTCACGCCACCACCCGTTACGTGACAAAGCAACACTATCACGTCAGCCCGTATCTGGGCAAACTCTTGTCACGCCACCACCCGTAGTGTGACAGTGTTGTTTGATCACGCTACAAAAGTGATATTTTAGCAGACTTATCATAGGACGTGATAATGTTGTTTTGTCACACTACGGTGGTGGCATGATCAAAGTTGTCGAATTGGAAATAAAGTTCGCAGATGTTAACTTTAAAATAAAATTTTAAAAAAATTAATTAATATTAATAATAATAATTCAAACAGTAATGAGGAAACTCGTTGGGACACCAAACATTTCAAAACGACAATTAAATCATTTTCTTCATGAATGTGTCGAGAATGGCAAGATTGATGTGGAGCATATCAGCACTGAAAGTCAGCTAGCTGATATATTTACAAAAGCACTTGGCCGCAACAAATTAGTTGAGATGAGACAGAAGTTGGGTGTCGGAAATGTGAGTTAGAACAGCAAGCTTAGGGGGTGATTTGTTAGCTTTAATCTTGTCGTTCAAGTTTTTCTTTTCTATTTTGAGTTTCATTGGATTGCCAAGATGTCAGGCAAATCCAGTTCAGAGTTCTCTGTTTTTAGTTTAGAACTGTAGCGTTTCATTGTATTGTCGGAAAAAGCTCAGTTTTCCATCTCGGACTCGATTCAGAGAAACCGAGTAGAACCTTGATTGTAACTCGTTAGATATCAAAAAAAAAAAAGAAGAAGGAGAAAACAGAAAAGTCGTATCAAGAGATACGGCACAAAATAATCCTCGAGTTTTTTTCGTTTTTCTGTGTTTCGTTATTCTTTGTTTTGCTGTTCCGTTCTTCGATAGAATCAGAGTAGCGCAGAGAAGACGTTTTCTTCAGAACTTGCGCGTGATCGAAAGTCCTTGCTCCAACAGCAGACTACAACCACGTCATTAGTGATATAGTGTATACCGCAGGGCAATGGATAGACCCGCGGCTGCGGCGCTGTGTATATAAACGAGGGCAGTGTTCCTTCAATAGATACTCAAAACAAAGTTTTAACCCAGCACCCAAAGTCGCCAATATGTCCTCCCCCATTACGATACTCCACGACCACGAGCCATTACTACCGCTGCTGCGGCTCCTACTACAAATCCAACTCGCAGTCGTATACTCGCAGCTTCTCCCTTCAGCTGGTACATACACCAACCACACTTCCATACCGGCGGTTCCATGCTTGCCGGACCAGGCCGCGGCGCTGCTCCGGCTGAGAAGATCCTTCTCCATCACCAATTATTCCGCTGTCACCTTCCGGTCGTGGAGGGCTGGCGCAGACTGTTGTCATTGGGAGGGCATCCGCTGCAGCGATGCTGACGGCCGTGTGACATCTCTTAACCTGGGTGGGCGTCGATTGAAGAGCGGTGCTCTCGACCCTGCGCTCTTCCATCTCACCTCCCTCAAGTATCTCAACCTCGCCTACAACAACTTCAACGGGTCCCAACTCCCACCCACAGGGTTTGAGCGGCTCACCAAGCTCACCTATCTCAACCTCTCTAGTTCAGACTTTGCAGGCCTGGTACCAACCGCCGGCATCAGTAGCCTAACAAATCTGGTATTGCTGGACCTATCTACTAGTTTTGAAGTTGTTGAAATGCTCAGTGATGGTTCTATGATCTACCAAGATTCAAGCTCTGACTCTATACAGCTCGTAGAGCCTAACTTTGAAACCTTAATCGCAAATCATAGCAATTTAAGGGAGCTCCACCTCGGCTGTGTGGACCTGTCCAAGAACGGGCTGCAGTGGTGCGATGCTCTAGCCAAGTCCTCTCCTAAGCTCCGGGTTCTTAGCTTACCAAGTTGTGGCCTCTCTGGTCCTATCTGTGAATCTCTTTCTGGCCTGCACTCACTTGCTGTTATTGACCTACAATTTAATTATCTGTCTGGTCCGATCCCAGACTTCACTAACTTCTCCGGTTTGAATGTTCTCCAACTAAGACACAATGATCTTGAAGGATCCGTCTCTTCGTTACTCTTCAAACACAAGAAATTAGTGACAATTGATATTACCATAATGATGAAATCTCTGGTTACTTGCCAGATTTCTCAGCTGATAGTAGTTTGGAGAATTTGTTTGTTGGTAGAACCAATTTCTCCGGTAAAATACCAAGTTCCATTGGTAATCTCAAATCTTTGAAGAAGCTAGGCCTCGGCGCAACTGGGTTTTCTGGGAAGCTACCCTCATCAATTGGTAACCTAAAATCTTTGAACTTATTGGAGATTTCCGGAAGAGCAATAGTAGGGTCCATACCATTATGGATTACAAACCTAACCTCTTTGACGACCCTTAAGTTTTATGACTGTGGCTTATCCGGATCAATACCTTCTTTTGTAGGTGATTTAAGGAAACTGAGAAAATTAGCGTTGTGTAACTGCAGCTTCTCAGGAAAAATTCCTTCATATATCTCAAACTTTACTCAGTTGCAGATGCTCTTGCTTTATTCAAACAATTTCATCGGTACAGTGGAACTTTCCTCGCTATGGGGACTACAACACCTCCGTTACTTGGATGTCTCTGATAATAATCTAGTTGTGGTAGATGTAGAAGACAATTCTTCATTAGTACACTTTCCCAAAATGGAACTCTTAGCTTTATCAGGTTGCAATATGTCTAAATTCCCTAATTTCTTGAGGCACCAAGATAAAATCACTTTTCTCGACCTTTCAAATAACAGTATCCATGGGGCTATACCACAGTGGGCATGGGAGTCTTGGAATAATGGCATTTACTTTTTGAATTTAGCGAACAATAAATTTACCAGTGTTGGGTATAGCTCTTTTCTTCCTTTTCAAATGGATTTGCTTGATCTTAGCAACAACATGTTTGAGGGGCCCATACCTATACCTCGAGGCTCTGTAAGAGTGCTAGATTACTCAAGCAACAGGTTCTCATCTATACCTTTCAATTTCACCGCTCATCTTAGTGATATCACACTTTTCAATGCCCATGGAAACAACTTCTCTGGAGAAATCCCACCATCTTTTTGTAGCGCAACGACTTTCCAAATCCTTGATCTCTCTAACAATAACTTTAATGGCTCAGTCCCTTCTTGTTTGATGGAGAATGTTAATGGACTGAAAGTATTAAATCTAAAAGCAAATCAACTCACAGGGGAGTTCCCAGACAATATCAAGGAAGGCTGCTCATTTCAGGCACTAGATTTCAGTGACAATTGGATTGAAGGACAGCTACCCAGATCTCTGGTTGCTTGCAAAAACTTGGAGGTCCTTGATGTTGGAAATAATCAAATTAGCGACTCTTTTCCATGTTGGATGAGTACACTTCATAGGCTTCAAGTCCTTGTTCTCAGATCCAACAAGTTCTTTGGACAGGTCGCACAATCTCTTGCAGAAGAGAATAGCACTTGTGCATTTCCAAGTGCAATAATTGTTGATATATCCTCAAACAACTTCTCTGGCCGATTGCCCCAAGACCAATGGTTTAAGAAGTTGAAGTCAATGGTATTTAGAGATTCAAGTATGTCATTAGTCTTGGGTCAGAAAGTGCCAAATGCAGGAACAGCAATATATCAATATACTGCTGCAGTCACGTATAAAGGGCATTACACCACATTTGCTAAGATATTAGGAACCCTTGTATTCATTGATGTCTCAAATAATGCATTCCATGGTAGCATCCCTAAAGCTATTGGGGAACTTGTTTTGTTACATGGGCTCAACATGTCACACAACTCCCTCGCGGGGACGATTCCACCACAGCTCGGTCGTCTGAACCAGTTGGAGGCTTTGGACCTGTCCTCAAATGAGCTTTCAGGAGTGATTCCACAGGAACTAGCGCCCTTGGACTTCCTCACAGTATTGAACCTGTCCTACAACAAGCTGGAGGGAAGAATACCAGAATCACCTCATTTCTTGACATTCCCCAATAGCTCATTTATTGGCAACGATGGTTTGTGCGGGCCTCCATTGTCGAAAGGATGCAGCAATATAACAACGTTGAATGTGGTACCACATCCTTCCAAGAAGAATCCTGCAGACATTATGCTATTCCTCTTTGCTGGATTGGGATTCGGTATTGGGTTTGCGATTGTAATTATAGTGACATGGGCATTTCGCATTAGGAAACGGTCTTGAGTTGAGAAAGGCAGAAAGCCCTCTTAATTATTTATTTGAAATAAAATTTTATGTATGAATATCACTTGCAATACATTGTAATCAGGGGAGGGTTATGTTATTATTGTGGCTAATATTACACCTGAAATGTTGCATGTAGACCAAATTAACTAGCAGGATTATGTTGTTGAATTTATTAGGAATACAACTGACGCACATACTAAAATACTCCATCCAGTTCGCAAGAACAAATCGTTTCAGTATACGTACAACCAAACTTTTAAAACTTTAGATATCGATATCTTTTAAAATATTTAGATTTGATGTATGAAAATCGTATGTGTACATTCGTCTCGAAAAATAATCTTATTATCCTATAATTTTATTGGTTTTATAAATATATTATAGTAGAAATTATTAGTAAAAGTTGATTTTTGAAGGCTCTATCGATTTCTAAAATGATATGTTTTTGTGAGCCGAAGGTAATAGCATGTTTACACCTACCAGTGATCACTAGGGTTTTTGCTGCCTAAAGCATCAGTATACCTGCACAAAGCTAGACCTCACGAAACAGCCGCAGCGCCGCCCCGGCCGCCATCGTACTCTGCACCTCCACGAACAGCAAGATCCCCACCGTCTCACCCCCCTTCACCGCCTTCACCTCCATGTCCTTAAACGCCGTGAACTGCCCCGCCGACCGCGCATCCGCCCTCAGCGCCTTGGCGCGCGGGGCGAGCACCTTCACAGCCTCCGTCATCTGCTGCGGGCCGAAGGCGACGCCGACCAGCTTGTCCTAGTTGCCAAGCAGGTCGCGAGTCGCGACACGCCCACACCGTCTGCTCAAACGGGGCCGCCGCCTGCTCAAAAGTCAAAACAACGTGAATTTCGGCCGTGAAGCCACGTGAACGTCACCACGCGCCTCGATCGTGCACCATCATCAGTAGCCAGCGGCACCACCGTCGTTTTTGTTTCCGAAGAACCTGCAGCATAATTTTTGTTGAGTTTGCTCGGTTATTTCTTGGACGGAAGGCCGCAATTCCACTCTATCTCAAATAGACGTATATGGAGGTGTAGAGGATACTAGGTCTTATTTTATTTTACTTTATTAAAATTTCTGTATATGTACGTATACACTATGTAATTAACATAAACTCAGTGATTCCAGTGGCGAATCCAGGATAAAAAAAATAAGGGTGGGCTCAAAGTCTTGAATGACTAAACTTATTTGTAACAAATATAGTCTTATATTATTGCGCAATCAAATTTATACATGAATAAAAGTAGAGCAAAAAAAATACAATTAATATACCTCGCTAATGGAAAGTACATCCCCAAAACATGTAAATATGGTTCCAGTAGGTAACAACCTGTACATTAATATTAGAAAATTAGTGATACAATAGCAAATTGTACTTAAATGATCATGAACATTCAAAATAAAAGAACCATACCTTGCACTATGAGATATCTTGCACAATCTAAAGATGCAGTCAAACGAATTTTGTATACAATTTCGGCATTATTGCAAACCTACGAATTAATTGGTAATTAAGTGTCGGACCCGGATTTTCTAATCCGAATCCTCTGCGAATAACTGTGCTATTCCCTGGATCAGTAGATAGCACTCACAGATACATCACTGAATCATTTCATACAATGGCGTAAAATCATACCATTCATTAATTTAACACATCAGAGTTTACATAGACCGCATCGGGTCAAGTTTTACAATAAGGGCCGAACAGGCCAAATGATTACATCACAAAATAGCGGAAGCGACAACGGAAGCAAAAAGGGTGAGAGCACATCTCTCCACAGGCAAGCGACTGGGGAAACCTCTGTACATCCGATATTACCCAAAACTCATATAATATGGGATGCACCTAGGTACCAGCGGAGTCAGCTAGACTGGGGCGAGACTAGAACAACTAAAAACTAAACTACGCTTCAAGATCTTCTGGGTCTTCAGACATCTGGTTCCTCGTAGTAGTTAATCTCTCCATCATTTCACCTTACGAGGGTTTGGGGAAAGAGCGAGAATGAGCACAACTATCGTGCTCATGAGCCAACACACCTGATATGCAATAGTATACATGCGAGGCTTAACAAGGATGGCTCAGTTCTTTATTTGCTAAAGCAATATTTCAAATTACCATAATTACAAAGTCCTATGACTTAGCATTTTAAAGCAGTTGCATTTTCATTTAAAGAGATAAGTGCAATATTAAATAACGTGAAGGTTACCTCCACCTTATGCTTAATTTTGATAACTGATACGTCCACCGATTATCAACACTTTGGATAAGGCTACCGGAAAATTCAAAACAAAATTTGGATGAGCCCAACACATTTCCATTCCACCCACAAAGATTTTTGAAATAGAACTAACTCAGTTAAGTTCTCATATGCGCCTTTGACCAAAGCGCCATGCATTTAAGCAGTTTAGACTCTGCAGAGGTTGTACTTTGCACCCACAAGAGATAATCATACTCGTTACCCACATGATTCCTTAGTCATGCGGTTGAGCGATCGTCACGAGAACGTTTCAAACTACCTTGTCCCTTCCGTCATCTCACCCCTATGGCCAATTCCATAAGTTGTGCGGGATGCTTACCACAACGACTAGCAAAGCTGGCCCCGGCGACAGTGACTAGCGCAGCTGATAACTTCACCTTTTTCGGTGTCCCATTCAAGCCAGCATACGCCCTGCCGCTTGCACACTTCTAACACCGGTTGTGGGATGACATTCAGGGTTCAATAGTTTTACTAGGCCAAGTTGCACTTTGCAGACTTGCGGTTGTACTTGTTTTACACAGGAGGTCATGACAAGATTAAGTCCTTAATTCATCTGGACGGTTCATACCACATGCCAACCATTCTCGTGCTACGTCCGCACCCACCATTCTCTCCATCCGTCATGATGTGGTACTAGCAAGTTGTTTAGGGTTTTGGGGAGGAAAACCAATTAACACAACACATCAGTCATCTACATCCAATGACTGCCCAAAACCATTTTTCATGCTTAAAGGATGATGATCGGGACATTTATTGTCCCGGTACTTAAGCAAGACTAGCATGTCGCTTAAGTACAACCTATACTAGTATTACCATATAATTACTAGGGTGACAAGGAATACTGGATTCAATTATCAAAGGATGGCTTAATAAGTAATTAATCAACAAATGGGTATTTAACTACCTTAAGCTTTAACATATCATTGTTTACAAAATTAAAGCATGCAACTTTGTTATTTTAACTAAACATAGTTTGCATAAAATGTAGGTTCGAATGATCAAAGCATTGACTCGCTTTGGGTCGATTATTGCGGCCTTGATCTTACTCGGGGCCTTCTCGCGAGGATTTTGAGTTCGCCTGGCGTCTTTATCCGAATCTTGATCTCGCTTGAGTCGGCGCTTCTTGGGACTCAGAGCTCCTAATTACGATACCGGCAAGAACAACAAATAAATCCAAAGGACTTCGTAAGACCACATATAAACAAAGCACTATAAATAAGTTTTACGATGAGCAGTGAGAAGGCGAGATTCGGCGGGAATGTTTGACGAGGTCAAGCGATTAGGTGATACGAGACAAGGGTGGAGATACTCGGTGAGGAAAACAAGGGAAACAAAGTCGAATGAACTATCGCAGGATACTTCACTTTGGAGACCATTGAGCCGCAAGATTAGGATACCGGATAACTTAACAAGACCGTAAATCATTTTTATTAAAGACGACTTTTGAATAGGGATAAAAAGGGAATAAACAATATTTGGACCGACGAATACTGGATAGGATTACAAGATTATTAATTAGGTTTTCAAAGTAAGCTGTCGAGATTAACAGGTTAAATCTCGAATAGTCTTCCAAAATATTTTGAGAAAATGCCAGATTATTTTAAAGCATTCTACACAACGCGGAAAATTTGAATAAATATGTTTTAACAAAAATAGACACGATTGCGGAGACGATTACGAAAGTTATTTGCATAACCTCGATTTCGAGATTGTGCAAATTTCGCTCTTAATCGATAGCTCTCAACTAAAATCAAAAATGATAGCTCTACTAGTACTTGGCAATTGGCGAGTTAACCACTAACAACGGTTAATCGATTCATCGCAAGTCGTAGCAAAAATCATCGAGAACAATTGTTTTGGAAACGTTTTCGCCAAAATGAAAAACTACTAGTCGATCGAGTCAAACCAAATAACACATACAAAATTGCCATACAAAACACAATCGCTATACAACAACTCTCAATACACAAATCGATACACAAAACAATCTTCCCAAAAACTAAACTATCACTTCACGACTACCCTACACACATACACAAAATATTCATACACAATGGCGATATACAAATCTCAATACACAATTTCAAATGCCGACTCCGCGACGATTCAAAAGCATACACAAATAATCATACACAATATACATTGCATACATTCAAATGCAAAACACAAGAACAAATCTTTGTTCTTTGCCACTCTCTTTACGCTAGAGAGAGAGAGAGAGAGAGAGAGAGAGGCACAGAGTGGTGGTGGTTGGTTGGACCGGAGGAAGGGGCGGTCGGACCGGGGAAGAGGAAGAAGGGAGCGGCGGCGGCGGCGGCATTGCCGGCAGAGGGGAGATGGCCGGAGGAGCTGCGAGGGAGGCGGCGTCATGCTAACCGGCACCGGAGGGGGAAGGCAATGCACGGGCGCAGCAAAAGCGGCGGCAACGAAGACCGGAGGAGGAGAGGGAGGGGGAAGAGAGAAGGGCGACGGGGAGGCTCACCGAGAGGGGCGGCGTGATCGCATGTGAGGCGGCGGCCGGCGCGGAGGCGACGGAGCCGAGGCGGCGACGGCGCAGACGGAAGCCGAACCGACAGCGGAGGAAGGGCTTCGGCGGAGGTCGGCGAGAGCGCGCCTGCACGGCGCTCAAGCGCCGGCGACGGAGTGGAGGCGCCTTGAGGAGGCGCGCCGGAGCTCCGATGGCGTGACTTCGGAGAGGCGCCGAGGGGAGAGAGATGGCGGCGGATCCGAAGAGGAAGAAGGAAAAGGGTGGAAGCTCTCGGCTTTATAGCAAGGAGAGAGAGAGAGGAGGGGAGAAAGCCGTGGGCGGCGCGGATGGGGAAAGGGAAAGCCGCTTGGCGCGCGGAGCGGAAAGCCGTCTGGTGTGGGCAGAGGTCGCGCCGATTCGGAGGAGGCGGGCGGCGCGGATGGGGCGAGGGAGCGGCGTGGCGGCGCGGAGGAGGGCCGGATGGAGAGAGAAGCGAGAGAGAGAGAGAGAGAGAGGGAGAGGAGGCGGCGCTGGGAGAAAAGGGGAGAGAGGCAGGCGATCGGGAGAGGGAGAAGGAAGAAAAGAGCCGGGCCGGGGGAGGAAAGAAACGGCCGGGCGGCTCGGGCCGACTGGGCCGGGAAGGGAAAATGGAAATGGGCCGGGAGAAAACCGGCCCAAGAAGAGAAAGAAAGAAAAAAAAAGAAAGGGTTTGGAATTTGGAATTTGAAATCACAGTTTCGATTTTTGAAGCTTTTGGATTTTTGAAAACCAAATTTTGATTTTTTGAAAACTCAAGCAAAAACAGGATGTTACAAACCTACCCTCCTTAAACGGAATCTCGACCAGAGATTGGCTACCAGATTAGACGGGAGCGTACCTCTCGATATCAAGTCGCTGGGCTTCTTCAGCGGCGACAGGGTTCACTTGGCCTTGGTTCTGGCTTGGCGCGGAAGCGACTCTGAATGCCTGCGATGTTGGATGACTTTTGCTTGAAGCTGAAATCTGGCCTTGAGCTGGTGTGGCTTTGAAGTTGAACCTCACCGGGTGGTGGTTGAGGCATCTGTTGTGAAATATCCTTTTCACCACACTTGAAACAAATAAGACGCAGCTCTGGTTACAGATCGCAGTCGCTTGGCGGGCGAGGACGGAGAACAATCTCACTTCTTTTCTTCTCTCCTGAGGTACTCTGGCACTTCGGTGCAATCTGGCTATTATCTTTCAAAGTCCGACATTGATTATCTTTGTCATTTCCATCTGCGATGAGTCTCGCGGCGACTTGAAGACAGGTCCTTTGTAACTCGACGGCCTTGATCAGGATTGGACGCATGAAACAATCTTTGGGGCAATGGTCTTGACCTTCGCAGAGAAAACACATGACTTTACTCATCGGGCATTCACCGGGCTGGTGATCTTTCTCACAATTGGGGCAGTTTACACAGCATTGGTCTGCCAAGTGTCCTTTTTCTCCACAACGTGTGCAAACTACTTGGTTCACAGGGCAATCTTCTGATTGAGTGCATGACGAGTCACGAAATCTTGACCGGCGAGGATAGCTGTCTTGTGGCCTTCGTGCTGACAACTCCCTTTTACAACTGGCACCATTTCCTTGGGCTGCTGGCCTCTTTGGTGCCATCTGAGGAAAACAGCTCAGATAAGATCGAGAGGAGATATATGAGGGTTCACTGGCCCTCTAGAGCACAGCAAAAGGAACTCAAAATCCAAAGAGGAAGATCGATCAAATACAATACAAAGCCTAGAATGGCTGCATTATATTAAGGAGGTTAAGTGTTACATGACTTAAAACAAAAAGACATATAGGCTATGCTAAGTCACGACACAAGATACACACACATCGTCTACAAAAGAAGGAAACAAAGAGTGCTTACAACCAAAAGACCGCTAAAGCAAGCACTGCTAGCTAAACTAAGCTAACTACTCCCACATGGCGGCGAAGACTTGGGATCGGTCTCTCCCTCTGGAGAGGCAGGTAGTAGTAGAAGGGAGCTTCTCGCAGAAGATCTAGGTGCATCCGCTCAAGCGGTTGAAGGCGGCGTCTTTGCGTCTTGGACGACTTGAACAAGCTGCTCTTGGAGGTCTCAGTGCGAAGGTGTGAGCGATGAACTCACCTCTCTTGCATAGAGGAAAACTTCAATGGTCCACGACTCTTGGTCCGTGGTTTGAGTCTTTCGACCTCGAAGATAGGCTTCATGAGGTAATACAGTGATGCATGAATTGGTGGAGAATATCCACGAATTCAACTCCGCCTTCTTCATGAGAGCAAAAGTCCCATGGGGCATCGGACGACGGCGTTGCCATCTACAAGTTTTTGAAACAGACGAGGGAATCAGACTGAGTACAAACTCAAGGGAAGTCAGGGGAAGTGAAGAATTAAGATAGATGAGTAAGAGCAATAAATACATTATATTTTGCCAAAGCTTTTCATAAGTTTTGAAAATAGGACTCAAGTCCTTAGGCTCGACCAGTCTAACTAAAGATCCTACTGATCAAATGCTCGATATCACTTCGTCGGACACGGATTTTCTAATCCGAATCCTCTGCGAATAACTGTGCTATTCCCTGGATCAGTAGATAGCACTCACAGATACATCACTGAATCATTTCATACAATGGCGTAAAACCATACCATTCATTAATTTAACACATCAGAGTTTACATAGACCGCATCGGGTCAAGTTTTACAATAAGGGCCGAACAGGCCAAATGATTACATCACAAAATAGCGGAAGCGACAACGGAAGCAAAAAGGGTGAGAGCACATCTCTCCACAGGCAAGCGACTGGGGAAACCTCTGTACATCCGATATTACCCAAAACTCAGATAATATGGGATGCACCTAGGTACCAGCGGAGTCAGCTAGACTGGGGCGAGACTAGAACAACTAAAAACTAAACTACGCTTCAAGATCTTCTGGGTCTTCAGACATCTGGTTCCTCGTAGTAGTTAATCTCTCCATCATTTCCTGCTTCTAAGGGTTTAGGGAAAGAGCGAGAATGAGCACAACTACCGTGCTCGCGAGCCAACACACAGTATGCAATAGTATACATGCAAGACTTAACAAGGATGGCTCAGGTTCTTTTATTTGCTAAAGCAATATTTCAAATTACCATAATTACAAAGTCCTATGACTTAGCATTTTAAACAGATTGCATTTTCATTTAAAGAGATAAGTGCAATATTAAATAACAACGAAGGTTACCTCCACCTTATGCTTAATTTTGATAACGGTTACGTCCACCGATTATCAACACTGGATAAGGCTACCCAGGAAAATTCAAAACAAGGGCTGGATGAGCCCAACACATTTTCATTCCACCCACAAAGATTTTTGAAATAGAACTAACTCAAAGTTAAGTTCCCATATCCGCCTTTGACCGAAAGGCGCATTGCTTAAACAGCTTTAGACTCTGCAGAGGTTGTACCTTTGTACCCACAAGAGATAATCATACTCGTTACCCCACATGATTCCTTAGTCATGCGGTTGAGCGATCGTCACAAGATGCGTTTCAAACTACCTTGCCCCTTAGTCATCTCACCCCTATGGCCAATTCCATAAGTTGTGCGGGATGCTTACCACAACGACTAGCAAAGTGGCCCGACCCACGATGACTAGCGCAATTGATAACTTCACCTTTTCTGTCCCATTCAAGCCAAGATACGCCCCGCCGCTTGCACACTTCTAACACCGGTTGTGAGATGACATTCGTGGTTCAATAGTTTTACTAGGCCAAGTTGCACTTTGCGGACTTGCGGTTGTACTTGTTTTACACAGAGGTCATGACAAGATTAAGTCCTTAATTCATCCGGGACAGTTCATACCACATGCCAACCATTCTCGTGCTACGTCGCGCTCCACCATTCTCTCCATCCGTCCGGATGTGGTACTAGCAAGTTGTTTAGGGTTTTGGGAGGAAAACCAATTAACACAACACATCAGCCATCTACATCCAATGACTGCCCAAAACCATTTTTCATGTTTAAAGGATGATGATCGGGATATTTATTGTCCGGTGCTTAAGCAAGACTAGCATGTCGCTTAAGTACAACCTATACTAGTATTACCATATAATTACTAGGGTGACAAGGAATCTTGGATTCAATTATCAAAGGATGGCTTAATAAGTAATTAATCAACAAATGGGTATTTAACTACCTTAAGCTTTAACATATCATTGTTTACAAAATTAAAGCATGCAACTTTGTTATTTTAAATAAACATAGTTTGCATAAAATGTAGGTTCGGAATGATCAAAGCATTGACTCGCCTGGGTCAGATTATTGCGGCCTTGATCTTACTCAGGGCCTTCTCTGCCAGGGGTTTTGAGTTCGGCGGCGTCTTTATCCGAATCTTGATCCGCTTGAGTCGCGCTTCTTCGGGACTCCGACTCCTAATTACACGATACCAGCAAGAACAACAAATAAATCCAAAGGACTTCCAGAAGACCACATATAAACAAAGCACTATAAATAAGTTTTACGATGAACGAGCTGAGAAGACGAGATTCAGCGAGGCGGGAATGTTTGACGAGGTCAAACGATTAGTGAGTACGAGACAATGGTGGAGATACTCGGTAGAGGAAAACAAGGGGAAACAAAGTCGAATGAACTATCGCAGGGATACTTCACTTTGGAGACCGCTGAACGGGCAAGATTAGGATACCGGATAACTTAACAAGACCGTAAATCATTTTTATTAAAGACGACTTTTGAATAGGGATAAAAAGGGAATAAACAATATTTGGACCGACGAATACTGGATAGGATTACAAGATTATTAATTAGGTTTTCAAAGTAAGCTGTCGAGATTAACAGGTTAAATCTCGAATAGTCTTCCAAAATATTTTGAGAAAATGCCAGATTATTTTAAAGCATTTTACACAACGCGGAAAATTTGAATAAATATGTTTTAACAAAAATAGACACGATTATGAGACGATTACGAAGTTATTTGCATAACCTCGATTTCCGAGATTGTGCAAATTTCGCTCTTAATCGATAGCTCTCAACTAAAATCAAAAATGATAGCTCTACTAGTACTTGGCAATTGGCGAGTTAACCACTAACAACGGTTAATCGATTCATCGCAAGTCGTAGCAAAAATCATCGAGAACAATTGTTTTGGAAACGTTTTCGCCAAAATGAAAAACTACTAGTCGATCGAGTCAAACCAAATAACACATACAAAATTGCCATACAAAACACAATCGCTATACAACAACTCTCAATACACAAATCGATACACAAAACAATCTTCCCAAAAACTAAACTATCACTTCACGACTACCCTACACACATACACAAAATATTCATACACAATGGCGATATACAAATCTCAATACACAATTTCAAATGCCGACTCCGCGACGATTCAAAAGCATACACAAATAATCATACACAATATACATTGCATACATTCAAATGCAAAACACAAGAACAAATGCTGTTGCTGCCACTCTACTGTTCTGCCTAGAGAGAGAGAGAGACAGAGAGAGAGAGAGCAGACAGAGAGCCGGGGGTGGCTGGCCGGTTGGACCGGAGGGGAAGGGGCGGTCGGACCGGGGGGGAAGAGGAAGGGGAGCAGCGGCGGCTGTTGTTGCCGTGGGCAGAGGAGATGGCCGGAGGGGAGGCTGGGAGGAGGCGGCGCCGCCAACCGCACCGGAGGGGGAAGACGGCGGCGGAGCGACGGCGCAAAGCAGCGGCGGAACGGAGACCGGAGGGAGGAGAGGGAGGAGAAAGAGAAGGGCGACGGGGAGGCTCACCGAGAGGGGGCGGCAGCGGTCGCGGTGGAGGCGGCCGGCGGGGCGGAGGCGACGAGCCGAGGCGACGACGGCGCAGACGGGAAGCCGAGCCGACGGCGAGGAGGAAGGGCCGGCGAGGCGGAGGCGAGCGCGCCACGGCGCAAGCGCCGGCGGCGGAGGAGGCCGCAGAGGAGGCGCGGCCGAGCTCCGGTGGCATGTGACTTCAGGCGAGAGGCGCCGAGGGGAGAGAGATGGCGGCGGATCCAAGAGGGAAGAAGGAAGCAGGCGGAAGCTCTCTCGGCTTTATAGCCGGAGAGAGAGAGAGAGAGGGGAGGCCGTGATGTGGCGGATGGGGGAAAGGGTGCCGCCGGGCGCGGGGAGGGCGGAAAGCCGCGGCGTGTGGCGGCAGAGGTCGGTGCCGATTCGGAGGAGGCGGGCTGGCGCGGACGGGCGAGGAGCGGGCGTGGGCGGCGCGGGAGGAGGGCCGGATGGAGGAGAGAAGCGAGAGAGAGAGAGGCGAGAGGAGAGTGGCTACTGGGAGAAAAGGGGAGAGGCCGAGCGTCGGGAGAGAGGGGAGAAGGAAGAAAAGAGCCGGTAGGGAGGAAAGAAAGCAGTAAGGCGGCTCGGGCCGATCGGGTAGGAAGGGAAAATGGAAATGGGCCGGGAGAAAACCGGCCCAAGAAGAGAAAGAAAGAAAAAAAAAGAAAAAAAAAAAGAAAGGGTTTGGAATTTGGAATTTGGAATTTGAAATCACAGTTTCGATTTTTGAAGCTTTTGGATTTTTGAAAACCAAATTTTGATTTTTTGAAAACTCAAGCAAAAACAGGATGTTACATTAAGCAATGAGCAACGAGTATGTACCAGATTACCCGTACAATTCCAAAATATCAGTAACGCAGCACTGTTCGGCAGCTGTTCCCCAATGGCCCAATCGGCAGTTCGGAAAAAAGCTATCAAGCCACTGAATATATCAAGACTTCAGTCTTCAAGAATGACTGCCAGCCTCGGCTCTTCACTCTTCTTGATCTTGACCCACCCCACTGGCCGTCCGCCACTCCACCTTCCCACTGGCCGTCTGCCACTCCGCCTAGCCGCCTCCCTGTTGGCTGTCGCCACTCTGCCACTCGAGTACTCGACCTGATGACCTCCCCACCTGGCCGCCTCCCCCAGTCCCCCACCCGGCGTCCGGCAGTCCGCCTCCCTTGGCCTGGCCTCCTGGGCTCCCGGGCTCCCCGTCCCCCAGATCCGCCTGACCGCCTCCGTCCTCCGGCTCCCCCTCCCCCGCCCGGCCGCCGGCGGCTCCTTGTCTCAGCCCGGTCACCCAGATCCGCCTCTGGCTTCCCCTCCGGCCCTCCCCCACCCGACCGTCGGCTCTTCAGCTCTTGGTCATTGGCTCCTTGCCTCGGCAGTCGGCCCAGCCGGCCAGATCCGCCTCCAACTCCTGAGCTCCCCCTCCCCAACCCGGCCACCGGCGACTACTTGTCTCGGCCCGGCGCCCAGACGGTCTCGCTCCTCATCCTCGGCCAGTCGGCCTCCTCGGCTCCTCCGGCACCAACAGTCGGCCTCCCCAGCTCCCTCCTGGCTCAGGTGCGCGTCGGTGAAATTACTCGAATGGGGATTGAATGAGGGTGATTGAATGGGGATCGAATGAGGATGAGGGAATGGGGATTAGGGAATTTTGGAACGGGAACAACAGGGACTAGCATGTGGACCGGTGGATTTGAGTTGGGCCTGGGCTTCGGCAAGGGTAAGGCCCACGAGAATTTGCTGTGTTGCTGCTTGATTGCTTCTTTCTTGTTTGGGTTTGGGCACAAGAGCGCAGCCACAGCAGTCGACCGAGAGTTGCCGCCGGGAGGGGGGGCGTTGCTAGTGGAGGGTGGGCTTCAGCAGGCTCCCGCCCGGTGGATTCGCCACTGAGTGATTCTATACGTGTATGATCCACCATCGGATATATGTCAGTTGTTTACCGTGTTGTCGACGCTGGCTGGCAATCTGACCAAGTTTTGTCGATTTTCCGTTGCTACGTGTCGTACGTTAATTCTCTCCCTCCATGCAACGTGTGCAGCACTGCAGCTGATGCGCTCGGATTTAGACGTTTCCGTCTATAAGCGCATAAGCGCCACTACAAGCGTAGAATCCTACTCTCTCCGTTTTGTTTTAGAATTTGTGTAGCTAAACTATTAAAATTTTGACCAATAATATATGCAAAACTATTTAGAATTGTGTCATATGAATTGTATTGGTAAATTTATCATCAAAAGTTCTTGGATATCATTATTGTAACATCCCGTTTTTCCGTTGATAAATAGTAATTACCTCGATTTTTTATTTTCATTCGAATTTTTAAATTTTGGTTTAAGTTCCAAAATCTCCTAGCTTTCGTTAAGCTCGGGTTTGTGTTTCAAACATTCCTTCAAATTTCAGATTTCCAAATTTGCTTTGAATCCTCCATTTTCAAAAATATCAAAACCCATTTTCTTTTTCTTCTTCTTGGGCCGGTTTTCTCCCGGCCCACTCTCTCTTCTCCCCCTCCCGGCCCAGTCGGCCCACGTCGCCCTGGCCTCTTTCCTCTCTCTCCCTTCTCTCTTTCTCCCCTCACCCCCCACCAAACGCGCCGCCGCCTCCTCATCTCTTTCTCCCCTCTCCTCTCTCGCTCGCCCGGCCCCCTCCCGCACCCGTCACCGTCGCCCTCGCGCGTCGCCATCGCCCGACCGCCCCGCCTCCTCCGGATCCGCGCCGCCATGCTGCTTCGCGCCGCGCCATGCGGCACTCTTCTCCCACGCCATCCGCGACCCGCCTCTGCTGCGGCTCGCGCCGTCGTCGACGCCCGTGCACCGGTCTCCCGCCCCATCGATCCCGCCGCCCCACCGGCTTTTCCACCTCCCCTCTCTATCCGGCTATAAAGCCGAGCTCCCGCCCCTTTCTTCTCCCCCTCTTCGTCTCCTCCTCCGGATCCGCTGTCGCCATCGCCGCCGTTCAGCCAAGGCCGCCGGCCATCGGCGCTTGGGCGCCGTGGCGACGCCTCGAGCTTCCTCGGCCGCTCGCCGAAGCTCCGAGCCGCCAAGGCCCGCCCCGAGCGCCTCCCTCGCACGCGCCTCGCGCTCCCGGCGCGCCGCCTCCAGCGCTCCGCCTCGCCGACCTCGGTGAGCCTCCCGTCGCACCTCCCTCCCTCCTCCTCTCCTCTCCTCCCTCCCGTCGCGTTGTCACCGCTTCGGGCTCTGCGCCGTCGCTCGATCGCCGGCGCCGCCTCTCCGGTGCCATCTCGACCGCGCGCCGCCTCCCATTCTTTGCTCTGCGGCCGTCCTCGGCCGTCTCCCTCGCAAACAAGCAGCCCGCCGCCGCCGCGCCCGTGCCCCCCTCTCTCTCTCCCCGGTCGGACCGCCCCCTCCCCCGGTCGGATGGCACCGCCACACCCGGCTCTCCCTCCTCCCTTGCTCTGCCATTGACCCCCTCGTGTTCTTTGCCCTCGCTGCTCTGTGTGTGTGTCTGGCCAATGGCCCTATGCATAATGGCAGTGAGTGTTGATCGATGTGATGGCGTTCAATGTCATTGGTGATGGTTGGCAGGGTGTTGGTTTGTAACTGTTATTTGTATTTTGAATTGAAGTTTGTATATGCAATTGAGATCGGGTATTGTCGGTGTGTGTATTGATCTTGCGTATATTTTGTGAATGCTGTGCAGGGTAGTCGTGGAGCAGTAGTTGAGTTTTTGGAAAGAATGTTTTGGGTATTGAAGTTATGTATTGGAAGTTGTTTTATAGCGATTGTATTTGTATGGCAATTTTGTATGTATCGTTTTGTAATACTCGGTCGACTAGTGGCTTTCCATTTTGGCGAAAATATTTCTAAAATATTTGTTCTCGATGATTGTGCTACGACTTGCGTTGATTCGATTAACCCTTGTTAATGGTTAACTCACCGATTGCCAAGTACTGGTAGAACTATCATTTTCACTTGTAGTTGAGAGCTATCGAGTAAGAGCGTAATTTGTAAAATCTCGGGAAATCGAAGTTATGCAAATGACCTTCGTAATCGTCTCCGCAATCACGTCCTTTTTGTTAAAAATATATTTATTCAAATTTCTTGCGTTGTGTAAAATGCTTTAAAATTAACTGGCATTTTCTCAAAATATTTTGGAAGGCTATTCGGGATTAACCTGTTAATCTCGACAGCTTACCTTGAAAGCCTGTATATTAATCTTATAATCCTAACCAGTGTTCCTCAGTCCAAATATTGTTTATCCCCTTTTTATTCTCGTTCAAAAGTCGTCTCTATTAAAATGTGTTACCGTCGTTTTAAAGCCCGGCAAAAATTATCGTGTATCCTAATCTTGCTCGATCAGCGGTATCCAAAGTGAAGTATCCCTGCGATAGTTCATTCGACTTTGTTTCCTCCTTGTTTTCCCTCGGCAGAGTATCTCCGCCCTTGCCTCGTGTACTCGGCTGATCGTTTGACTTTGTCAATCATCCTCTCCTCGCTGAATCTTGTCTCTCCAGTTCGTTCATCGCAAAACTTATTTAAAGTGCTTTGTTTATATTTGGTCTTTTGGAAGTTCTTTGGATTTATTTGTTGATCTTGCTTGCATCGTGTAATTAGGAGTCGGAGTCCAGAAGAAGCAGCGACTCAAGCAGGATCAAGATTCGTATAAAGACGCAGACCCGAAATTGAAAACCCCTGGCAGAGAAGGCCCTGAGTAAGATCAAGGCCGCGATAATCTGACCCAGGCGAGTCAATACTTTGATCATTCTGAGCCTACATTTTATGCAAACTATGTTTATTTAAAATATCAAAGTTGCATGCTTTAATTTTGTAAACAATGTTATGTTAAAGCTTAAGGTAGTTAAATACCCATTTGCTGATTAATTACCTATTAAGCCATCCTTTGATAATTGAATCCAGTATTCCTTGTCACCCTAGTAAATATATGGTAAATACTAGCCTAGGTTGTACTTAAGCGACATGCTAGTCTTGCTTAAGTACCGGGACAATAAATGTCCCGATCATCACCCTTTAAACATGAAAAAAAATGGTTTTGGGCAGTCCTTGGATGTAGATGACTGGTGTGTTGCGTTAATTAGTTTTCCTTCCAAAAACCCTAAACAACTTGCTAGTACCACATCTGGACGGATGAAAAGAGTGGTGGGTGCGGACGTAGCACGAGAATAGTTGGTATGTGGTATGAACCGTTCAGATGAATTAAGGACTTAATATTGTCATGACCTCCTGTGTAAAACCAGTACAACCGCAAGTCTGCAAAGTGCAACTTGGCTTAGTAAAATTATTGAACCCTGAAAGTCATCCCACAACTGGTGTTTAGAAGTGTGCAAGCGGCAGGACGTATGCTAGCTTGAATGGGACACCGAAAACGGTGAAGTTATCAGCTGCGCTAGTCGTTGTGGTCGGAGCCAGCTGCGCTAGTCATTGTGGTAAGCATCCCGCACAACTTATGGAATTGGCCATAGGGGTGAGATGACGGAAGGGGCAAGGTAGTTTGAAACGTTACTGTGATGATCGCTCAACTACATGACTAAGGAATCATGTGGGGCAACGAGTATGATTATCTCTTGTGGGTACAGTGTACAACCTCTGCAGAGTCTAAACTGTTTAAACAGCCGCGCCTACGGTCAAAGGCGGACATGGGAACTTAACCTGAGTTAGTTCTATTTCAAAAACCTTTGTGGGTGGAATGGAAATGTGTTGGGCTCATCTAGCCCTTGTTTTGGATTTTTCCTGAGTAGCCTTACCCAGTGTTGATAATCTGTGGACGTAACCATTATCAAAATTAAGCATAAGGTGGAGGTAACCTTCGCTGTTATTTATTATTGCACTTATTCTCTTTAATAAAAATGCAATTTGTTTAAAATGCTAAGTCATAGGGATTTGTACTTATGATAATTGAAAATGTTGCTTTAGCAAAATAAAGAACCTGAGCCATCTTTGTTAAACCTTGCATATATATACTATTTCATACTGTGTGTTGGCTCGCGAGCACGGTAGTTGTGCTCATTCTCGCTCTTTCCCCCAAACCCTCAGAAGCAGGAAATTTTGGAGATTACGACTACTACGAGGAACCAGATGTCTGAAGACTCAGGAGTTCTTGAAGCGTAGTTTAGTCCTTAGTTGTTCTAGTCTCGCCCCAGTCTAGCTGACTCCACTGGTACCTAGGTGCATCCTATATTATCTGAGTTTTTGGTAATATCGGATGTACACAGGTTTCCCCAGTCGCTTGCCTGTGGAGAGATATGCCCTCACCCTTTTTGCTTCTGTTGTCGCTTCCGCTACTTTTGTGATGAAATCTTTTGGCCATGTTCGGCCCTTATTGTAAAAGTTGACCCGGCGCGGTCTATGTAAACTCTGATGTGTTAAATTAACGATTGGTATGGTTTTACGCTATGTATGAAATGATTCAGTGATGTATCTGTGAGTGCTATCTACTGATCCAGGGAATAGCACAGTAATATTCACAGAGGATCCGGGATTAGAAAATCCGGGTCCGATAATTATATTTTTATTAATTTTTACTAACATATAATTAGAACAAGTACTGAATAAATGTATGTATTGAATACTGTATTAATGTCGAAAACGATAAATAAAAAAAGAAGAAGAAGAAGAGAGTATTGTCCTAGTGTGTGACAGTGTGACGGTATGCATGTACACTAGTTCGCATCCTGTTAAGTAGGTCTCATTCGAATAAGAGAACACACACCATTGCGTTTGTCCATAGAATCTACTAGGATGTAGCGCACGCTATGCCGCGCCGCTGATCTAAGGTTGGATATGATGTAGGCATGTTTTCGAACTGTACAGAACGGATCGTCACAATGAGTCTTCGTTGGGCTATCTTAGTAAATTGTTTGAGAGAAATAAGGTCCCAATGAAGCGAAAACAGTGAAACAAGCATCATGTATCAACAAAATAATTCAAATTATTTGTACTGAAGCCTCAGAGTTAAAAATAGCAAACAAAAAATAGGTTTGATGTAGGGCATAGTGAAGCGAAAGAAATGTTGTAGGCGATAGTACAAGATAAACAAGCAATAAAGTAAGGCTAATGATCTCTAGTAACACAAGATGATCAACCTAATTATAAAATTCACTCTTCATAATGATCTCCGGCATAGCTTCCCTGCTAACAAGAGTAATTGGAATTAGGATTGTATTAACTCTTACTCGTAGACATGGATATATGTCATGGATATATGTTTTTTTTGGGTATTCACATCCCTTAATTAAGGCAAGGAATAGGACGATGTTTTTAAGTCAGCGATATCTCAACCTAGGATGCCATATTAATAAAAGGAAGGTAGGCTAGCTCATCAAGCTCAAAGACGACCTAATTACAGAAGATAATCATAAAATTATCTGTATTGGAGACACCTCACACTGGTGTAGCTATGTTCAACACAGTCCTGAAGGCCATCCAAGAGTGGAACTGTGAAAACAAGTTATGTGCAATCACTTTGGACAATGCAAGCAACAATGATGCAATGGCTAGGTTGTTGAAGGATAACTTGTTAGCTATGCGTGAGTTACTTGGTGATGGTAGGTTTTTGCATCAGCGTTGCGCAACACATATCCTAAATTTGATATGCCAAGCAAGCCCTTCATTTATCAACCCAATTGTCAACAAGATTCGGGAGAGTGTGAAATACATTCGGGGTTCCCAATCTCGGAAGGAAAGATTCGAAGATATAGTTACACAACAGGGCATTTCTCGAGTCGTGCGCTCATGCCTTGATGCTCTGACCAGATGGAACTCAACCTATCATATGATTGTTGCAGCTATGGAATTTAGAAGAGAATTTAATTGTGGAGGACCACGTCGATGACGAGGTTAATTCGCCTGAAGTGGGAGATCACCCGAAAGACGCGGCGGAGGAGAATGTTCAGACGACGAAAGGTGGCTGTCACCTGCTCCGGCAAATCCTCGGGCAAAGGAGCGAGAACACTGTGTCTGCAGCATCCGCCAGCGTACGGCCGGAGAGGTGCTCGTACAGTATGGCCAGGTAGGCTATCAATGCCGGCGACAAGGAAACAAACACTACTACAAAACAAGCTATACTAGATGCCTCGTCACAGACGGTTCATTTGGAACCGTCTGTGTTGTAGTTATCAGAACCGTCTGTGATACGGAATTATCACAGACGGTTTGTAAATAGAACTGTCTGTGATAATTCACAGACGGTTCTTAAGAAGAACCGTCTGTGATAATTGCGGAAATCACAAATGGTTATTGTTAAGAACCGTCTGTGATATCTGTGAATTATCACAAATAGTTCTATTTACAAACCGTCTGTGATAGTGCAATGTCACAGACGGTTCTTAATAAGAACCGTCTGTGATGGCTCCGTATATCATAGACGGTTTATATTAAAAACCGTCTGTGATGAGATACTTATCACAGACGGTTCATGATACGAACCGTCTGTGATATGTCATCACATACAGTTTTTGTATGAAACCGTTTGTGATTCGCAGCGCGTGAGTAAGAAAATTTTTGAACGCGTACGCGGGAAGCAAAATATTCTGGTGTTGTCCTTATATATTGAACGCTGGAGAAGAAGATCGAGGTGGAGGAAGACGCTGCTAGGAGGGCACGCAGGAGGAAGTCCACAAGGGCGGCACCAAAGTCCACTACTGCGGCGGCGGCCACAGACAAGGTGGTGGTGGCGGAGAAGGAGGAGGACATGAGCTTGTCTTTGGTTCCGTCTCGTATCGATACCACTCACGGTATGAGAAACTAATCTCTTGTTGGTTCTTGTTCCCTTGTTCTTCTTGCCTGGGCAATTTTTCTATTCATCCCTTTCTAACTATTCTTGTTTTGAATAACAGGAACGCCACTGACGTTGTGGAGCAGACTGGATGGGAAGGTCTCTGTGAAAGGATCATCGAATTGTTGATGTCGAAGAACGTCACAAAATCAGCACTCTGGTTCGGGCTGGGTTCCATGTACTTCTCTTGCTCCTTTTCAAGAGAGATTGTCTGTTCTTCTCTTCGGTGCTAAATATGATAGTGTGGTTACTATATGGAGGCTTCTAGCCATATGTACAATTCGATGCACAAAGAACTAGCCTATCATTCTTTGCATTATCAGCAATTTATTAGTTTGGCTCAAAATCCGAAAAAAATTTGCAACAGAAAAAACTATCACAGACGGTTCTTGTTGAACAAATGCAGAAAATATACTATCACGCAGCGATTACGAACAAAAATTATCTGTGATACCTTTTTTCACATACGGTTTGAAAACCGTCTATGATGACCGCCTGTTATTACATACACATAAATCCAGACGATTCAGAAATCCGTCTATGATAACGGTTTAGAACTGTGTGTGATGAGCCTTTGTGTAAAAGTAAAAAGAGGGAGGCATTTATGCTTTTAGAGTACGTATAGAGTGATGTTCGAATGATCAATCAATTTTTTATGACAGATTATCCTTTTTATAAAACAAGGAATAAATTTGGCGCGCAGGACGAAAAGACACATCGGGAAGCCGAAGCGGCATTGATGCGAGCAAAGAGAAGCATGGCGACGAAGAAACTCATCGGGGAGCTGAAGCGATATTATCACAGACGGCTATAATTAAAAAATCGTCTGTGAAGTCTACAATTAGACTTCACAGACGGTTCGAGTTCAGAACCGTCTGTGAAGTAAGACGATTTTCAACATGAACCGTGTGTAAAGTCTACAATTATCACAAATAGTTCATGTTCAGAACCGTCTATGACGGTTCTGAACATGAACCGTCTGTGATATTACCTCTTCATAGACGGTTCTTAGCGCAGTTATTAATACAAACGGTGGCTAAATAAAAATCGTCTGTGATTGTATTTAATACAGACGATTTTAGTCAATCGTCTGTGACAAGTCATCTAGTATAAAAATTTTTATAGTAGTGCTAGGGCTAGGGGTCCTACGTTTGGGCATTTCCGCATTCTGCTATCCGGAATTCATCTAGGCTTCGATTGCTTTTATGAGTTGTGACTCGTCACTTCGAGCACTAAAAATCAATGGTTAAGAAGAAAATTCTGAGAAAACCACGAGTTCCTTTTGTATCTGATCCCAGATCACTGTTTTTTATTATTGAACATTTTGTGCGAGTGTACAGGACAACAAATCCATCAAAGTTCCATGTACCACTACTACAAAAAGGCAATAGAAGATGTCTGATCATAGACGGTTCCACAAAACAGGCAATAGAAGACGTCTGATCACAGACGGTTCCTTTATCACAGACGGTTCATTAATACAACCGTCTGTGATACTTCACAGAATATCACAGACGGTTGTCAGTAAGAACCGTCTGCGATAATGGTGGTCATTACAGACGGTTCTTTATACGAGCTATGCATGAAGTATCCTGAGCGGTTCGTATAAAGAACAAATGCGTGATTCTATGTGCCATCACAGATGACTCTTTATACGAACCGTCTGTGATACTTATTTATCACAGACGGTTCTTTACAAGAACCGTCTGTGATATACAAGCACTATAAATAGATGCTCCCGACAGGCCCCCATGCCCATTCCATTTGAGGCGCCGCCACCCTGCTGCTGCTGCTGCCTCCTCCCCATTGGCCACCCTGCTGCTGCTGCCTCCTTCCATGCACATTATTGTCCATTCCCTTTTGAGCTGTCACCCCTGCTGCCTCCTCCCCCATTGCGGCACCTCTGCTGCCTCGTCCCACATGGCGCCACCTTGGAGAGAAGGGTAACGATCTGTAACCCTTTATTTTTGCTCTAGACTAATCACTAATGTGTAACAATCTGTAACCCTTTATATTTGCTCTAGACTAATCACTTATGTGTTTGGTCATTATGAAGGGTACTTGCGGTTTATTAATATAATTTAACACTAATTAATTTGTTACGTGCGTATACGTTGAGAACCGTGTGAGTGAAGAGTATATTAATGGCGTATTTGCTTTTAGAAGAGCCGCCGAGTAGGATATGTTGGAGAAGGGGATAAAATTTATGTACTG
Source organism: Hsuehochloa calcarea (assembly GCA_036346395.1). NCBI lineage: Eukaryota > Viridiplantae > Streptophyta > Magnoliopsida > Poales > Poaceae > Hsuehochloa > Hsuehochloa calcarea. Next base: position 79,474,400 of record CM070593.1, on the reverse strand, counting down.
TCCATGCATTAATTGCGGTAATATGAAAATATTTAACAACCCGGCACAGATCGAAGCTCACTTAATACGGAGGGGTTTCAAAAAAGGATATACATGTTGGACCAGTCACAGTGAAGAGCAGATTATACCGGAAGTCAGTAATGACAACATCGCCGAGGAAGTCAACGATATGCAGGGTGTGGAATGTGCTTTTGATGAGGATAGGTCGCATGATGACAATCTGGATCAGATGCTACGCGATGCAGAAGGGAACTACGGTGAGTGAGAGTTTTCTAAATTCGAGGGTTTAATAGAGGACTCGGGGAAACCTTTGTTCCCTAGCTGCAAGCCAGAATACATAAGGTTGTCAACCGTGCTTGAACTGCAGAAATTGAAGGCAAGCAATGCTGAAATTGAAGGAAACGTGTTGCCCAGCATGACCTACCAAGCTAAGAAGGTTCTTTATCCATTGGGAATGTAAGTAGAAAGAATACATGCATGTCCGAACGATTGTATCCTCTACCGTAAAGAGTATGCAGACATGCATGTATGTCCCGTGTGCAAAGCATTCTGATACAAGCGTAAGAATACTGCTAAGACAAAGCAAGTACCTCCTGCTAAGATGTTGTGGCATCTGCCTGTGATCCCACGTTTGAAGCGTTTATTTGCGAACCGAAAGGAGGCAAGATTGGTGTGTTGGAGCGTAAGAAAGCTGGGAAGCTCAGATACCCTGCTGATTTTGCCCAGTGGAGAACTTCGATCGGAGCTTCGAAGAGTTCAGTGCGGAACCGAGGAACATAAGGTTAGGGTTGAGTACGGACGGAATGAATACTTTCGATGTGAAGCGTAGACATAACACCCGCCCGTGAATTTATGTATGTACAACCTTCCTCCTTGGCTGTGTATGAAGCGAAAATACATTTTGATGTCACTACTTATCCAAGGGCGAAGCAACCTGGGAACGATATTGATGTGTACCTAGCACCATTGCTGGAAGATATTGTGACACTTTGGAACGAAGGGGTACAAGTATGGAATGCGTACAAACGAGAGAACTTCACTTTACGCGTCATGTTATTCTGCACCATCAATGATTTTTCTGCCCTTGGTAACCTGTCGGGGTTCAGTACAAAAGGAGCCAAAGCCTATTTGCACTGCTTAGATGGTACCGAGTGTGTATGGCTGAACAACTCGCGCAAAACTGTGTATATGCGTCACCGTAGGTTCCTTCTCAGGATTCACCCATACCGGAAGATGAAGAAACAATTTGACAGAAATAAGAAGGACGGTTCAACTCCAATGGCTTTTAGAGGGAAAGAGGTCTATGATATGGTTAAGGATATCGATGTTGTGCTTGGAAAGAGACGTAAATTAAGGACTCCTCAGAAAAACATCTGGAAGAAACGGTCAATTTTTTTGGGACTTGCCTTATTGGAAGCACTTAGAAGTTCGCCACTGCATCAACGTCATGCATGTGGAGAAGAATGTATGTGATAACTTGATTGGTCTCTTACTGAACATTAGTGGCAAAACAAAAGACGGTGTTAACGCACGGCGTGACTTGGTTGATATGAACATAAGAACCGAGTTAGCACCGAAAGAGACCGATAAAGGACGTACGTACCTTCCCCCAGCTTGTTACACTTTGTCCAAGGCCGAGAGAAATGAACTGTGTCAAAGCTTGCATGGTGTGAAAGTTCCATCCGGTTACTCCGCCAATATTAAGAAACTTGTATGAAGTCTCATGAGTGTCATGTGCTGATGGCACAAATACTTCCTGTTGCAATTAGGAGTATCTAGGTCCGAGTGGCAATCTTTAGGCTGTGTTATTTTTTTTAACTCAATTGCTCAGAAGGTCATCGATCCCGAAGGACTCGACACTCTGCAAGCCGAGGTGGTGACGACTCTATGTCATCTTGAGATGTATTTCCCTCCGTCATTTTTTGATATCATGGTCCATCTCATTGTTCACCTTGTGAAAGAGATAAAGATATGCGGCCCTGTGTTCTTACGTCATATGTACCCTTTAGAGAGATACATGGGAATTATGAAGTCCTACATACGGAATCGATCTCGGACGGAGGGCAGTATCATCGAAGGTTATACAACCGAAGAGGTCATTGAGTTCTGCGTCGACTACATGACTCAGGTGGAACCGATAGGTGTGCCTCTATCTGGTCATGAGGGGAGACTGGAGGGTATCGGGACCATCGGAAGGAAAGCAATCACTCCCGATCTAGATACATACGCGCAGACCCATTTCACGGTCTTGCAACACATGACCCAAGTGTCCCCGTACATCGACGAGCACAAAGACATGGTACGCCAACAGAATCCAGACCGGTCGGAGGTTTGGATAACGAAAGAACGCAACCGTCGGTTCAACGAATAGTTAAAGGTGCGATTCACTGGGAGGTCATCAAGTGATGAAACGCTGCTATGGTTGGCAAAAGGGCCAAAATTTACAATTGTAACATGGCAAGGATAAGACATAAATGGGTACATGTTTTATACGGCAGCTCAGGATAGGAAGAGCACGGTCCAGAACAGCGGTGTCCGCATAGATGCATTTCACGAGGGGTTCAATACCGCGGGGGCACGCGGGTTGAACTCGTACTATGGGTTTGTAGAGGAGATTTGGGAGCTCGACTATGTACTTTTCAATATCCCCCTGTTTCGATGTCATTGGGTTAAACTTCTGCAGGGCGTGAAGGTCGACAAGTACGGCGTCACTACTGTGGACCTCAAACGTGTCGGATACAAGGACAAACCATTCGTACTCGCTAAGCAAGTTGTTCAAGTTTTTTATGTAACGGGTCCAGCAAATAAGAACCACCACGTAGTTCTTCATGAGAAAAGAACGATTGTCGGAGTTGAGAATGTCGTGGATGAGGAAGAGTACAATCAATTTGACGAGTTGCCTCCTTTCGGAGACGGCATCAGACTGGAGGAAGAACCCAGTGAGGAAGCTAGCTATATGCGCGTCGATCATCATGAAGGACTATATTTCAATTAAGCATGTATTCCATTGTAATTTGATGTTAACATGGAAACACATCACGTGTTACGGACTTGTTCTTCCATTGTAATGTGATGTCAACGTGGAATTGTCATGTGTTATGGGCTTGTCATCTCTAATGTTGATGTTAATGCAAACTTGTTAGAGTTATCAACTTGTTGAGAATATCATCTTTGAAACCTTGTTGGAAATGCACACAAATGGGCAAATGTGTTTTGTCATTTGAGCAAAGTTAAAAGTGCATTGCTTTTGTGGCTCAGTGAATTACGACCGCCGAAGTCACCGATCGACTGTGCCAAATCGGTCAGACTGCCATGTGTTGGACAGTCCGACCGATTTTCCTTTGAAATGATTCTCTGTGCGGTAGTTCCGCCGTTGATAAACGGAACTACCGGTGTGCGGAAGTTCCTAAGTTCTCGCGGAATATTTATTCTAGAGAAGCATATTTTTGGTGTGGGTCAATTTGCCTCGGGCGGTCGGACCGGCCACCCTTGGCGGTCTGACCGATTTGACAGCGGTCAGACCGGCCATTAGTTGGCGGTCCATTTGTGCACACCACAGACGGTTCAATTATAGAACCGTCTGTGATATGAGATATCACAAACGGTTCTTTAATCGAACCGTCTGCGATAACTCTAATATCACAGACGGTTCTATTTTATAACCGTCTGTGATGTTATCTATATAAGTGGCCCACTGCACTTGCCCTAGTTCTTCCCCAGAATCGCCGCCTCCCCCGCTGCACTTGCCCTAGTTCTTCCCTAGAATCGCCGCTCGGCCTCCTCCACCACGCCGAAGCCACGCCGCTCGGCCTCCTTCGTGAGTAAACCCCCAAAATCTCGCTCCTTTCGGCGCGCTTAGCTTGGTTGCTCGTGTGATCTGTGCGAAAGGTAGTAGCTTTATGTGTTGTTCGGCTTGATTCGTGCTTAATCTTTGCTATTTCGCGCACGCGAGAGAGAGAGAGAGATGAAGTGAGTGCTGGTGCTTGTGCAAGGTGGTGATGGTGGTGATCTAGACTTGTGGTAGGGCTCATGTGAGTCAAGGAGGCCTGTGGGGAATCAAGCGTCCTGATCTGAAATCCTTTTGCTTTTCTAGGATCTGCTTAATTATATATGGAAGACAAAGAAGAAGATAGTTGCTACTAGTTGGATTTGGAGTATCTTTGTTTTTACGCCTATATATATACATCGATCTCTATTGCTTGTGCTGTGTGCAACTATCATGAATATTTTGCTTAATTCATTAAATTGTTTTGCCCCTCGGAGTTTGACCCTTGAGGTAATGTTTTCAGCCATGAGAAAAATTGAGCTAGTTTTGTTTGATGAACTGTTGTTTAGTACTTTGGTTTGAGAGCTAAGAGCAGCATTGCCTTCTATCTGTTGTTCTTCTTGAAGTAGATATTTACTTGTCCTGGTAAATTATTTGACCATGGGGGCTCTGTGGGTACAGTAGTATCAGTGCTCTTCAGTAGCTACTAGTGCTACGATCGAGTTGCATCTTGAAGGTGACAAACTACTGAATATTAGCTTAGAGTTAGATATCATCATAGCTCTGCTAGATGTGTATACTATTTGACTATCCCCCCTTTGGCTTTTGCTCTTCCAAAAGATCGATCTAGTAACAAAAAGAGAAATGGGAAAGGAGATTGGGAAAGAATCTGTTGCTTGTTGCTTATTATTACTAGAGGAAATGAGTTGTCCTCCAAATCTAACCTCCCATTAGCTATTTACTGGCCTTGCTATACACGCTGGTTGAATATTTGCATTTTAGCTAAGGTTTCTGTTTAGTTTCTTGCGGAAGTTGTCAAAGTTGGACATCCTGCATCGAGATCTGTGCATTTGGGAATATAATAGAAATACACGGTAGATAGCGTTCGAGGATGCCGACCTAAGAGTAAAGTTGTTTTTCCCCTATGGTCCTACCAACTGATGAGCGAGTTCTTTCAGTTGCAGCGTATGTACCATGGAGATGCTGATCATAATCAAGCATTAAGCCATGAACCGAGGTACGTGCATGTGTGCATGCATGTTCAGATGCATTGCACAACTAGATCCATCCATCTTGCTCCCATTATTTTTTGCCTTTTGGTGCTGTGTGGTAGCCCTCTTCTTGTACTTATTCGATCCACGAGGAGAAGCTGGATTTGGCTTGATCTTGTGTATAGAGCTCAAAAATCGTTTGAGTTTGGCAATGTTATACAACATATGTTGTTGTATACTAGTCAAATGTTTACATGCAATGTTCGGTGAGCTGAATTATGTACATCCGAGCGTAATCGGATAAAATAAGGCCCGAATCTGGTGTGAAGAGATGAGTGAAGTCCAGAAGCGCTAGGTGCACATATCTTGAAGGCTAGCTTGAAACACATCAAATGACAAGGGATTATATGGTTTATAGGAATCCCATTTAGGTCGTGTTGGGTTAGGCCAAAATCTCGCCCAATCCACCTAGATAAATTGGAATTTTAGTTAAAATTTCTAACATATTCACGTAGATCCGGGTTGAAAATGGGCACTACTACAAAATAGGCAATAGAAGACGCCTCATCTGTGATAAAATTATCACAGACGGTTCTTCGTTAACCGTCTGTGATATGGACATATCACAGACGGTCAAATATTCGTGTTGCTTGCCTATATGGAAAAACATCAGTCTTTTTGGTTTATTACAGGTTGTTATCTAGCTCTTCCAGATGCTTGATTTCTTTCACATTCATGTGGTATATGTTTAGCATTTCATTCGATTTAAATGACATGGATAATTTACATTTGTATACATTGATTTGGTCATTTAAATGCTGGAGGTGATGGCTTGGTTGTGCTTGGCAACAGTGCATTAAGTGGGCTTAATTTTGCTCTATGATTTAGATGGTCTAATACTAAAATTGGTAGGATTACTAGTTTAGTTTTGAGCTCTAATAGTTTGCTTGCTGCTATCAAAGTAATCATTCAAGGTTTGTTGGTCTTTTATTTGAAGTAATGAATTCAGTGATTCTTGTCATATTCTAATAGTTTGCTTGCTGCTATCAAATATTCTTGTTATATTTTGTTTCAGTGAATTGCATGTGATTGTTCTGTCAGTCTAGCTAAACATTGATTAGAGCTTAAAATTATAGTTTTCTTATCCAATTTATGAAGAGTATAGACTAAAGGGATGAGATGGCAAACATTGATTCTTTTGCAACTCGCCTTCTGAGGGCACTCAAAATCATGCAATATTTCAGTTATATGTTAAAACTGCACTGTTTGTAATATTTCCTTCTCCTTTGCAGTTTTTTTTGTGCAATTTCATATATTTTATTTACTATGTATCATATATTTAGGTTCAATTGGTAACTTCTATTTGTTTATGTAATCATTGCGTACGTAACTTATATAGATAGCAAATAAGCGAGACGGCAGAGGCACCGTCTTCGCCGCCGTTAGCGACGTCGCCAAATGCATCTGGATCTCCGATCAAGGTGGTACACAGGCGAGATGGCAGAGGAATCTCCAAATTGCCATCGGGCCGCATGACGATCACGGAGGTCAGTGACGTCGGGATCCCGCTGAGTCCCAAGAAAGCAGCTGTGAGATTCCGGACCGTCTGGGGGGTACTTGCAAGGGAACGGGTCTCCATCACCACCCCAACCTGGAAGTCTTTGACGGATGTACAGAGAGATCAGTTGTGGACTAAACTTTCTGCCTCGTTCACTTTCCCTGAAGCAGACCAGGCACGTGTGCGATGGCACGCGCTGCTCGCGATGTGCCACACGTGGAGGACCTTCAAGAGCCTACTTGTCACACAGTACGTGAACACGGGTCGAACGCCCTTCACGAAGTATCATTTCTTGTCGCGGGATACATGGGACGCCTTCGTGCAGATGAAGATGACGGTCGAATTTCAAGAGCAAAGTGCGGCACACAGAGCTCTCCAAGCACAAAACACTCACCCCTACAAACTCGGCACCGCTGGGTACGCGGGTAAAGCCACGCAGTGGGCGGCGGAGGATGAGACCGCTGCCCGACCGTTTGCTGAGATCTCATACGAGCGCGCTCGAGCCTGGTTAAGAGCGAGGGCATCAGCCACGTCTTCGGGCAGCATCTCTTTCACAAACCCGGCAGACAAGACAGTGTCTCAACGCCTGGTAAATATGTCGAACCACTTAGTTGTTAACAAGTCCATAACTTCATGGTGTCTACAATAATATGCTGTCCTCTTGCAGGAAGCATTGACTTCCGCATCTTCCCAAGGTTCCTTCGAAGTAGATAGGGAGAAGGATGTACTATCTACGGCCCTGGGAAACAAGGAGCACCCGGGTCGCACGCGAGGCGTTGGGGTTTACGTTCCTTGGAGGGATGGATTCCTACACGACTCCAACACATATAGGAGTAGGAAGAGATCCAAGGACCAGCACGACACTCGGTTGGAACATGTGATTATTGAAAAATTTCAAGGACAAATAACAAACTTGCAGAACCAAGTAAATCAACTCATGCAGGCGCAAGCCGCCCCTGTTAATTTGGGAGCAAGTCCTCCTCGACATCGGAGTAGCATCGCGTCCACACATAATTCTGGACATGACGACGTGCAATTACCGATCGACGACATCGAGGTAATGTACATCTCTGGAATGCTCCAAAGATAGACCTACAGGACACCTTAGCTAATTGTGTACGTTTTGTAGGAGCCGACGCCCTGCAAGCTCCAAGTGAGGATGGTTGGGTTGATTCCTATTGAGGCTGGGCGGGGTATGGTGTATCCATACCAGGAAGGGCGATCGACGACGGTGCCCAGCTAGCGCATGGTCACGCCAGGGTGCAGGTGGACATGGTACATGACAATTTCATAGCCATCCCGCTGGAGATTCTCCCGAACGAAGAAATCAGAACACTAGGGGATGCCACGCACACTTTTATCCAGTGGCCCAAGAAGGACATCGCCCTGGACCCTTCAGTGACGCGATATCGACAGGACTCTACCTCTCCAATAGGACCCTCGATGAGTCCACCTCAACCAAAGCTTCAAAAGGCCGCCACATCGCTTCCCGTCGAGAAGACGGCGAAGTGACAAGAAAAGCGTATCACCATATCGGTCCCTGAGGCGTCTCACGGGAAGACGTTCCTCAGCCACCTTGTTAAGGAGAAATCGATATCGAAGAACATTAAGGCACCTCCCAAACCCGTGAAATACTCCCTCGGAAGTCCGTTGGTCTCCGGCGCCGAAATAAACAGCTCAGGAGTAGCTTGTCAAGCTTTGCATGATTGATACTTGCGCAAGACCCGAGAGGAGGAGGGCCATACTGGAATCACCGTCAAATACGAGAGGGAGCATTTTCTCCACGAGCCTGGCCACTTCGTCATGGGCTTCGAAGACTTATTTGACCTATACAACCTAACTGCCCTCGACGCCTCACTTCTACGATGCTGGACACTGTAAGTGTGTACAATTAATTTCTACACTCACATGATACCGATAAATATCACAACTCATTGCTTATGTACAGATACATTATAAAATATGCCCGTCGAATCAAAGAACCGGTGGGTTTCCTCGACCCACACGTGGTCTCTGAGCAAACAATCAACCAAGACGCATCATACGTCGAGAATTACATAAAAATAGGATTGCTTGCTCTGGACGACAAGGACTACATAATGGTGCCCTACAACCAGAAGTAAGTGCTTCAATATTTGCTATACAAATTTCGTTTCAACATAGGTTGATGACTATAGCAACATACATGAGTAGGTTCCACTGGATTCTTTTGATTTTTGTGCCAAAGAGGAACACGGTATTGTACCTTGATTCTCTACTCAACAAAAAGCACGACTTCACCTTCTTAAAGGAATACTCGACATGTATGTTCATTTTCTTCGCACATAACTCTATTGTAGTGTTTCTTCGTTTGAAATGGACGATGATAACTTTTTTGAATCATGTAGGGCGTTCATCGGCTATGTTGCCGAGGGAGGTTTATACAAGGGAACGAGCGCCACACTGACTCACAAGATGCGATTTTCGGTACGCGCTACAACGCAATAATCATATATCATACTTCGTAATATTGCGTCTCGAACTGACTGTACATATATATGTAATTCTATTTTTGCAGTGCCGCCAGCAAAAATGAGATCACCTATGCGCATTCTACGTATACCATCATATGCAGCTATTGATTGCTTCTAGGACGCACGATCCCCAGGTTTGTTAATCTCGTAATAATTATTTCATAATTATAAATTTAAGTATATATGCTTACTACTTTACTCCTGCTAACGACAGGGCTTGAACATAGAGTTAAATGCACTCGAGATGGACCAGGTCACGCACTTCGAGGGGAGCTCTGCGGCTTCATCAAGGCAAACATAGTTAACACCACCGGAGAGTTTCACGCTGTCGACACCGATGAACGACCTCGAAACAATTGATTCAATATTGTAATTCACTTTGACTGGTTGTAATTCAATTAGTAACTCCGGCGATAATACTTGAAACATTCTTTTGTAATTGATTTTGAGTTAAATGATCACTTTGAGTTATCAACAATTATCTGTGATATATTTTTGCTTGTTAGTTTTCAGAGGGCATGGCTAGCAATTCCTGAGGTTAGTTGAAAATACGACAAAAATTAGTTAAGTCTAAAAACTTATCACAAACGGTTTTTAACAAAAACCGTCTGTGAAGGGCAGATATCACAGATGGTTTAAACCAAGAACCGTATGTGATATCACAGACGGTTTGTTAATACAACCGTCGGTGATATGCAGCTTATCACAGACGGTTGTATTAACAAACCGTCTGTAATTCTACATAGTCAAAGACGGTTTAAAACAAGAACCGTCTGTGATGGTTCAAAAACCGTCTGTGATGAGTTTTTCTATAGTAGTGTACGTTGCTCGCCGAGTTGCCCAGAATTTTACAGCAATGATCAGAAGAGTAATACATATTAAATAATAAATCGTTACATTACCCATAAAAAGGGTTAAACATCAGAAGCAAATTAGAAAGGTGCCAAAAAGATCACATCAAGCTTAACTTGTCCATGATTCATTCAGAAGTCAGAAATAGAACACCACACGACAACACCAATTAAAACAGAAACACAAGATAGAGGGAACTCACCCGGCGTCGAATTACATACAGTACACATCACTTCCTCAAAATCAAAAGCACGCCTGCGCTGACCAATGCCGGCCGTGCAGACGCATCATTCTTACGCATGCACGCAGAACGCGCGTACATGCATTCGTGCGTCACAAAACGTGCGTAGCGCTTAGTAGTGGTGCGTGGGCACGCAGCGAGCCCGCTTGAACGCGAGCGGGCCGGCGGCGTAGACGACGTTGTCGTAGCCCTCGCTGGGCCACCGCTTGCCCTCGTCGCGGAGCGGCGCACCCTCGATGCCGTAGTTGATGTTGGTGAGGCCGTTGCAGTTGCAGTCCGGCGACGCGAGCAGGCGCACGAAGCACGCCTTGGTGGGGTCGCCCATGTAGTAGTCGGTCGCGCTGGCGACGCCGAACTCGGCGAGGAAGTAGCCGTTGTCGTCGGCGACGGGGTTCCGCCACGCCATGACGCGGTTCTTGGCGTCGCGGCAGGTGACCGTCACCTTCGCCTTGGGCAGCGGCTCTGCGCCGTCCAGGCTCCACGAGTTCCGGTGCGCGCAGCTCTGGCAGTACACCAGGCCCTCCACCCTCACCAGCAGCTTGTCGCTGTGGGGCGCCGGCGTGGCAGGCGGCGGGGTGTGTGGCGCCTGCGATGGCGAGGGGGCGTGGCTGTAGTCGTCGGCGGTGGCGCCGGCTGCCAGGAGGGACACGAGGATGGCGAGGGGGATGAAGGCCGCCATTGCTTGAAGATTTGGTGAATTTCGAGCTTTGGCTGTGGAAATGGCGAGAAGCTTGGGGTTATATATATACGGGCCAAGGTGAGGGTTAGAGAGTTAAAAATAAATTGGTTTAGACGTGCGGTCATGTAGGTGGCGGAGTGGTGGTCGGCATTAGCCATTCAGGCTACGTGAAGGCCAGTTTGTCTGAGAGACCGTCGGTCTTGGAACAATGGAGATTACGTTACTGCATTCAATTCCAAATCTAAGTCGTTTTACACTGTGTGTTGATCAAACAATTTTAGGTTTAATCACCAATATATAAAGAATTACTAAGATCGATAACATGAAATTGATACTACTAGATCCATTATGAAATATATTTTCATAATATATAATTAGTTTTGTTTGAAACAACACATTTTCATAGAAATAGATGATCAAAGTGTTACCTTGAAAATCATATCATTATAAAAAATAACTTATATTTAGAATCAGACGTAGTACATCACAAAATCATTCATATATATATATATATATATATATATAGCTCCTGCGATGATTAAGAACGACGTCATGGTACATATTTGCCGGCATCCAACGTGAAGTGAGGATTAAGTTGGTGATATATATAGATTTGACTATCAAATTGTATGGTTAATAAACTAGAAAAACCTGTAGATTCTAAAAGATCACGCTACCCGTCTACGGCCTACCCGTGAAATATGATTAAAAAAAGGTACTACTTATGTGTGTAAATCAAGGTTAGGAATGGAGGATGGTTTTCCCACTTGTACAGTTGTACGTAGACGTTTATGTACAACCATCGGCACCAAATGTGTCTCAGATCATAGTCACCAAATGTGTATCGAGGTTGATGTAAAATTTTAAAATTCAAACCAACACCTCTCGTCTTCTAATAGTTCCAATTTCCCTATACAAAATCTTAGAGCAATTTGCATGGCCATGATAGTACATGTACGTTCATGTACATGTGGACTTGCATTTCTCTTGGGAATGAGTGGAAAGCTAACCAGAGCTGAGATAATTAACTTGTTTGTGACATTTCTTGAAACTGCAAAATTGCAAATTAATCTGATGTTTTTATGAGGAGCCTAAAACTTTTTTAGCATATGTACACTCATTTATGCATTTGGGCAACTCATCTATAGATCACTACAGGAGCTTAAAGGCCTCGAATCGGCAGTAGTCCGATTATCACATGGAATGCATGGATTTTATATAATATAGTTCAATTAACGCAGTAATTTTCCCGCGTTTTAGATGTTTTAGATGGCCCTAGAAAATTCACATGCTTCCGAAAGAGTCTCCACGTGCCCAACATATGGACTGGGCCAAACATCCACCGACGAACTGCATAGTGGGCCTTCGGCAATCCCCAATCAAAGGCCCAAAACTACACACGCTCCAACAAGACCGGGCCCACATACAGTGAGCGCAAACCAATCTAACAGAAACCCCACGATAAATAGAACCCGGCCCGTGTTCGCGAGATATTCCCTCGACGAGAGTCCGCCCTAATCCGCATACCGCATCCCTCTGCATCACCAATACCAATACTCTGTTCTGTTCGCCCCCGCCCTCTCGAACGCTCCCAAACCCTAGAGACCTGAGCCCATGTCGGGGTCGTACGGATCCGACGACTACCGCGGCGGCGGGGGCTACGGTGGACGAGGTCGCGCCTGGATCCTGTGACTCGTCTGCGTGTCTGCTTTTGGATCTGCTCCTGACTGGTTCGTGATCTTGTTTGCGTAGGTGGCGGCGGTGGCGGTCGTGGGCGAGGAGGCGGCGGCGGAGGATATGGTGGTGGTGGTGGCGGAGGAGGAGGATATGGAGGCGGTGGGAGAGGTGGTGGTGGAGGAGGCTACGGTGGCGGCGGCGGCGGGAGAGGTGGGGGTGGACGAGGCGGTGGCGGGCGCGGGGTTGGACGCGAAGGAGACTGGGTTTGCCCTGACGCGAGGTGCGTTTCGTTTACTGGTTAATTCGTTCGACTATATTGCTCAGGATTGACTGATTCACTGATCCAATCGTGGTCTTCTGGACTGTGGTGAGAATTTGGGTGCGTAGGCATAGGATAAGTTACACTGCTGTAGCATGTTTATTTGCCTTGTTTAGGTGGTTAAATTGTTGGGCTATTTGATTTAGGGTTTGCTTGCGACATGGTGCAAAGTAGTCCCCCCCCGTTTTCTTAGTGTGATGTGTACCCAAGTAGTTGGGCTGTAGAGTTCCGTATGTTTGATTTGTCGGGATGGGTGGAACTTTCATGATATTTTATGATTCGGAGCTTAGGATGTAGTGTTGGAAATTGTGATTGGAATCACAAAAAACACTTATTCATTCTCATGGTGTGGTTTCAATTTCTGCTAGATTCCCTATAATTTTACTTACAGTGCAATGATTTTCAAGTGTAATTTTTTTTGTTCAAATATATGGATGGATTATATATTATTATAGTACATCTGTCTCCTATTCACTCTTTTTTTACACCAGAGCATAAAATTCATGCACGGTTTTATAACTTTGTTTGTTGTTATTGGAAGCATAAACCAGAACTATTGTTATTGGAAGCATTCAAAAACACTGATGAAGTAGTTTTCATGCTGCAAGTGATTATCTTTTGCGGAAAGCTAGACTCGTGTCACTAATTTTTTTTGATTCCTGTTTGATACTCTTCCTAACAATTTATAAACTCTTGATCCAGCTGCGGTAATGTGAACTTCGCAAGGAGGACTGAGTGCAACAAGTGTGGGGCACCTTGCCCAAGTGGAGGTGGAGGTGGAGGTGGAGGTGGAGCTGGAGCTGGAGGTGGAGGTGGTGGGTATAATAGTTCTGGTGGAGGAGGTGGAGGCTACAATCGCAGTGGTGGGGATTATGGTTCTGGTGGTGGTGCTGGCTACAACAGAGGTGGTGGGGATTACAACTCCGGTGGCCGTGGTGGTGGTGGGGATTACAACTCTGGTTCCCGTGGTGGTGGTGTTGGTGGAGGAGGAGGAGGAGGAAGAGGAGGATATAATCGAGGCGGCAGCGGTGATCGTGGTTTTGATGACTACCGCGGTGGCAGGGGTGGTGGTTACGGAGGAAGAGACCAAGAGAACCAAAGGGGTGATGAAGGTAGTTATGATTCCAGTGGCTACGGACAAGGTCCTCCTCAAGGTCCTCCTTCCTATGGTGGGTCTGCTGGTGACTACACAGCACCTCCAAGCTCCTATGGAGGCAACAACGCATACAATTCAGACTCTGCAGTGCCACCTCCTAGTAGCTATGGTGGTGGTCCAGGCTCATACCCACCAAGCTATGGTGCCCCACCTCCGATGCCCCCATATAGTGGCAGTGCCCCAGGGGGCCAAGGAGGCCTGCCACCTACATATGATGGCGGGTATGGTGGTCGTTCAATGCCTGGGGGTGGAGGCCCAGGTGGTGCACCACCACCTTATTATGGTGGTGGTGGCGGCGGCGGTGGCGGAGGCGGCTATACTGGCAGTGCTGCCCCTGAGTCAGCTACAAAGGTTAAGCAGTGTGATGCAAACTGTGATGAGACTTGTGACAATGCAAGGATTTACATCTCAAACTTGCCGCCTGATGTGACTGTTGAAGAACTGCAAGACTTATTTGGAGGAATTGGCCAGGTACAGCTTACCTTCTATTGAATTCCTTAATATTTAATGATCAAGAAATGTACATTTCATCAATGTTTCAATTGCTGACTTGGTTTCTGTTTTTTATAGTGATACTTCTAACCATATGCATTGGTTCTTTTTTCCCATTTTATTAGTTTCTTTTAAAATTATTTCCTTTTCCAGTGTTACTGTTACTCGTTGTGGCAAATAATGTAAAGTTACCTTCCATGTTGACAATCAATATTCACAAGAAGTGTGTTAACAATGATTTTTCTGTAGTCACTACTGCTATTAAATTTTAAGGCATGGGTTTGGGCACTATCTGGTATATTTTTTAAGACAAGGTGCTCATATACCAAATGTTAAGTTTTGTGGAGAGATCACATTGCTGATGAAGAAGTACATTGTTTACATTTTTTTAGTAACTTTGCTTTATAATTTTACTCCCATGTTGAGTTGATCATGTAAAGTATTATATGCCAAATGACTTGGGGCATGTCACCCTCTGTTGTCAGTGATGGAAAATTGTTGTGAATAAGATACAGTTGTTTTAACATATTACTGGGTTTTCATTTAATTTCACAGGAGTCAGGATGTAGATGCAGTATTGCTCCTATGTTTGTGTTCAAGTTATGAACCAATTTCTTTCTTTCTTTTTTGGTGATCATTTGATTTAGATGATTGTGTGGTTTGAATGCTTGCAACTACTCTCTTTTGAAGGTTGGAAGGATCAAGCAGAAACGTGGCTACAAAGATCAGTGGCCCTGGAACATAAAAATCTATACTGATGAGTCTGGAAACAACAAAGGAGATGCTTGCCTCGCTTACGAAGATCCTTCTGCCGCTCATGCAGCTGGTGGATTCTATAACAGTAAGTTTGGTGTTGAATTTGCTGTTGTTCATGATATTCTTTTATTTAATTCAATGCAGTGTTGCGCAATCCATAATGCATATATTCTATTCATTTTCCAGATTTTGACATGAGAGGCTATAAAATTAGTGTTGTGATGGCTGAGAAATCAGCATCTAGAGCTCCTACATATGGTCATGGGTAAGTACTCTTCAATCGTTTAGCTGCTAAATGCAAATTCTGTACTGTCATGCCAAGTTGAGGCATGTGATTATTCTGGACCAAGTAGTACATTGTATTGCAATTTGATAGAATAGAGATTTTCATTTGACATGTACTGTCATATTATTCAGCAATGTGTGATTAGGAGTCACTTAAAAAATTGTGTGATTAGGAGGATATGCCATGCACCATTGGATTATTTCATTTTGGCTTAGCTTTTACTTAAACTTTTAGATGGAGTGTACTGAATGTAGTACAACCAAGTTAACCTAACCAAATTGTAATATCATATACGAATCACACTTATGATTGATATGGAACATAAAGCCCTGGCTTGGGACTTGCTCATATGATTTATAAGGGTAAGCATGACAATAGATGCTGAAACAATTGTCTTCTGTTACCTGAACTGTGTGTTCTTGATGAACAGAAGCTAATTTGTTGCACAAAGCAATTTGTCAAATTCATTGGAGTAGTAAACATTTCACTGATGGGTGGGAAATAGGGTGAATGTGTGGGATCAGGAGGATGACAAGTTAAAGTAAATTAGGTACAGCGCACTGCACACTTGTGCTACTGCTTCTACATTAAAATCTTTAAAATTCGCAATTAAAAATAGCGTTTGTGAACCATAATCTTTATTTTATATACACATTTGATCATATGCAAGGAGAAAACTGTACTGATATGTCACAATTATAAGATTTGGGGTTTTATTTTAAGCAGTTGTGCTTTTAAGTTTTAACAGTGTATATCTTAGTGTATTCGAACCTCAAAGATTGTACATATCAGTATATCACTTTAAAACATATAACTAAAATCATGATCCATGTGGATGATGCATATATATAATTAATTCACTGCATTACGTGGTGTGCAGAGGTGGGCGCGGTGGTGGCTATGGTGGGGATAGGCGCAGGGATGGAGGAGGCCATGGGCCTAACAGACACCAGGGTGGTGGTTCGCGATCACGGCCATACTGAAAACAGCTAATATAATTACTAAGATTGTCATCTGTGAGAAACCATTTCTATTCCTGTTCTCGGACTTGTACTCATACAGGAGCGTGAGGTAGGTTGCCGGATTTCCTTGGACTTCTGTTCCATTGTCATACTCCAATGTTGGTCAGATGTTTGTTTGCCTTATCCAAAAGTGATTGATCTATGTTATGTGAATTTTTCCCTAGAGGCAGCTGGATAAGCTCCAAATGCTGGTAGGTTTGAGATGTTATTTCAGGTGAGTGCCGATCTGTTATGACACTGTAATGCTTTGCTTTCTTGGTGTTTTAATCGCTTACCACTTTATTTCTGCGATTGCTTTTTTTTATTATCAAATGCTTACATTCCACATGGTACCTCAGCCGGTGGATCACTCCTGTAAGCTTGGATTTTGCTGTGGAGAACAGGTAGGGCGTTTCTGTTCTATGATAGGTTCACTAGACCCAGGATTAATTAGTTAACGATGTGGTTCTGTGGATATTAGATGTAATCAGTGAATCTACCTAGACCGCTGCACTTCCATTTTTTATTCATATGGTTGTGGAATCAAATTCAGCATGTGTTAGTTTCTTGTATTTAGCAGAGTTAGATGCCTCTTCGCGCTAAATGTGCTTGAAATAAACTATTTTGAATGCTTAATTCTACCCGGAATAAGAAATATCTGGGTGTATGGTAGAAGTTTAGGCTCTGTTTGGAACGCCGGAATCCTTGCTTTCCAAACGGGCCTTTAGATCTTGCTGCAAAGCATTTCTACTCTTGACTCTTGGAATTGCAGCTGCAAAATGTTTGCAGCGACTAATTGAACACCGTCAGCACGACATTGCTGTCTGCTCTTCTGTCAACGCCAGCGACAATTCTGAATCCACGAAGCCGGCCTCAGCTCAACTGGCCTGTCGGCTCGGCACTCGGAAGTCGGCAGTGGATGAATCTTGTTTTGCCTTCGGAATTATGCTTATAAAACACTAGACATCAAGTTTCTTTCAGTTGATTGTTGCCCTTCCTCCCGTTCCGTTCATCCCTCCACATGAAGCGTGTTCTGTTGTTTCCCTTTTTCTCTCGTTCCATTCTTCTCTCTACATTAAATGTGTTCTAGCGTGACCTGGTCCGCCTTTCGCGTTATACGCGGAGACTTTTTTATTTGACCTTTTCCTTTATATGGCCTCTTCCGTAACAAATGTATCTAATATATGTTGTATTACACTTCTCGGATAAAGTTTCACTTTTACAGTAATGTTTTCTGAATCAGTAACTATTCCATAATCGTGCACGTTATTATTTAATCAACCGATATTCGTTGTTGGTTACAGCTTGTGCCGAGTAAAAGGGTAGTAAAGGAGATCCGTACGTGGCCACGAGTGATGTGTGCGATGATTAAAGGCTTCGGCACGCATAGCTGTGCGTAACGCATGTGCTATAAGCACTTTGTAAACTCGCAGATTGTCGACTCAAATTGTTTTCGAGTGTTTATACGTGTGACTGACCAGCAACACAGTCCAATGCTTGGTGTTGTTGCCATGCACAATGTTATTCCGTGAATGTGTTGCAACGTCGAGCATGCGACGAACAGTGAAGTTTGGTGTAAGGCGGGCAACAGTCGATTTTTCTGTTTGTTACCCGGACAGGCTCGGCCATCAGCCAAATTATCGCTTGATGGCATTTCCGCCAGCTTCAACTGAACCGAAGGATGTAGAGGCTAGAGAGGTCAGAATTCGAAGGATGCGGAGGCTACGGAATTTTCCATCAAACTTATGGCCGTGGTTACAAGAAAACGCTGGCATGGAACCTGTTTCTTTTGTATCATGCATCGCTTCTATGCAGAGTGACTCATGCTCAATTGCTCACTGATGAAATTTATCACGAATAAAAAAACTCAAATAAACTGGCAAAAAATTCTTCCCAGGATACGTAGTATACATTTTCATCTCCTCTTGCTCTTCAGTTTACTTTTTCCTTCAAATTTCCTTGTCCCTCCTCTTGCCTTTCCTCTCTGCTTGAGTTTCTTCTGCACCTTGTTGCCCCTCTCCTTTCTCTCGTCCAAGTCAGACGCATTGCCATCCGAAGAAACTCCATCATCAGAGTCTCCAAATCCGGTGAGCTTCTCGTACTCGTCTTCATCGATCACCCCCCGCTTCAGCTTTTTCAAGAGCCGGTACTCATGTGCGAGCTCATCCGTGTCCTCCTTGGTTTGGACTGCTTGCCGCTGCTTACCTGTCTTCTTCCTCTTTGGTTTTTCGGGCTTCTCCGGAGCTTTCTTCTTCTCTGGGTTTGGCTTTTGAGCTAGCTCTTCTGCTTTTCTTTTCAATGCCTTCTGGCGTTGTTTCTCTCGAGCTTTGTCCCTGCAATGAACGAAGACAGGAATCATGTCAACCACACTGCTGATACTTGCATTCAAGTAAAATACTGACACAATCTCGCATGTAAAAGTTGCTGACTCCGAGATAGCTTCAATATTCAGTCTTGAAATCGCAAAATACGGATGCACAATATTTGAGGGTTTCATTTTGACAGAAATAGCTCGACAAAAGTATTACATCACAAAGTTCTTGTTGAATGTTCAAATATGTATTTTCCATTGTACTAAAAGAACGAACACTAACGCAACTGTTCACCGTACCATCAGTGAATAAGCTATTACTAGAAAATAAACCAGCAGAAACAATGCAAATAATGTTATGTTTGTGGACTGAGTTCTTACTTGTACTTGATTCGTGTAACATCGACACCATCAATAGGAATAAATCCCTCAAGTGAAAGAGAATGGTGCTTCACTTCTGGCATGGAGGGGATCTGGAGTAGGCCGTACTCCATGGCCAACTTCCCAATTTCGAGGTATTTCCACCTGAAAATGTAAGAGCAGTGGTGTTCCTTGTATGCCCGAACGAATGAGACAAAAGCTCTAAGCCCTTTCTCCATGACATAGCGGTCTTCTGATGCTGCAGTTCTAATCTGCAGCACAAAGTGGAATATTGGTTATTACTTATTAGTCAGCACTCACACGACAGAATGATATTTGAAGTGGTATCTCGATTCAACTAGAAAAGCTAAACCAACTAAAATGATAGAAGACAAACTCACCTGTGGTATAATATCTACAGTATTCGTGGAACACTCCCTTTCCGTGAGAGGAACACCTCGAAGCTTCAAGAACTCAACATAAGTATCCTCCTGCAAAGGAAGTAGGCTTAAATATTTTTTTTTCTCAACAAGACAATCCAACATACATATTGAATTGCTGCATATGGATGCATAGACAAATAAATCTTTTAACTACTGACTTTCACTTACTGAATGAAAATGAGTCAAACAACGTACCTTCGGTAAGAGAAATACAATAGCATCTCCTTCTTGATCATAACGTGCGGTACGGCCAGCTCTATGTATGAAAACATTGGGATCTTGAGGTGGATCATACTGGATAAGAGAATACACGTTTTCTATCAACTGATGACCAAGCGTAAAGAAACAGTTTAGGATTTAGAGGGGTAAAAGTATAATACTAAAATGTAACCTGCACAATCAGATCCACACGTGGTATGTCAAGACCCCTTGCTGCAACATCAGTGCAAACTAGAATTCCACTTGAAAGAGCAGAAAATGATGCCAAAGCTTTCTCACGAGGGCCCTACAGACCAGCAAAATAACATGGTGGTGATCAGTACAAAGAAAGACTATGAGAAGCATGTCATTATAAAGCCTCCATATCTAGTCATTAGAAAAGCTCCATATCTATCAATAGTACAACAAATCATGTGTTTTGCTATAACCTGCTTCATCTTCCCATGATACGGAATTATTGGAGAACCTTTAAGAGAGTTCAGCATTGGAAGAACAACAGCCCAATAATCTACACAAGCACATGTTGCAAAATAGCTGCATTCGAGCAAAGATCAAAGTCCACAACTTAGCACAATGCTACACACAAAACAAATAAGATAAGTGGACAAACAAAAATTTCAATCCATTGTCTCCATCATGTACTTACACCATTATTTTCTTTCCAGCATTCTGCACAAGGAAATCAACAAGCTGTGAAGACTTCTTCGATGCTTCACATATCATATACTACACCAAAACAAGCTGGTGATTTGCATGTGGTAGATATGCATAAAGCCATGATCATCAATAAAACAAAATAAGTCTGTTACAACCAGTCAACTTGACAGTGGCACCATCAATAGCCATCCAACTGCCTGTACAAAAGCATCTCGCCGTACCTCCAACCGGAGCCCCAGCGGTGTTTTGGATGGACCAAGATCTTGCTGAGCAGCATCTTTACTCATTATCTTTGCCTCCGTCTTAACCTCAACCCTCACAGGATTCCTCAACCCTGCTTTTGACAGATCCTCGACAGCCTCTGTCTGAGTAGCTGAAAAAAGCACAGTCCTCCTCAGCTTCGGTAACTTTGAAATAATCGAAGTAATCTGCTTCTGAAACCCCATATCCAAGAGCCTATCAGCCTCATCCAGGATCAAAATCTGCCTCCAAAACACATAAAAACGGAAACAACATGAACATATGTCACACTTGAATCAAAGCAGAAACCAATCACAGACAAACTTCCATTGTCCCCCAACATCACCTCAAGATTCTTGTAGCTCAGAGTATCCAGGCGCTCCATTATATCAAACAGCTTCCCAGGAGTGCCCACCAGTATGTTTGCACGCTCTTCCTCCACTTTCTTGAGCTCTGCCTTAATGTCCAACCCACCAACCAGGAGCATGGACGACACGCCCTTCAGCGTCGCGAAGAACGGCTGCGCTACATTGTATATTTGCGAGGACAATTCTCTCGTGGGAGAGACGATGATGCCAAGAACCTATAAAATTCGGTTTATTTGTTGATCAAAAGTGAACGAGAAATGGAATTTTGTAAGCAAAACAAGAACAGAATAGAGGAGAAAGCATGGAGGTGCGAGCTGACCTCGTGGGGCTTGGGAGGTGAAGAGCGGCGGCGTAGGATCTCGACGACGGGGACGACAAAAGGCGAGGGTCTTGCCGGAGCCGGTGGCGGCGTCGACGGCCACGTCCTTGTGCGACAGCAGCAGCGGGATGACCGCCGCCTGCACCGGCGTGCACCGCCGGAAGCCGCCGCGCTTTAGGGCCTGCACCACCTCCGGGGATAGGGCGGGGGAAAGCTCCGAGAACCTCTGCTCCGTCAGCGCGCGCTTCCGAGCGGCCGCTGCCGCCGGCGAGGAGGAGGCCATGGCGAGAGCTGTGTTGCGGCGGTCGGTGTGCTCGGTCGGACTCTGACTCGAGGGTTCAAGACGAGGGTTTAGCTCTTTAGTTGATGCATTTGGGCGACCCGCAAACGAATCTCGGAGACGTACTAGTGTACGTAAGTGATCCTTGAAGACGTATTAGTACCGTAAATAAGACCTGTAGGCTGTAGGCGGATCCAAAGCTTTGCTCATCGAGCTTGAATGCGTATTTTCCTTCGTATTAAACCCAATCTGAAATGAGTGCACATACATGGGTGTATACAGGTGTATTTTGCTTCAACTCTTTTCTGCGCAGTACAATACATCGTCAACAAAAAAAGGTTAAAAAGAAAAAGAAAAAAGGACGGCTCTTGAAGAACTCCAGATAGCTCTTTCACTCCTTGTCAGTCATCATTTTGTTCAACGGATGCAACAGCAACAGCACTGCCTTGCTCATTCACTTTCTCTTCTACATCACCACCCTGCAAATATCACACAAAAGAAAGAAACCCAAGGTGAAACAACATTATCTACATACCAAAATTGAATGATTTTGTAGTTCAACCTCATCATCATCATCATCTGGGATCACCACTGTCTTCACTTGTGCGACAATGACTGTAATGTCATCCATCTTACCACCTGCGGTGACAAAATTTTAGGCATCATGAGCTTACTGATTTTGCCGCATAGAATAGGGCATGGCAACATGTAATGAGCTCATGCTTGCCTATTAGTTTGGCTCCGAGTAGTTTCTTCCACCAGGGGACATCAAAACCCTGCATGTAAGTAATCAAAATGAAACGTGTTCTGTCATCTTTTTTAGCAAACAAGTTGTAACAACCTGTAACAGAGAAGTTTGTCATAAGAGGTATTTGTTTCGCACCCTACTCCGGGCCTCCATTGAGTAGGGCGAATCAAAGGTAACATCCACCGAATGTTTTCTTGCAAGCTCCGCCAATGCTTTTGCTGTGCAAAATAACAAAGCTTTCAGAAGGGTTAGAAGGACTGGAACATGTGTTTTATGTCCCCAGTTGAAGAAGCGGGAGATTTACCAGCTTCATCTACCCCTGAAGACTCAGAAATGACAGAAATAATCTCTTGATCAAAGATATTGTCAAAAAATCCATCTGAGCCACTCACAAGCATATCACCCTCCATAAGATTTACAGTGCAAACCTGATAGATAAACCAAAGGGGTCAAAATCAGAAAGCAACTATCTTAAAAAATGCTTAAATCTTGTTTGGCTGTATTGACTACTGTAGTGAAGTTATCTATATCTCAAGTAAATAGGAAGTGTCTGTATGTCCATATATACTGGTAAAACGATCTTTACACACACTTGACTATTATTTTGACCTACAACATGAAGATCCAACAAAAAAAAACACTGGACCTTCCTACCTGGTTGATTTTCATATATATGAAGTAGCCACCTGAGCTTAAACTTAAACTTTTAGTGAGATGTCGTGTCATATTGCTGGTGCTTCAACAGTAATAAAAAAGAACACATGATTAGAATTTATAAGAAGGTATGTACCAGTGCATCCTGATACGTTTGACCAACTGCCTCGGAGCTTATCTGATATGGACAGTCAAAGTAATGTTCTTGAGGACATGTAGAGAACATCACTTGGCCTAATATGTTATCGAAGAAGAGAAAAGAACTACAGATTAAAATTGGAATGAAGTAAGTATGTTAAGAAACTTCAGAGAAATATAAATTCAATAATGTTCACCTTTCCGAATAACTTTCAAACCACAATCTCCCACGCTTGCAATTTTCAGAATCCCAGTCTTCTCAAGCATTGCGATGATTCTGTTACCATTGCAAATAATTTTTTACCTTTTGAAATGTCTGCCAGAACAAAGAGTGACCCGTAAGGCTGTAACATAATCACAGGAAAAAATAATACTTACACTGTTGCAGATCCAACAGAAGAAGTTGCAGCATGAGCCTTCATTAGAAGAATCTGAGGATCATGATTGACCTGTGAAGGATAGCAACTTCTATGCGATATGTAAATTTGTCACGAGTATAGCGTACATGACATGGAATTTAAACATACTTTTATTCAGCGGTACTGATTTAGAAATACCTCCTCATCCTTGAGAAAAGTAGAGCTGTTTGCCATGAGCTCTCGAGAAAACAGAGCTGGATTGACACCCTTTTCTGCCCATCTGTCAGTAGATAAGAGAATGACTAGCAGGATAAAAGCCATGTGTCAATGCAAATTGCTGAAAACAACATATATTTCTTGATAAGCGCTGAAAGCAATCCAAAATAGAAGAGGAAAAAAAAGGCACTGATCACAGTTCATTGCAGCACTTCTTGAAAAAAAAAGTTCATTACAGCAAAGATGGCGTACCCTGAAACACCATCTGCAATGGCAAATACTCCACCAGTATCACCATTCACAAAGAAAGCATCTTCTCCGCCAGTCTCAGCCTTGAAAATGTGCAAAAAGATTCAACATTAAACATTGGCTACTTCAGATGGGAAAAAAGAAGAGAAAAACTCCCAGAAAATATATGATCTGTAAACAACCAATATTGTTAATTGTGTATCTGCTAACCTTTCTTGGGTGTGGGATTAGATGGGTTCCAATAGATAACACAGCCTCCAACCTACAGTCACAGGTTTACATGACCAAATGCTGACAGATAGCAAATACTGCTTGAGATTAAACTCTTATTCTAGGTTCCAAGAATTGGACACAATCAAGCATTTGTGAACTATGGTTTCTTGAAACAAAGGTCGAAGAAAGGGGCATACTTGGCGGCGCGAAGAGGGGAGAAACGCGAGCGGCGAAGTGGAGGATGGAGAGAAGGGGAAGAGCAGTGGAGGCGAGGGGGCGAGAGGCGGGAAGCAACGGAGGCCGCCATTGCTGCTCCTATATCTCGTCGCTTCCGTCGCCCGCGGCAAACGTGAAGCGCTAGTGGAGGCAGGCAGGCCACATCAACATGGTTGTTGCCTGTTGGTGGGTAATGGAATGGTTGCACCTTCCAGGCTTCCACTGGGAATCACTGGTACCCAGTGGCCAGTGTAAACTACTCCTCTTTCTTCAGTTTGGTCCCTGACATTCCCAGATTTACTGCATCTAAGGGCCCTTAGTATATTCCCCCCTCTCTCTCTCTCTCTATATATATATATATATATATATATATATATAATACTTTCTACTCCCGTATGTAGTTGCTCCAACCTCTGATATACCACCTAAAAAACTTGGCATACTCTTTTATCACTTTGTGGTTATACTCATACTAATTATAAGATATTCCAATGCGAACCACACGAAAAAATTACAAGAGTGTTCATAGTTTTTAACATATTTTGTAAATGCATTAATATTCGAACATAAAGAGAATTATGTCTGAAAAATTATACATACCACCCCTAAAAATGCATAAATACCACATAAGTGGTCTTATATACTCGTATAATACACATACGCACTCTCGGTTGTGCAAAATACTTCTTACGTAGTGAGATACAAAATAGAAAGTAACTACATCTGGAAGTAGCAAAAAAGCTTCCTATATATATTTATAGACACATACAAATTGTCGGTGATATTCAAGGTACATCTTTTATTTTAGAGATCTAGCAAATCACATAATAATTCTTAAATTAGAGAAAAAAAACAAAATTCCTGTTAATTTTTCCATTAATCGGGAGAAGAAGAGAAGATCTATACCACAATTTTTGGGATAGCTATATTATAACAATGTAGATTAATCACACACACACACACACACACACACACACATATATATATATATATCAACTGTTACAATTGTATAACAAATACAGTTATACTTTTCAAAGGTATTAGAGATATATAACGAATACAATATGTTGCAATATCTATACGCACAATTATTTAGGAAATTCCACTGGTTTTCAACACTTGTTTAGGTCATTCTAATTTTCAACACTAGGAAAGAAAAAAGACTAAACAATCGCGTGCTTACACGAAAGAACTTCACATTGATTCCACCAAAGAGTTAAGAAAAGATTAATACACCTTGGGATACAATTTTTTGTTAGATAGTACAAATATTTCTTCGTTCTATTTTTTTATACTATATTCTACTTCATTCTGTCACAAAAATATGCTGTTTTCAAAAAAAAAAATTATAAAATTATATTTTATAAAATATATTACAATAAAATTTAGTAATCGAAGTTGTGTTTTGTGATCGTGTGTCCGATACAACATGTTTTTGTGAGGGAAAGGAGTAATTTGTTACTACAGTTTTGTATTATAACAATACCACTAAGGTTAAGGTATTTTTCAAAATTCAAGTCGACGAACCAAATATCTGATGGTACAAACAACCTAAGCAGTACTATAACAAGCCCACGGATAGCAGGGCCAAACTGCAAAGTCGGACAAGGACAACTCAGGAATAGGTGAATTCCCAAGGGGTTCGAAGACCAAAACAGAGCGTAAATCTGAGAAGAGCTTTAAGATTCGCGCGAGCACGATCAGCGCCCACCCAACCACGTCCAAATCATAGAGACACAAGGCCCCGGTTGTATCGCCATTCGCCGGTGCGGCGCAGCCCAGCTTGTCTCGAAGGTGAATTCGTGAAGCGCTGCCGCGATTCCGAACACCACGGCGCCCGCCTCACCCGCCGCCGCCAGCGCCGCCGCTTCCGCGGTGAGCTCGCCGGAGAGACATGTCGCGCTCCATGAGCATGAGGTCGCGCCGCGACCTGCCTCCTCCCCAGCAGGTGAGGGATCCCTCTTCCAGCACCCCCTCTGCTTGTGCCCGTGCGTGCGCGCGTGCTCGTGCGTGCGCTTGTGTGTGTATACGCGTGTACATTAGCGCGAGTGCGTGCGACTCGCCGGCGTGTGCGCGACGCGCGAATTGGATCTCGGCGTAGCGAGGCCTACGCCGCGGAGGAGTCGCCTCCCATGGCGAATTTGTTGAAACTAGGGTTCAAGTACCGATTCGTGTTCAGTGCCTCGATTACACGGCGGCGTGGGAATGCGTGCGACAGGATAAAATTTCTATATGGATGTTGAAATTGGCTCGGTAGAACTTGAGCCTGTATTTATAGAAGAAAAAAGATTGGCAGCAATGAGTAACCCTGGATAAAATTGGATGGAGTGGTAACTTTGCATGAGATTCTCCGTGACTTGAAAGAAACCAAACAGAAGGGGATTCTACTCAAGTTGGATTTTGAGAAAGCTTATGATAAAGTTTATTAGAGTTTTTTTGGAAAGTGTTCTGAATGGAAAAGGTTTCTCTCAGAAATAGACTGATTAGGTGATGTGTGCTGTCCAAGGTGGTAAAGTGAGCATCAACATTAATGACACAGTAGGACCCTACTTCTCTACTCATAGAGGGCTAAGACAATGGGACCCTTTATCTCCTCTCCTTTTCAACTTGGTCACTGATGCTTTGGCAGTAATTGTTGAGAAAGCTCAACAGAGGGGTCTGATTAGAGGGGTGTCTTCTCATTTAGTTTCTGGGGGAGTCCCTCTGTTGCAGTATGCAGATGATCTGTGTTCATGATTGAATGTAATGATAACTGTATTCTTAATCTTAAGTTCTTGCTTTATTGTTTTGAGTGGATATCTGGATTGAAGGTTAATTACCACAAAAGTGAGGCTTTTGTGGTGGGGTGAATAAAGAAGAGGCTGTTAGAGTGGCTAATATGTTCAATTGTAAGCTTTGGAAACTTCCCCTCACATACTTAGGGATTGACATTGGGGATAGACAGCTGAACAGGGGTATTGGGTATAGAATCATCAATAAGTTGGGCAACAAATTAGATAATTGGAAAAATAATTTCTGTTCTCGGGGAAGACTGATTTTGGTTAATACTTGCCTCATGAGTCACCTATTTACATGATGGGGTTTCTGATGAATGAGGTGGTACATAAGAAGATGGTGGGTTGGAAAGTTATGTGCAGACCTAAAGAATTTGGTAGTTTAGGGTTTTAAATAAAAGATTAATGAGCGATTGCCTCTGTGTAAATGGTTCTGGAAAATAAATGTAGCTAAAGATGAGCTGTGGTTTAGAATCTTGAAAGCTAAATACTTTCCTAATAGGGACTTTAGAGTCTTTAGTGCCGAGGGGTTCCCAGTTTTGGAAAACCCTTTGCAAAGTTAAAAACCTTTTCAACAGAGGTGTTTCTTTTCAGCTTGGTAATGGGGAGTTTATTTCCTTTTGGAAAGATGTGTGGATTGACAAGTATCCTTTGTATATTAGATTTGCTGGTTTGTTTAGTATTTGTCTTAACCCTAGAGCAAAGGTAGCAGACTATTTGAAAAATGGGGTGTGGCAAATAAGGTTTGTCATGAACTTTAGTAAGGAAGAAGAGAAGATGTGGAGGGACTTGAAAGATTTACTACAAGAAGTTTATCTCAATAGTGAGCAGGATAAGATGTTTTGGTGCTTTGAAAAGTCTAGTCATTATACTGTTAAGTCCCTGTATAGGGAGATGGCTTTTGGGGGGATCACCAATAAGAGAATGAAAGATATTTGGGCTAGCAGGTTACCTCTCAAGGTTAAAATTTTCTTATGACAGACTTACGAACATATTGCCGACTCTGAGACAGTTGATCTTGAGGAATTGGAAAGGCGACAATAAGTGTTGGCTGTGTGGGGGAGGCAGAGGATGCAAATTATGTTTTCTTTAAGTGCATTTTGGCTAAGTTTGTTTGGTCTTGCGCCAAAGAAATCTTTGAGTGGGATAGAACTCCTGAGTCTTTGGATGATCTTCATACTTCCTGGCTAGATATCGGGGGTGCGATTAACCATTGTGCTGGTTTGTTCAGTTTTGCAACGCTTGCTTTGACACTTTGGAAAGTCAGAAACAAAGGGGCAATCGAGAAGACATTTCCTAAGAATCCAACTGAAGTCATATTCCAATTGTTGTCGTGTTTGCAGCGTTGGCGCATCCTAATAAAAAAAGCTGACCGAGTGATGATAGATGGAGTTTGGAGTCTAGCGGAAGAATGGCTGAAGAATTTCTACGCGCTTAGCAGTATCTAGAGTGTTGTTTTGTGGTCTGTTAGCGGGTATTTTGGGTTGTGCAACTAGAGTATGTGTTGGTTATTTCGGTGTTTGGTGTGCTTTCTAGTTGTAATCGGCTGCTGGTATCCCCAACATTACTTTTTGTTCCTGTACTACCTGTGAACCGTGTTATGAGCTTTCTATAAAAGCTGGGCTTTGCCTTCTTAAAAAAAAAGTAACCCTGGATAAAATTTCACTATTGATGCTTTTTCTACCAATTTGAAGGTTCATAGTGACCTTGGAACCAAGATATTCATTTAGTCTGTGCTTTCTTTTCTGAAATCCAGAAGTCCTTGCTAGTATTGTTCCCCTCCCATGAAATCTTACTAGCCAGGGAAAGTTATCATTATTTTGTTAAGAGAAAATAACATTTTGAAAATTCATTAATGTGTTTGTTTAATGGTAAAAATATTAATGAGATACTGGCCCTACCACCATGTTGTTTGGTGCCTTTGGGCAGAGAGGAAGTGCATTAGCAATGGCACTTCATCCTATCCACTCTGAAGTGTTTCAATGCTACATCTTGTTTCGTTAGAAGTTAGCATCTAGGCAAGTTCCTCATGCTTCTTTGGCAACATTGATTAGTATTTTACACTCTGGACCTCTAGATTATTTTCTGCAGTTTTTGTAATCATGAGCTGTGTGTTTTCAGACAATTGAAAAGCTTGAGAATATGGTGGGTGGTGGAAATTACTATGAAGCCCAACAAATGTACAAGTCAACAAGTGCAAGGTAATCTGTATATAATTTAGCTGAAGCCACAGTGGTTGGCTCCCGTTTAAGTTTTCAGCTTTTCACTATTTCAACCATCTTGCTTGTGCTTGTCTATTTCAAACTTTCTTAACAGAGGAATAGAATTCAACCGTTACTCTTTCACATTACTTGAATTGGATTCACTAAATGACACGAGTTGGTTTAACGTAACATCTTCGTTTTATAACTACTACAATTATTTTGGATAATGTAACATTTTAAAATAAACTTATGCCAGGAGTCCAGACATACTTGAAGCAAATTCAAAGTAAAACAAGGGCCAGAATGGCAAGTATCATTCACACACAGATTATCCATATATGTCTTAGGCTAAAAGCTCATTGCATGCAGAGTAATCAGATCTACTGTAACATGAGGGTATATACTGTAGATAAACCTAATTAAAATCAATTGAGGGGAAAGGATATAATATCAAGGACCAAAAGACACAAGCCAATCGTTTTAACTTGTTTCGGCTCATTTCATGCAGGTACATTGCTTCTCAGAGGTATTCGGAAGCCTTAGACATATTTCAGTCAGGAGCTTTAATTCAATTGAAGCATGGGCAGGTTATTATTATTTTTTTACCTTAGATACATCTGCGCAAGTTAACATATATTGTCTACAGCTGATTTCATAGATCACTAAATACAAAATATTTATTAATTCGATGTCAACCTACCTATGCTTTCTTCTTTTGTCTGTGAAATTACCCAACTGCATATATTTTCTTCAAAACCCAGAGCCTGCACAACCAACCAAAAGCAACGCAAAAGCTCAGTCTAGGTTATTTGAAAGCGTTCAATTGCTTCCTCCGCAGCATGCCTCTCTGGTCTGGAGCAATATGTGTGCGTGCGTTTTTGTGTGTGTGTGTGTTTGGGGGGTGGGGGTGATTTTCAGAGCTTACTGTAGCTAATCACACGTATCAACTTAAAATCCTAAATTGGCAATCTTTACTCTATTGCCTTATTGATCAAAGATCTCAATGTGATTATATTATTACCAATTTCAGGTTACTGCTGGGCGCTGAACTCATTGTGCTGTTCGTGGACACCCTTGTCAAGGGACGACTTCCTTATAATGAAGAAAATTTTGGTCAGTTTTTTTTTACTTAATCTTCTTGTGAAAGTTGAGCACCCGTGCATTGCTACAGGATACCCAACACAGGGAACAAGCTTTATTAAGAATTAGAATAACATAGCAAGAAGCTAAATGATTGATCGATTATACCCATCACAAAGCCATGCTCAAGATTTGCAAATTCCCATGCAAGATGTGCATGGACTAAGTAGAGGTACATTTCTTGAGCTATAGGAAGCAAACAAAATCGTTAGTTAAAGTTAAATGTTTATATTGGACAAATGAAAGACAAAAGATGAAAAAGAAGATTAAATATCCCGTACCTCGAGGTAAACAACTTTACACAAGCTAATGCCAGATGGTATCCGCTTGTTCCGTGATTTTTCACCACCAATCTTTGGAAAGCCACCACGGTACCCCTAACATCTTTACATATATACATATGTAATAATAATAAGGAAACACATTATTAATTAATCATGTAGGTATAACATTAATTAAGAAAGCAACAATTATTCTTTAATGGAGCACATGCAAATTTATCTTACCTAGGTAGTCAATTTTCCCCGATGATAATACTTGAGTTGGGGAGGCATGTACATTTTGCATTGGAAACCCATGTATAGGTCTCATGCCTAATCAAGGTGGCACTGGAAACAGCTGCGACCTCGAATCATGGATGAAAATCCTGCTGTTCTTCTAAGCCTTACCGGTCGGTCCCAGTTGGAAAAACCCGTAGCCATTTTTTCCGGTTTAGCAAATTCAAATTCTAGTTTTCAAATTTTGAGTGGTTTTTAAGCAAATTTAAACGAATTTTATCCGCTTTTTCAAAATTAAATCCGATTTGAATTAGATTACCATTAAGCAAACCGATCCACGAGAACTGGCCGTGAAACTAGATTTTATCCTTGCTATGTTACTTCTTGCTATGTTATTCTAATTCTTACTAAAGCTTGCTCCCTGCGTTGGGTATCTCGTAGCAACACATGGGCACTCAACTAGTTTCACTTGTAGCATGTACCATTTGATTTTTAGAACATATTTGCAATATATCATTTGTAGCATGCTCTTAGCGGGTCCATTATGTGTAAAGGTTTAAATAAATTGCTTAAATATTGGTGGAAGTGTTGATCTCTAGTCCTAATGGTGGTTTTAGATTTATTTTTAGTGCTTATGTTGATTAGTTTACTGCAGAATGTTTTTTCTTTTACGGTTCTAAATCAGCTGAATGAAGCATTCTTCTTTTTACAAATAACGGCATGCTATAAGTTTGGTTGTTAGATATCTCGTTTTGTGATTGTAACTATATTGTATAACCTTAGATCGAATCAGAAAGATGTACGAGGCTTTTCCCAGGATATCTATTCCCCATTTCCTTGGAGATGATTATGATGATGATGGGCAGAAATTATCTGAAGCTATTTCTGCTGCAAAAGTGCGTGCTGAGAGTTGTTCATCGTTCCTGAAAGCAGCTATCAGGTAAGGTATACTAATTTTAATAAATCCAAGTGGATCATAAATATCGGCCATTCAAGCATTGAGCTTTGTCTTCCAAACTGATAGTATTTTTCATTGGATTTAAGACCAATACATCAAATTGTTTTACAGCTTGACCTGTTATTAAAGCGGTAAGGCGAGGCGAGGCGAGGCAACTCACCCCCTCACACCTTTTAAGCGGTAAAGCGCGACGAGGCGACGCCTTACACATCCTAAGGCGACAATGCGAGCGATGAGGTTAGAAGCGAAGCCAGACCATCGCCGAAGACCGCAAAATATCACGGCGGCAGGCTAGAAGGCCGCAGAAGATCCAGTGCCCATTTGCTCGGCCATCCGGCCGCCCACTTTGCCTTTTATTTCCCCTCCCGGTGCAAAGGTTATCACGGCGCCGACTAGGCGATGCCTAGTCGACGCTTACGTCGGTCGGGGCCGCGAGCGGACGCCGAGCGCCTTCGTAGATCGCCGCCCCGCTCCTCCTCCCATCCTCCTCCTGCCTGCGCCGCCCGCCTCCTCCCTCCCTCCTGCCTGCTGCTGCTCCTCCTCCCTGGCTGCTGCCGCCTCCTCCTGCTGCTGCGCCTCCTCCTCCTCCCTGCGCTGCTGCCTCCTCCCTTTGCGCCTGGTGCTGCTCCTCCTCCTCCTCCTGCGCTCTGGCCGGCTCCTCCCTCCCTGCCCGCCGCCGCTCCTCCTCTCCCTCCTCCTGCGCTCTGCTGCCTCCTCCCTCCTGCCTGCCTCCTCTCCTCTCCTCCTCCTGCTGCTGCTGCTCCTCCTCCTCCTCCTCCTCCTCCTCTGCTGCTGCTCCTCCTCCTCCTCCCTCCTGCTCTGATTTGTGTTGCTACATGTTATTTGTGCTGCTCTGCTTTGCTTCTTTCCACCGTCTAACCCTCGCCATGGCGCCTAGGCGTCCCGGCGCCCCGGGCTCGCCGCGACTTGCTAGAGCGCCGTGACAACCTTGCCCGGTTGCCCCGCCTGCCTTTTATTTCCCCACGCCCCGGCTGCCTTCTCTTTCCCCACGCCCGGCCGAGCGCGTGTGCCTCCTCCCTGCTGCTCCTCTCCCACAACGCCGAGCCGCGCCGCCGCCTCCCTGCTGCTCCTCTCCCACAACGTCACCTCCTCTTCCACTGCACCACCAACAACTAGGAGCCCCAGATCTCGCGGCCGTGGTGGTGACGACGAGCGTAGAGCAGCGACCACGACGACGCAGTGATGAAGAGGAGTGACGACGACGGCTTCGGCAAGCAGCAACCATGGTGGTAGCGATTGTAACGACGGGAAGCAAGACGACGGCTTTGGTTAGCTCTCCCTCTCCCCTTTGATCCAGATCTGGGTTTGGTTGTGGTTGCTGGAGACGGGCGCGGGGATGGGCTGGAGACGGGGACGGGCGACATCAAGGCGGGGCGACGCCTCAACCCTGAGCTGCGCCTTACCACTTAGGTGTCGCTTAAAGCGACGCCTTAATAAGCATGCCTTAGTGCTTAACCATTGCTGACAAAGCAGAAAATACCAATGAGCAGGGATCGAAAAACCAGATCCGACGGAATCCGGCCGTGGCGAAGATCGTGTCGGTAGGGTTACGGATAAACGGAAAAATATCGGTCAAATTTTAAAATTCAAATTTTGAATTGAAGTTTTCCGAACCGAATCGTCGATTCACGCACGAACTGGAAAAACTGGTTGA
Source organism: Hsuehochloa calcarea (assembly GCA_036346395.1). Taxonomy (NCBI): domain Eukaryota; kingdom Viridiplantae; phylum Streptophyta; class Magnoliopsida; order Poales; family Poaceae; genus Hsuehochloa; species Hsuehochloa calcarea. Next base: position 79,440,655 of record CM070593.1, on the reverse strand, counting down.
ACTACCGGAAAATAGAGAAAATTTGTAATTAGCAATTTGGAATAATGCAATTTTAAAAGTCCTAAATATACTAAAAACTAATGTTTCAATACATAATCTAGCATAACAATACCTAAACCAACTGAGGAAGGACATTATAGAGTCAAAAATTCAAATTTGAATTTAAATATCTTGGCCGGTTTTTTTTTTACCGAAACCGGCCGGGAAAACCGGTAACCGCCGGTTACTGGCCAGTTACCAGTAACCGGCGGTTTTTTTTAACCTATGCCAATGGGCTTATCATGATAGGAAAATACATGGTTCCGAATTTCTGATTCCTTTTCATTTGCTCTCATGATAAAATTCCGGACGGAGATTGGATTGGTGCCAAAAAGGTTATAAATTATTTTTGCTCTAAATAACTGCGCTCAGCCACATGTTTTGATGCCTATTTTACTTCAAGCTTCATAGTCATTAAGCTTGGAGAAAAAATCAAGCTAGGGCTGGTCATGAAATTGATATTTTAAGGTCAAGTCAAGTTGTGTAAATATATTTTGGTGTTGCAATACAAGAATCATTGCTATAAGATCTTTGAATTTTTCTTGTGTTTACTCTGTTACTGCCTTACTGGACAAGGTGATTTTTCTTCTCCTTTTTCCGGCTGCTATCTTTATATGACACTAACATTGTATCTTCCCTGTATTAAGGTGGTCTGCCGAGTTTGGGACATCAAGAAATGGATCTCCTGAGCTGCATGTTATGTTGGGTGAATACATATATTCTGAATCTCCAGAAACGGTGCACTGTTCATAACTCTCTGGCTGAATGTGATTACCTTCTATGTTAGAGCTGCAATTTTTATGGGTCATTGCTGCTTTAGTATTTTTACTGCTGTTGTAATTATGCTTCAAGGTTTCATGTGGAGTTTCCCTTGACTGCAGGATATGCCTAAAGTATCAAGTCATTTTGTGCATGGAAATGATCCTAAAAAGTTTGCTTCTATGCTGGTGAACTTTATGGGCAAGGTAATGCTTTTGTTCTTAAAAAAAGATGTTACAAATGATGACTGATTATATTCTTGTATTATCTGAGTAATGGCAAAAGGTTAACCCTACTAAAATATTTCCAATGGCTTTCATGTGCATAGCATTTTTATTATTTTCGTGCTGCTTAATACAACTAGTCATTGCTCAATATGATTAGTAGATTCATATTTCTCTATACTAATTTTCTTTTGTACAATGAGTTTCTTACTTAGTGTTCAAAATGGAGGTAATCCTTCTCCAAAAGATAGAAACAGAACGCAAGCATGTGCTTGTTAAAGCAGTTATCCCAATCTATTTTCGGGTTGGACCCCAGTTCAAGATTCCTGTCCAACTTTCATCTCGGTGTTAAACGGGATCCTGATATGTTTTCCACAATGCAATATGTAATCATATTAATCTTTTATTTCTTATCATTCAGTGCTACCCTGGTGAAGATGATACTGCAATTGCACGTGGTGTCCTAATGTAAGATATCCTTTCTTTCTTTTCTTTCGAGAGGACATCATTTCCTTGTATGGGAGGAGAAATTGACAAAACCATTAAAGAAGGTGCATTTTGCAACGCAGAAACCGAATTTCGGAGGAAATTGTCTAGATTCTGTTTTGTTTACAACTATAGATACAGGTTAGTTAGCAGTGTGCTAGGGATGCATGCAATAAGATATACTGCCTCAGTGCAAATATCCTTCTATGTGATTTACAAATCCTGTTTGGGTCATATTCAAATGCATACATGATAGCACTGTACAGTAAACTGTTTCATTGTTGGGGTAAAATTATAGTGGGATTTTGGGGATGGAGATAATTGGTTTTCTGATATAATGTTCTTTCTTTATTCTTTAAGGTACCTATCACAAGGGAACCTCAGAGATGCAAATTTACTTATGGATGACATGAAGGAACAACTAAAATCTGCTGACTTAGAATTTCCAAAAACAGATTTAATTCAGTTCATCAAGTATCTTTTACCAACGTAAGTCTTTCTTATCTAACAGTGTGCATAATCTTGTCTTGAAATCACTCTCCAATCTCAGTCATTATTTTATACAAGAACTGAGGAGCTATTTTGTCATTGTTTTCTCTTGTTATGGGCATTATTAACCACATTTTATTGTTTACAGGCTTGAAAGAGATGCTTACCCTCTTTTTAGGACACTTCGACAAAAGTATAAGACAAGTACAGATCGTGAACCTGTATTTGAGGAGGTAGCGTCTTTGTCGAATATGTTGTAGCTTGATAAGAAAACCTGTTTAAGCACTACATGGCATGCTTTACTGGTTGTACTGTGTCACTGTGTTCTTGCCAGTGTCTGGAATATTTTTTTTGCGGACCTGGAAACATCTCGATCAGCACCAGGTCTCGTTGGATTTAGGTGGTTTTGGGTTTTAACTCTAATTGCAAACATGAACTTGACAGAAACTGAGAGAGCTGATAAGTTATATATATATATTTTTTAAATACATATATTGTCACGAAACAGTGTGTATACGTGAAAGATGATGATGTTAGCTCATTTAAGAGTAAGTGTGAGTCATGTACAACTTGGCGTAGCTCCACAAACATTTGGCCTTGTCTTCGTGAGCTGCCCATCAGGAAATATATGAACTGTCGTTAAAGGATCACCTGTTCTTACAATATGTTTGTTTAATTCTATTTTATTGCCCTCCTGCTCTACAAAAGAAGAGAAAAAGGTGGAAAAAACTAAGTTACTTTGTTGCTTAATGTTGGAGCTAACTTGCTATCATATCAGAAAAAAAGAACCGCAAACTGAAAGAGAGCTCATGATTGTACGGCTGCCTTTTGCAGTTATTGGATGAAATTGCTGCAAAATTCTATGGCATACGGCGCCAGAACCCTCTAGAAGGACTTTTTGGTGAAATGTTCAAGGTAAATACTTACTTTTGTCACACATTCATGCTGCTTGCTATATCGAATTGATTCCTTTTGAAGTTTGTGACACTAATACCAAGCACGAGCTGGTTTTAGCAATAACTACGTTCAAGTAAAACAAACCAAGTATTATTTACAAAATTAAACTTACAGATGATCTAAGCATTTATAAATCTAAAGTGCAAAGAATTCCCATGTAGTTCCATGTTTTCCCCAGCATATGAACTTATTAGTCACTGAACTCCACCATTGAATAGAGAATTTTTTTTGGCAACAATGAGTAGTTTTACGGTTTTTGGTGTCCTCGTTTTGCCTTCTTTTTTTTTGTACCGAATCTATTCCTTGGTATGAGTAGTTTTACGGTTTTTGGTATCCACGTTTTGCCTTCTTTTTTTTTGTACCGAATCTATTCCTTGGTCCATGCACTTAATTACATTGGTGTGAGCAAAACCACAATATAAAGTTTGGGAAAATTAGGTCTATACCAAAAGATGTCCAATTTAGAAGGAGAAAAAACACTAGAAGTTTCCGGTTTATGTACCATCAAAAGGTCTCACCGTTCAGAAAAATACCACTCCGCTCACCATCCGTCAGCCCCTCATGCAATTCGGGTGTGGAGAGGTGATATGACAGCTTGCAAAATGTAAAAAAAAAACTCGGTCCAAGGGAAAGGTTAAGAAACCCAACCATTAACCAAATCTCTGCTCGACCCTGTCTTCTGTTCGACGCCTGACCAAATTGCCGCCCCTCCCACCTATGGATGAAAATCCCGGCCGGTTAACCGACCTTACCGGTCGGGTCCGATAACGGAAAATTCGGCTGGTTTTCCCCGGTTTAGCAAATTCAAATTCTAGTTTTCAAATTTTGACTGGTTTTTAAGTAAATTCAAACGAATTTCATCCGATTTTTTTCCGGTAACCGGCCGGTTACCGTTTACCGGCAGTCATCGGTAAACTGGCCTGTTCTGAGTTTTTTATCCTTACTTCCACCTCTCTCAAGAGAGGCACCCCACCACCAAATCGCCGCCTGACCGAGCCAAGGAATCACCGCCCCTCTCTCAAAATAGTTCATAAATATACATATTTTGATGGTACATGTTAAGAGCATACATTCTCTCTCTCTCTCTCTGCCCCATGTGTTCCATATAGTCTGTAAGATTTATATAACAATATTTATATATACCCATTCTCTCTCTCTGCCCCCCATGTGTTCCATGTAATCTGTAAGATTTATATAACAATATTTATATATACCCTCTCAATTAATGAACAAATTGTATAATTATGAATAACAAAATCACTCCTCTAGATTTTTAACATGGTATCAAAGTACAGTTCATCCAAACCCTAAGCCAATTTTCCTCCTCAAACCCATCTAACTCCTCTGCTCTACGCCCGCTGCCTCCGAGGCTTCTTCCCCTCCGCCTCCGCCCATACCCGTCGCCTCATCTCGCGGGATCACTTCGGATCTGACGCCTCGTGACACCACGCGAGATCCAGAGCCTCGTCTTCATCTCTGCTTCATCGTTGCTGTCTCTTGGTCACCGCCATCTCGTCTTCATCTCGGCTCTGGCGAGACCGTGCAACAACGCCGCCGTCACGTCGACACTCAGCCTGAATCTGGCTCGTCCGGATCCGGCACGTCACCACGACTCCGGCGACCTCCTTCAGCCCCACGACTCCGGTGAGGCGGTGACCTCCTTCTCAACACCACGACTCTGTTGAATTGATTGCTGACTGCTCTGCCGGTTCGTGTTCTGATGCTGCTGCTAGTATTACTGCTGCTGATTGCTCTGCTTGTTGACTTGCTGATGCTTGCTACCGCTGATTGCTCTGCTACTGTTGTGATATCGATGCTACTGTTGATGCTCACTTATGCTTAGTATTATTGTTGCTTACTGTTGTGGGGTTGTGGTCCATCACGATGACCAAGTCTAAATTGATGTTTGGGGTAGTTCATCCCTCGTGTTCACGAACATCAAGCTCGACAGGTTGAACTACCGAGCATGAACTTTCTCAGTCAGGACTACTCGGAGGGTTTATGGTTTGGCCATGGTTATTAAGGTGGTAAGGCGGGGTGACCCCCCCTATAAGCGGTAAGACGTGAGGCGAGGTGATGCCTTACACACATTCTAAAGTGCCAAGGTAGCAAATAAAATAAGCATTTTAACAACACATATATACCTTGTTGTTGCCAATTCTTGAGCCCATGTATCTCCCAAGCAACAAGCCACATGAATAATGAGCAACAATACAACATAAGTCCATAATAACAATTAAGTGAATATGTGAATTAAATATGAGCAACATAACAAATTAACAAGCACGATATAAGCGACATAAATCCACACAAATAACATAAGTGGGTGATAAGTCCACAAGATGCTCCTTCAACCTTTTAATCCCTCCTGAACTTGGGGTGTTACAAAGGATACACATCACCTTATCTCGGTTGCCATTTTCCGGCCAATAGCCATACTCCCATCCCGGATCATTTGACTTTGCCTTTCGTTTTGGACCGGTCTTTGGATCATACATGACCTTGGAGGATGCAGCCATTTTTTCCCTGCTGCTGCATTACAGAGAAGTAAAGGAAATAAGCAATGGCTTCAATCAGCTAGCTAGCAACACAATAGCAGAGAGCGCAGTTAGCTAGTAGCACAATATTAGAGAGCACAAAGGGGATAAAGCAATCGGCTAGCAGCACAGTAGCAGAGAGCACAAAGGGGCCATTCGGCACGAGCGCACGGCAATCGCAGCGGCAATAATAGCGAGATGGAGGCACAAAGGGGATAAAGCTCGGCCCACGCTCGACGGTTCACAGAGAGAGTGAGAGAGCATATCAACAGAGCGCCAGAGCCGACGGCCGCTCGACGCGAAGGCTCGGCCGGCGGTCTCGACTTTCTCCTGCATCCCGGCCTCCCTTCCTCCCCGCCTCCCTTCCATATGTCCGAGGGGGAGTCAGGGTCGCCACCGGGAGGGGGATGCGGGGACGCCGGGAGAAGGGAGGGAGGGGAGGCCAAGAGGAGGGGCGAGGCGGAGAGCACAGCGAAACAGAGGAGGGGAGAGGAGGTGTCAGGGGTGTACCTTGCTGGGCGACGGGCGACGCTGAGACAACAGCGGAGAGATGGAGGCGACGCCGAGACAGGGAGGACCGGAGAATGCTTGCTTGCTAGGCGACGGGGATGGGCTGGAGAGGACGCCGAGACGGGAGCGGCAGGTTCCACGCGAGTCTTTCTTTGGCTCTTCGCCCTCTCCTCTTTCCCCCTTCTTTATCTCTGATTTAGGGTTCCCGTCAGCTGATTTAGTCGCAGCCGCTCGCGTCGCCTCCATCTCGCCCGACGCCATCGCCCGCCTTAGCAATGCCTTCCTGGCGCCTTAGCACAAAGGCGGACGCCATACGTGCGCTCGGCAAGGCGAGCTGACGCCATCGCCTTGCTGCCTAGGCGACGCCTTCCGGACGCCTTAATAACCATGGGTTTGGCCTCTCATTTGACTGACGATCCTCCTGATCCGAAGAAGGTTGAAGTTGGGGTAGTAAAGACTTGGCAGAAAGAGGATGATCATGTCATGACTGACATTGTTCTGAGTGTTGATGTCTATTTGAGGATGAGTCTTTGAGTATCATACTTCAGCCAAGCAGATGTGGACATACTTTGAGAAGAGATATGTTCAGTCCAGTGATGCTCTTCTCTTCACATTGCTCAAGAACCTTCATAGTATTCAGCAGCATCAATAGGATCAGACAGTGGAGGAGTATTACAGTGCTTTCACTCATATCACTAGCCCTCTAGAGTCTATTATACTGAAGGTTGCCACTGCTTGCCAGTCTTGTGTTGCCAAAGATGAGTGTATGCTTCATGTATCAATTTGAGCTTGTTCGCACTCGGTTACTCAACTATTTCACTCCACCGACTTTGATTGAGGTGTTCTCTAGTTCGATTGCTCTCTAGTTTGATTGCAGAGGAGATTTGTCTTCATTCGCTTATGCCTACCTCAGAATCCTCACCACATGTTGTTCTGGGTCTCTCACAGTGGTCTGGATCTACTAGAGCTACACCCACAGGAATGCCGGTATGTTCTCATTGCAAGAGGATTGATCATCATGTTGACAAGGGCTTCAAATTACATCTAGATCAGCTTGTTGATTATCGTGCTAGACATCCATCTAATCATCGTCATAGAGCATCTACTTGGGTCTCCGTGCTCTACTTGGGTCTCCGAGAGTACTTACTGGAGCAGTCACTGTTGCCACACCCACATTTGCTGTGACTTCTAGATCAGTGTCTGCTATGACCTCAGTTGCACTTTCTACTCCTAGCGCTGCTCATCCTTGGGTTCTGGACTTGGGTGCCTTTTTTCATGTTACATCGACAACTCCCAGCTTGTTTCTTGTAGGCCCAGATGTTGCATATGTTTACACTGCTAATGGTGCACCTTGCTCTATCATCCATCAGAGCATTCTCTCGACATCTCACTTATCTGTTCCTGATGTGTCTTTTGTTCCTCAGCTATCTATGAACCTTCTTTTTGTTGGTCAACTTACTGATATGAACTGTTTCATTAGATTTGATGATTCTTCTTGTTTCATTCAGGATCGTCAGAACAGAAAAGTGATTGGTTCTGGCCATCACCGTAGAAGCTCTCCTAATCTCTCTGTCTTGGTTCATACACAATTTTTTTCTTCCATTCGTGTTTTTCGTTCCGACTCTGGGGGAGTACCTTTCATCAGCCTTTTGTCAGTTCCTTTCTTCTGAGTGTACCCATTCTTAGCCCTCGTCCTGGTGCTCATGCTCAGAATGGCGTTGCTGAGCGCAAGTACCGTCGCATCATTGAGACTGCTCGTACTCTTCTCATCTCCTCCTTTGTTCAATCTCACTTCTTAGGGAAGCAGTCTCTACAACTGTCTATCTCGTCAACTGTCAACCCTCCTCCAAACTTTAGGGCAAGTGTCCTGGTGAGGTCCTGTATAGAGCACCTTCTCGCTATCCTGAACATAAGGTCTTTCGTTGCTATGATCCATCAGCACGTTGCATTCGCATTTCTCGTGATGTGACCTTTGATGAGGGTCTTCCCTTCTCTTATCATTATTATGCATATCCCACTTCTTCTCCCACAGATTCCACATCCTTTTTGGCTCTACCTTCCATTCCTTCATCAGACTTGTCTTCTCCAGATACACCTTTTCTACCTGTTTCACCTTCTAATGTGTCTTCTCCACTAGCTCTGCCAGTTTCTAATACTTCTACTTTTCTCTTTTACTATAATCGTTGACAGAGAGTTCCTTTTGACCCTCAGTCCTCTCCTCTACTTGACCATTTGGCCAGTATCCCCGACTCTGATGATCGTTCTACTACATCACGGTATGCCTTGCGTGATTGTTCTTCTATTCAAGCACTAGAGAGATGGGGTTTTTCTCGTGCAGGTGCAGTAGCTGAGCCGAGCACCTATCAGGAGGCTGCCAGTATACCTGAGTGGTAGTTGGCTATGATAGAGGCGCTCACAATATTAGAGTGTACAAGCACTTGGGATTATGATGAGACTTTCCTATAAATTGCAAGTGGGTGTACAAAGTAAAGAACAAGTCAGATGGTTCAACAGAGCGATACAAGGCTAGTCTTGTTGCAAGAGGTTTTCAGCAGGTTTATGGTCGAGATTATGATGAGACTTTTACTCTAATTGCCTATATGACCACAGTTTGTACTCTTATTGATGTTACATCAGGACGCACATGGGTTATATCTCAGATGGATGTCAAGAATGTTTTCCTTTATAGTGATCTACATGAGGAGGTCTATATGCAGTCACCCCCAGGTGTTGAGGCTCCTACATGCTATGTTTGTCGCCTTATGCGTGCTCTATATGGTCTCAAGTAGGCTCCTCGTGCTTGGTTTGAGCGTTTAAGTTCCGTGATTCGAGCTGCTTGTTTCACTCCAAGTGAGCATGACATTGCCTTGTTCATTCACACTTCTCAACGGGGTCGTACTTTGCTTCTGCTATATGTCGATGATATGCTGATCATATGTGGCTTTTGTGAAGAGGAAATTGAGTGAACAGTTTATGATGCCTGATTTGGGACCATTGAGCTATTTTCTGGGGGTTGAGGTTCATTCTTATAGTGATGGCTATTATCTCTTTCAGCATCACTATGTTCAGGATCTGCTCGCTCGCTCCAGTATGACTGATACACGCAATCATGTCACACCCATGGAGCTCCATCTACAGCTTCAACTTACAAATGGTGTACCACTGATATATCCTTATCGCTATCGTTAGCTCGTTGGGAGCTTTATTTATCTCACTTTCATCAGGTTAGACATTGCTCATGTTGTTCATGTGCTCAACCACTTTGTCAGTGCTCCCACCTCAGTCCACTATGGTCATGTTTGTCGTGTGCTGAGATACTTGAGGGGGGACTGCGTCCAGATATCTGTTTTATGCCAGTTCGAGTCAGCTTCATCTCCACGCTTACTCTGACTCCACATGGGCGAGTGATCCTGCTGATCGCCGATCTATCACTGGCTATTGTATCTCTTTGGTGCTTCGCTCATTGCTTGGAAGTCCAAGAAGCAGACTGTGGTGTCACGCTCTAGAGGCTAAGCTTCGAGGTCTTGCCTCTATCACCTCAGAGATCATTTGGTTTCGATGGCTCTTGATTGATCTCGTGTGTCCATCGTGGCAATCATACACCTCTTTTGTGACAATACAAATGTTATTCAGATTGCTAGTGATCCAATCAAGCATGAGCTGGCAAAACATATTGATGTTGATGCATTTTTCACATGATCCCATTGTCAGCAGTTGACCATCGCCTCAAGTATGTTCTCTCAGAGTTTCAAGTTGCAGATTTCTTCACTAAAACTCAGACTCCATAACAGCATCGGCTTCATCTACTCAAGCTCAGTGAATCAGATCCTGTTGATCCACCTTGAGTTTGAAGAGGGTGTTAAGAGTGTACATTCTCTCTCTCTCCCATGTGGACCATGTAGCCTATAAGGTCCATGTAAAAATATCTATATATACCACCTCAATTAATGAATAAGCTGCATGGTTGTGAATAACAAAATCACTCCTAAATTTTTAACAGTATAGACCCATTTTTCTCATGTACTCCCAAGTTTAGTCGACAGTAACATGTCAAGATAAGTTCACACAATGTAATAATAGATCGAAGATGATAGCATGGGAAGTTGGGAACGAGGGTGACATAATTCCAAGACTAATCATCACTGATCTTATTCTCTACATTGTGCAGATATAACAGATGTGAAAAGGACTTGACCATAATGCCTTCAGCGCGTTCGTTTACCGGAATAATACAATTGCTGCCATGGCACATTCTGTACGTTGATACGTCATTGCTGGCAGATCAGCGGTTGGTCACCCAGAAAGATCCTCAGAACAAGCGGCCTTTTGGCGCCTCCTCGTTCATGATTATCTGAGGTCGTACATTTATCATCAAACTGCATAAAGATTTATGCACCGCTGATCTCTTGTAAAATCATTTTATTGGTTTTGACGGTTTCTAAACTGTAACTGATTTTCTTTTGAGATTACCTGTAAAAGATGATACAGCGTTTTGCCTCCTATGCTAGATTTTGCCTCGGTAAAAGCCAAATCTAGAAGTACCATGTACTTGTGGTTCCAGTTTTGCAGTTTGAAATCGCATGGTGGAAAATGGAAAACCAATCCTGGCAAGTCACATTCCTGCGGAAACCGATGTATTTTTAACCGGTGTTGACTGCGGACCATGTGATTTGCCGTATCTATACTCGCTCTATTACGGTGAGAATTTTTAGCTGAATTGACCACTTTTGGCTTCATATTTACACAAAGGACCGTCGACGATTTTTTTCTTCAGATTTGGCCCTCTACCGCACGTTTATCGTGCGGCAACCCTTCTCCGACCACCATGTGGGTGTTGCCGCATGACCGTCGTGTGGTAGCACCCACGGCCCGCCACGTATCCCGTTAAGGGTTAAGCCGGAATTAGAGTTACCGTTTAAATAGGTTTCGATGATTTTTGTAGAAATTTTAAAATATAGTAAATGAGTTTAAAAAATTATGAAATTTTACGTGGAGCCTCCTGACACAGTGTACTTACTTGTGTAAATTTAATATAATTTTATTCATCTAGAATTTTTCTCGCTATTTCATAAACGTGTACTGTTTGTATGAATTTGTAAATGTAGAAAATAAGCTCAAAAAATTATAAATTTTTTAAGCCTCCTCAAGCAATGAAGTTGATTGTGTAATGTTTCAATAATTTTATATGTGTTCTGGAATTATCTTAAAAAAACAAGGCTTTTGGTCGGAAATTTAGATTTTAGGTTTTGAAATTATGGTTTCATGATTTCATGTGACTTGGAATGTACGGAAAAAAACTGCATTGCAACTCTATTGGAGATGTTGATATACAATATGGCGTAGGAGTACATATATAATAACCAAAATACGTGTATAAATATAGCAAAACAAAATATGAATACAAACATACCAAAATATAATCACACGGGATGCAACATGGCTCACTTGTCTGAACCAATACCCTCTTCTCGTTGCGGCTGTCTCGTGTGCGCTTGGATGTTTTACGTCAAGCGTGTCCCGTGGGATATGTGAGTCGGTCTGGAGAGCGTGTGTCGGCTCGGAGGGGGTATGGAGACTGTTGAGTGGGTGGAGGTGGCCCAGTCAGCTGAGTTTGGCCTAGCATACTCTAGTAAGCGTACATGTCGTCCTGTTGAGGAATGTCGTCCTAAGGGACACCTCCAAATAATTCATGAGTGACGGACTCTAGAAATTCACTCCCGAGGTATGATGTTTGCCACTCCGGTTGGGTGGATGAGTTCTGGCCCTAGATATACGGTGTGCCAGCCAACCTAGATGAGCTCTGACCTTGAACGTAGAGTGGGGTAGCGACCCAGAGGAGCTTTGCCCTGCGTACAGTCCAAACCCTGTCTACCATGGTTTGGACCCTGACCCTAACATGTAATGCTCCCTGCTAGGACCTAGGAGGCCCATGTCGTCATCATCAGTCGACGTGAACTGGTCGTCACCCCCACGGTCAACTAAAGGCTGCAAGACGGAACAATGTCAATACAGATAAACAATATGGACGTGAACTGAGAATCTCGTATCTCCCGGATGGGCAGTGCAGATCACCGATGGGAAGCGCTAGTTTGTGTACCGAACGCGGACGGTAGAAGTAATTCACCCCGACGGACCTGCGGTGGGAGAACGACATGATGTTAGCGGGACATAGTCGTAACCAAAAAACAGAACGTAGATTTGTACATAACTTACCTGATGAGTCACGGCGGCCCGATCTTCCAATAGGTTCGATTTGGTTCGTCGTGAGGACGTTGACGCTTTGAGGCTTCCGACCAACAGATCGTCACCTCGCAATTCGCTACACCCGCACGCCTGTCGTTATCGACCACGCTTGCATGCGATCGACCTTACCACGAAGGTTATGGTTCCTGCAAGCAATCGAAGCAACTCACAAGAACAAGGTAGATGCAATCAATTGTATTGCGGATATGGATGAAGTTTACAGCCGGGTTCCTCAAACCGATAATTGGCGAAACCGCAATTGGCGTAATAATCTAAGAAAACCCGCTCTAAACTATGGCGGCATCGATATATATAGGGGACGTGAGGAGGTCGACCTAGGGTTGTGCGGACAGTGGGATGAGGCGTACACAACCGGACTCGACCTCGTCACGCTTACAAAGTCTTATTAGTTTCAAAAGCGGACGCAAAGACCTTGTGTCGCGTATTTCGGTCGAAGATCTAGTCGTAGGACTGGTCCTAGGGTGGTCTTGAAGAGTCCATGCTATCTTTGGTCAGAGATTGTGTCCAACGAGTCATCTGGTCGTAGGCCTTCTTGAAGTGGTCGTAGACCTTCTTGAACTGGTCGTAGGCCTTCTTGAAGTGGTCGTAAACCCTACGGAACTGGTCGTAATCCTAGATTCCTGAGTACAAGTAAATTATCTCCATTAGGCAGCATCATAGAGTTCTCAAATAATACACTCAGCCCTAGAAACGATTTTACCTGATAGATTAAGTCACGTGCTCTAGCTCTTGTCATAGGACCTTGTAGTTCAACACCCAAATCTGGAGGGTCTTGTGTAGTACGTGTATCCGAAGGAGGGATGTCCTCATCATACTCCCCCTCTTGAATTGGAGTCGTCCTCGACTCAAGCTCATCTTCTTCTCCCACGATGGTTTCAAATCTGAAATGTTAAATGTGGGGCTAACCCCAAAATCTGCAGTAATTCTAAGCGATATGTATTATCATTTATCTTCTTAATTATCTTAAACGGTCCTGTGACTCTAGGCATCAACTTTGATTTTCTTAATTAGAAATCTATCCTTTCTCAAATGAACCCAAACTAAATCACCGGTTCAATTTTGACAACTTTCCTACCTTTATTTCAAAGAACCCTATACTTTTCAAATCATACGCCTATATTCTCTTTAGTGGTCTCATGCAACTTGAGAATAAATGCAAGACGCTTCTTAGCATCTAGATTTATTTTTTCAGAGGTTGGTAAAGGTAGTAAATCAATAGGAGCACGGGGGTTAAAATCATACACTACCTGAAACAGACTTACCTTGGTGGTGGAGTGTATCGACCTATTGTAAGCAAACTCAATATGCGGTAAACACTCTTCCCACATCTTCAAGTTCTTCTTTAAAACAGCCCGCAACATGGTGGATAACGTGCGGTTGACAACCTCCGCTTGTCCATCGGTTTGGGGATGACACGTAGTAGAAAACAATGACTTTGTCCCCAATTTATTCCAAAACGATCTCCAAAAGTGCCTCAAAACTTCGCAGATCGCGATCCGAGATAATAGTATTGGGCACTCCATGTAAGCGAATGATTTCCCTGAAAAACAAATCAGCTATGTTTGTAGCATCATCGCTCTTGTGACAAGATATAAAATGTGCCATTTTAGAAAATCGATCCACTACGACAAATATACTATCTCTCCCCCTCTTTGTCCTAGGCAATCCTAAAACAAAATCCATAGAAATATCCTCCCAAGGGGCACTAGGAATAGGAAGAGGCATATAAAGTCCATGTGGATGGAGACGGGACTTAGCTTTGTTGCATGTAGTGCAATGAGCCACGTGGCGCCGACATCACGCCTCATCTTTGGCCAAAAGAAGTGGGTGGTCAGCACATCTTTCGTCTTTTTGCTCCAAAATGCGCCATCAAACCTCCTCCATGTGCCTCTGTAATAAAGAAAAGACGAACAGAGCTAAGCTGGAATGCATAGCTTGTTAGCACGATAGATCAAACCATCATTCAAAGACATAGTTATTCCATATCTTCCCTTCTTTACAATGTTCAAGCACTTCCTTAAAGTCCAAATCGGTGACATATAAACTCTTAATGGCCTCCAAACCAAAAATCTTATGGTCAAGTTGAGATAACAAGGTATAACGTCTAGAGAGCGATCAAGAATCACATTGTCCTTACCTTTCTTATGCTTTATGACATATGGAAACGACTCAATAAATTCTACCCAATTAGCATGTCGTTTATTCAGGTTTAGCTTGACTTCTAATATGTTTTAGCGATTCATGATCGTAATGTATAACAAATTCTTTGGGCCATAAATAATGTTGCCAAGTTTGAAGCACACGAACTAAAGCATACAATTCTTTGTCATAGGTGGAATAATTCAAACTAGGTCCATTTAGTTTCTCGCTAAAATATGCAACCGGTTTACCTTCTTGAATCAATACACCACCTATTCCAATCCCGCTAGCGCCACATTCAATCTCAAAAGTCTTACCAAAATCGGGGAGTTGGAGTAGGGGTGCTTGGGTGAGCTTCTTTCAACAAGTTGAATGCCTTCTCTTGCGCAGTCCCCATTGGAAAGGCACTCCTTTCTTTGTCAATTCATTCAATGGTGCGGCAATGGTGCCTGAAATCCCGCACAAAACGCCGATAGAATCCAAAGGCCGTGGAAGCTCCGCAGACTGTGACACGTTGGTCGTCGTCGGCCAGCTTTGGATGGCTACAATCTTTGTCTCATCCACCTCAATTCTCGTGGTGTCACAACATATCCAAAAACGCAACTCGATCGGCAAAAGGTGCACTTTTCGAGGTTACCAAACAAACGTGCATCTCTCAAAGCATTAAAAACAGCACGATATGATTCAAATGTAGCTCATGTGACTTGCTATAAATCAAGATATCATCAAAGTAAACCACCACAAATTTTCCAATGAAAGAGCGTAAAACCTCGCTCATCAATCGCATAAAAGTACTATGTGCATTAGTTAGACCGAAGGCATCACTAACCACTCATATAATCCGAACTTAGTTTTAAAAGCGTTTTCCATTCATCTCCTAATTTCATTCTAATCTGGTGGTAACCACTCGCAAGTCAATCTTTGTGAAAATAATAGAACCACTCAATTCATCAAGTATGTCGTCTAACCTAGGGATAGGATGACGATACCTTATAGTAATGTTATTAATGGCTCTGCAATCAACACACATACGCCAACTACCGTCTTTCTTAGGAACCAAAAGAACTGGAACATCACAAGGACTAAGGTTTTCTTACGCACCACGGTCCAAAAGATCTTGGACTTGTCGTTGAATTTCTTAGTCTCCTCTGGATTGGTCCTATATGCAAGACGGTTTGGCAAAGTCGCTCCCGGATCAAATCAATTTGATGCTCTATCCTCGAATAGGTGGTAATCCCGGGTACCTCACCGAATACATCCACATACTCCCGCAAAGGTTAGCAACAGCAGGAGGCAAAGAGCTAGCTATATCCTCAAGCGAATATAAGGCATTTTTGCATATCAAAGCATAGCATGGCAGCTCATTATCACAAATTTCAGCAAGTTCAGATTTAGTGGCAAACATAACACATCCCTTCGGACTTAGGACTAGACGCCACTTTCTCCCTTTTGGGTGGGAAAACACGTTTTGCTACTTGCTGATTTTCAGAATCATGCTTATTGGTGTTTCTTTCATTTTAGCGCTTCTTCTTCATCTTTCGTAATCTCAATTTGGTGTCAACGGCAACAACTTAATCTTCTTACCCTTATGTAAAAATGAGTAGGTATTAGCTCTACCATGGTGCAAAACATCATTGTCATATATCCAAGGTCTACCGAGCAACAAAGAGCATGCTTGCATAGGTACGATATCAAAGTCAGAACTATCTTTGTAATTACCTGCTAAAAATTGCACTTTCACAACTTTGTGTACCTTTATTTTACCACACGAATTGAACCATTGGATGTAGTAGGGACGTGGGTGTGGTTGTGTGGTCAAGCCAAGCTTCTCGACCATCTCAGAGCTGACAAGGTTGTTGCAGCTCCCTCCATCAATGATGACTCGCAGCTCTATCCTTCACGAAACTGGTCCAAACAAGTTGTGCCGCTGATTTTGCTCCGCCTCTCCACTTGTGCGCCAAAGACTCGCTATGCAACAAGGCTCACATGATACTCGGTGTCAACAGCAGCTACTTGTTCCTCTACATCATCAGCATCACTGTCTATCTCATCTCCTCCACCTGCAATGTTAGCTGCAAGTACATATTCATCCTCAATATCACTAGTACTTACATATCCACCGTCAGTAGTGGCAAGGTATGCTCACGACTTGGGCAAATCCTTCATGACGTGTCCCATTCCCTTGCAACGGTGGCAAATAATCCCGTGGTATGACTTGTGGAAGCAACCGAGGAAGAACTCTTGGTGGAGCCAGACACTAGTAGATTTGCTTACCTCGGTGCATGTGATGTGGTCGGAGGTGTCTTGAACGCACCCTACTCGAGGAGGGGCAGCAGACGTGTAGTGAAAGTGGGGTGTTTTAGCTTGCCCGAGACCGGTCGTGGTGTAGACATGCTCCCAAAATTGTTCCTTGGCCTCGTTGTCGCCCCGCAATTCTTTTTCGCCAAACATGCAAGTTGGAACAATCTAGGACACTATCGTATTCTTTGTAATCCACTATGTCCCGAATTTCACGCCTTAATCCTCCATAAAAACGTGCTATTGCAGCCTTCTTCATCCTCAATAATATCACAACGCAACATGCTAATTTGTGGCTCGATAATATTCTTCTACGGATCTATTACCTTGATTTAAGCGCTGCAATTTATTACGCAAATCACGCTTAAAAGAAGGTGGGACAAATCACATTACGCATAGCAACCTTTAAACCATCCCACGTAGTAGGCGCTAATCCTTCGATGCAAACCCTATTCCACCAAATGATGGCAATGTTTTTAAATTCACTTGTGGCTTGCCTAACTCTATGCACTTCGTGAACTAAGTGAGCATTCAATTTCGTTCTCACCGTCATCTCCCAATCTAGATATATTTCGCGTCATAAGCACCCGCAAAAGATGGTATAGTGAACTTGACTTTAGCATATGGATCATCATGGGCATTATGTTGTCGAAAGTTGTTACCTCTCATACCTTGACGGTTGAAGTTCGGCCGGTTCCGTTGTCGTGCATCAAAGGTGTCGTGGTCGTGCATCTCATTATCAAACTCATGGTCATGGGTCGCACCATGAGGTTCCACACGACCACTGTTTGGTGGTCGGTTCACCATTCTTTCGAGCGTGTAGTGAGCGCCGCAATACTATCGCTGATTGAGCGTTGTAATGTGATCGTGGTAGCTTGAAGCTTCCGTCGATGTCCTCATTAATGATGAGTCGTTGTTCATCCAAGAGCGTAATGAGCTTTTCCCTCAAAACACACTCTTGCGCATCCAATCCTTCACCTGACATGGTTAGTAGTAGACAAAAGACAACACAAAAATATTATTCCTATCACTACTAGGTGGTCGGAGGATGGAATCACACACTCACAAGCGTCTTACCAAGCTCTTATGAGTTTCTTACCAAATTACAGCAGGTGGTCTGATCGGAGAAAGTGGGATGTACGACCACGGCGGAGGCGAATGCGAGGATCCAATCTGAGGGTCGAAAGTATGTGGAGCTCGGATAGGCAATGTTTAGTAGCAAGGAATAGCAATAATGAAATCACATTAGCAAAGCTGAATAAAAGTCCACAAGATTCGTCACGCTTGTCGCCCAAACGCGTTCCTAGAATTAGCTCAAGCAAACGGAAGGATAGGGTAGATACAAACACAATCGGATCCAAAATCACAAAGCAACTGTTTTTTTTTCTCCTTCTTCCTTTCTTTTTTTTTCACTCTTTGCTTTCTTTCTCTTTTTTTTTGCACTCTTTGCTTTCTTTCTTTCTTTTTTTTTTGGACTGCAAAAACTCAACCTAGGGTTTCCTTTTTTTTTTGCGAATGTGACCTTGACTCAAAACTCTTCAGAACCCTTTTCTGGGTCTATGGATATATATGAGTCACAAACTTTTTCCGGAGAGCAGGGGTAAAAAGGTAATTAAAAGATACTTTCTCTCTCTCTCTGAACTTTAGCTATGGGAAAAATCCGACCAGGTGGTGGGGTGTCCGAGGGCAACAAGATAATAAATAGGGTTGTTTGACACGAGTGGTCTGGCCGAATCCGACCAGCGCTCGCTTCAACCAGTGGAGAAGCCGAATCCGAGTAGGTGGTCGTATGGGGTGGTGTTGTGGTCATATGGGGGTGTCTAGATGATCGAAACAAGAAAGACTCGACGCTAGAAACTAGATTACGACGACTAGACCAAAGAACAAAGACACCGACGATGGACTCAATTCAACAACGCTAAACCGAAAACACAATTGCGAAGGCACAAAGTGGTTTGGACAACGGAATAATTACGATCTAAAACTTTTGTAGGGCAATTTTCGGACTCTAGGTGATGGAACAAAACTCACAAAAAGGGATAAACGAAATTACCTAACGGGCAACCTTAGCTCGATACCACTTGATGAGTCACGGCCCGATCTTCCGATAGGTTCGATTTGGTTCGCCGTGAGGACGTTGACGCTTTGAGGCTTCCGACCAGCGGATCGTCACCGCAATTCGCTACACCGCGACGCTGTCGTTATCGACCACGCTTGCACGCGATCGACCTTACCACGAAGGTTATGGTTCCTGCAAGCAATCGAAGCAACTCACAAGAATAAGGTAGATGCAATTTGAATTGTATTGCGGATATGGATGAAGTTTACAAGTGGGGTTCCTCAAACCGATAATCGCAAACCGCAATTGGCGAGAATAATCTAAGAAAAATCCGCCTAAACTATGGCGCCATCTTGATATATATAGGGGACGTGAGGAGGTCGACCTAGGGTTGTGCGATCGTGGGATGAGGCGTACACAACCGGACTCGACCTCGCCACGCTTACAAAGTCTTATTAGTTTCCAAACGGTGACGCAAAGACCTTGTGTTGCGATTTACGTCGAAGATCTAGTCGAGGATCGGTCCTAGGGTGGTCTTGAAGAGTCCATGCTATCTTTGGTCATAGATTGTGTCCAACGAGTCATCTGGTCGTAGGCCTTCTTGAAGTGGTCGTAGGCCTTCTTGAAGTGGTCGTAAACCCTGCGGAACTGGTCGTAATCCTAGATTCCCGAGTACAAGTAAATCATCTCCATTAGGCCAAGATCATAGAGTTCTCAAATAATACACTCAGCTCTAGAAACGATTTTACCTGATAGATTAAGTCACGTGCTCTAGCTCTTGTCATAGGACCTTGTAGTTCAACACCCAAATCTGGAGGGTCTTGTGTAGTACGTGTATCCGAAGGAGGGATGTCCTCATCATTACCTCCCCGCCGCTCTGGGCCGCGGATGACTGACGGAGAACGCTACAACGCCGGTCGGACTCGCTAGGTCCTGGTGACTTAGCGGGTAAGCACGACCCCCCACTTGGTTCCCGATGCGCAGGATGTCGTCCGTCGAACGATCGCAGCTCAAGTTCTTTATTATCTTCTTCATCTCCACCGAGATGTGCTTAATTTTTTTTTTCGTTGGTGTTGTGTTTGGATGCGCTATGGCGGCCTCCGATGCTCTATGGACGCGATGCGCCGCTCCAACTGTAGTGACGTACGTAACAGGTTCATTAACGAAAGTACAAATGTCGTTAATGAAACGACCAGAAGTTGTAAGTGTCTTACGATGTCGTCATGCCACAAAGCGCTGGGATGATCGTACGCGTGGCGGAGGCTCTCCTAGTTCGTCTCCGATGTCGTCCACTTCGGGCGCTCCGGTGGAGGAATGGTGAGTCTTGCGCGCATCCGTGGCACATACCACTCCCAGTACACACCGTACATCGCAAGGTCGTACGGACGCCGCTCACGCAAGACATCCAAGTGCGCCCTGTCCGTCCTTGCCATAGTCCACTCCTGCTGAACAGGCGCCAGTCCTAAATATGCCCACCCGCCCTCGATTGCTTTCATTTCTGGAAGGATTTATGTTAGAAAAGAAGATGTGAGAATTGTAAACATTAATCGGGTGAAGTTTGACTCACAGGTGTATGGCGCGCTGCAGGAGCGTGCCGTCCCGGGGGGCATGACCTTGTACCGACCAATCTGTCGCATTACGCGCTATGGCACGTAAGGCTCCACCATATGTGCGTACACCAGGTGGCAGGTCGTCATCCATAACCCGATGTCCTGGGTGCATTGCACGGCCATCCCGTGTGGCGCTACTATGCTCACAAAATTTGGGTACCATGGACACCAGATGATGTCGCTCTCGTGCAACGACTCGAACTCATTGTGATACAACGAGTAGCACTTCACCGCCTATCCTTGGCCCAGCACAGACGGCCAACAGTCCACCGTGAACCCATGATGTGTCCATCTATCACGTCGATCGGTGGGGGCGTACGGGTGCACCGCTGTCTCGATGGACGGCCGCCCAACCAGGAAGTGCTTCCAACTCCACAGCTGCAGGAGCACATAGCAGATTGCCTAACTGGGGGTACCACTAGTGCCGCGCCGCGAAGAATCACGCAACCCCCGGTATGTGGCGCAAAGGACGGCTGACCCCAGCTATATTGAGGCATTGGACCAGCCTCCGCGTCAACCAACGACTCGGCGAGGCGGACGTAGCTGGGGTAGCACCAATTGCCCTGCGTGGTTGGAAATAGGATGCAACCAAAGAGCTAAAGAGGAGCGTCCTAACGACCTCGTCAGGTGCACCTTGCAGGCAATCATTGAACTGCCTCAGCCAAGTCTGAGGATGCCACGTGCACCCTCCGGGAGAGGTTGGCCGAATCGATGCTCCAGCATGGCCTTCCGATGCGCCAGCGGAGGGCCCGGCACAAGTGGATCACCCCGGATCGGGAGACTAGTCAAGAGCGAGGCATCCTGCAGCGTGACCATCATCTCACCCCACTGAAAGTGGAAGGTGTGGGTCTCGGGCCTCCACCTGTCGACAAGTGCCGACAGCAGGCTGGCATCTAGGATGAACCGACGTCCGAGGGACACCAGCCTCGCAAGGGGCAACAGGCCGTGTCCTGGGGGATCAGGACGTAGCGATCGTCTAGCTCCCAGGAATCCCACCCCGCCCGAAGCAGCAGGGGCGAAGGACCATCAGCACCACCGCCCATCCACAGCTTGCATGGGTAGTCCTCATCGTAGAAGTGTTCCAGATGCGCCGGTAGAGACATAGCTTGCAACACATGAAATAGACGGAATATTAGTGAGAAGATTGATAATGACTATGAAATAATTAGTTGCATGAATAACTAGTTGTGCATGCTGTCATTATTTTCTAATTGTTTAAAACTAATTAATTAAGATAAACTAATTATTTTGTAACTAATTAAGCTTGCCTCAATAGTTACAAACGTTAACCCCTATTCTTTCCCTTTGCTAAAAAAATTACACATGTGTATGTTCATTGCATGGTGCATGCATACTTGAATACATAGCAACTAATTGCTTGCATGGTAACTAGCAGTGCATACTGTAATTATTTTGGCCAGCATGTGCATGCATACTAGAATAACTTGCATGTCATTATGAACAAGCACGAAATAATGTGTTGCACGAATACATAGCAGTGCACGAAATCTCAGAACGCTAATTACATGGGACTAACAATGCTAAAGTAAGTAAATGCCAACAAAATTACAACTACTTAAGTACGCATCCACCGTAAATTACGACTGATTATTTCGTAACTAATTAACGAGGCCTCAAGAGTTAAACGACGGAGATACAAATTACATGTGAATGATGGCGGTCAATAACGCATAAATGTCCTTGAAAATATAATCGACAGAGTAAGAGAACGAGCGGAAGAGCGAGTAAACGAGCGACTGCGAAATAAAATCGCACTCGTTCGCTCGCTAATTTATAGCCAGGAGGGAATACTTACTCACGCGGTTTTAATTTGCATGCGAATAGATGGAAGTGACTAGACGAAAAGATGGAGGTGACGGGACGAAAAGATTGCTCGGTTTTGGTGGAGCTTTCGGTGGAAAAGACAGGATGATGGAGGGAGGGTCTCATTTCAAGTGATGGGAGGTATAACACATAGCAAGGATGATGAAGGGAGGGCCTCATTTCACGTGATGGGAGGCACAACACATGGCACGGTTTATGATTTTTTTTTTGTCCTCGTCAAAACAGTACACGTTTGTGAAATAGTGAGAAAAATTATGGACAAATAAAACTATGACAAATTTACACATGCAAGTAAACTATGTCGGATGACTCCACGTAAAATTTTATAATTGTTTGAACTTGTTTGCTATATTTTAAAATTCCTACAAAAATTGCTGAAACCCGCTTAAATCCTAACCGTAGCGGGGCGTGGGCGCCTCCGCACGATGGTCGTGCGGCAACACCCACTTGGCAGGTGGAGAAGGGCTAACTCACGATGGTAGTGCGGCAGGGAGCCAAATCAAAAAAAAACGCGAACAACCATTTGTGTAAATACAAAGCCAAAAGTGGTCAATACAGCCAAAAGTTCTAACAATAGAGCCTTAACGAGTTGATGTGGCAACTCATGTCGCCAATTCATTTGGCGATAGGACCATATCGCCAAATGAATTGGCGACAAAAGTTTCTTCGTCAAACTATCACCAAATTCATTTGACGGCATGACCTTATCATCGAATCATTTGGCGATAAAGTATTATTTGACTGACAACTTTGTTGCCGATTCATTTAACCGATAGACTCTTGTTACTAAATCATTTTGCGATAGAAAACCTATCACCAAATGAATTGACGACAGAGTATTATTTTATAATTTATTTGTCAGCTATTTATTCTCATCATATTAATTAAAAAATGTGTTTTTTTTTTTTAAAAAAAAATCATGAACTAAGAGCGGGAACTGTAGTAAAAATATGTCGGCCTTCCCACAACGGTATGTAGCAGCAAACAAAAACAATATCCTAAATAAATGTAGCACCCCAGAATGAGTTTTCTGGAAAATCATGGTCACAGACCAAACAGGCATAAAACTTGCTTAGCCAAGATACTTCCCATAACAACTTTATGGCAAGAAAAGCCACCAATAATTTGGAGCAAAGGAAGCAACAATTTCAATTTCGATCCTGCTGCACAGCCATGCATCAGTCCATTACATCGCAGCTATTACTCATCTGAAGGCTCGAATAGCAAGTCCCTTGGTCTGTACTCGAGTGATAATAAATGAGGGTGAACAGAGGGGATGCAACAAAACAACATAACAAATGATCAAATTAAGCAAGCCACACATACTGATGGAGAAGTCTCTGTGTTTTGTCTGGTGCTTGTGGGGCTACAAAGACATGGTCAAGGATAAAGATCTTGATCATCATAGGACAAAGAGCTTTAAGGATAAAGATCTTGATCTGTCATAGACAAAGCTTTAAGGATAAAGATCTTGATCATTATAGGGATACAGCCTTTTAGGATGACAAAGATCTTGACTGTCCTTGACAAAGATCTTAGACAAAGATCTTAGCATATGCTTGGTGGTTGGCGTACTTATAATATGTATCCCCAACCCTCAAAGTTGGCATGGCATTGTGTTAGAAATAAACAAAGAAAAATTGCCTCATCTCCAAGTGTCATCCTCTCCATGAGAGTAAGGATCTTGCTAACACCAACAAAGAAGAGTCCAAATGAGTAACAAGTGGTATCGAGCCTTACTATCCTGTAGCTTGAGCATCTCTTGCTCATCTCCGTCTCCGCCTCGCAGAAATTTCAAATGTAGCAAAGAAGTAGCCCGTCCCGTCCTCGCCACTCCTCCGAGACGGCAAGAATCGTCGGCAAGCCCTCTCCACGCAATAAAGACCCCAAGAAGCGCCATGTCCGCAGGCGATCTCGGCCTTCGGCCGCCTCGAGCACTCGGCGCCAGTAGACGGCCGAGCTCGCCCGGCAGAGCAGCCAAGAAGAAGGGCGGCAGAGATCACGCAGAAGCGAAGGGCGTCAAGGTCGGTACGCGGCGGAGCCGGGCAGCGGCGAGCGGAGGTGGAAGCGGCGGCGGCGGCAGATGCGCGTGGTGGCAGAAGAGAGGTCAAGGCTCGCAAGGCAAAGAATAAAGAGTTTTCATATCCGCCGATGATAGCTACCGACGGACCTTGAGCGGCCGGAGAGGGAGGCAACAGAGGCGAAGCGCGCGAAGATAAGGTACCGCCAAGACGCCCACGAAGCGCCGCGGCAGCCCAGACAGCGCGGACGCGCGGTGGCGCCTCGAGGAGGCGCAAGACGGCGGCGACAAGACGGGTCGACGGAGAGCGCGGCCTTCACAGCGACGCGGCTTTCTCCCGCAGACGGTGACCGTGGTCACCACGGTACCAGTCGTCGTCAGGACGCCGCCCCGGCGGCGGGTGGCCTACCCTCACCAAGACCAACTATGTCGAGTGGGTCGCGGTGATGAGGGTAAAGCCCAGTCGCGCATATGTGGGATGCGCCCGGTGACGGCGACGCCGACCACGATCAGATCGACGGGCGCTGGATGCTCTCATCGCCGCAGCCCCGCCGAGATGCGCTTCGCTACCAACAAGCGGATCGCCAAAGAGGCTTGGGACGCCATCGCCGCAAAGACGATCGGCAGCCGATCGCGCGCGCAAGTCTACATTGCGTGCACTTCGCGACGGAGTGGGAGCACCGCCTTCAAGCCGTGTGAGGACGCGATGACTTTGCTCTCCGCCTCAACACTCTGCTGCGTAAGCCGGTGCGATTCGGCGACGACACCTACGGCGAGGAGAGAGCGTGGAAAAGCTCTTCCGCAAGGCCCCAGAAGTACAAGCAGACGGCTCGCCGATCGAAGTCTCTCGCTGGATCTCTCCACGATGACAATCGAGGAGGCGCGGTCGCCTCAAGGTTGTTGATGAGAATGAGCCACATCGCCTCTCGGGACCCGCCTCCATTGGCGGAAGCTCCTCCTCACTCGGGAACAATGGGTCGCCGGCCAAGGTGACAGGAAGAAGGGGGAGCCTTCTTCCACGACAGGCGGCCGCAAGCATGGCAAGCGCGGCAAGCAGCGCAAAGACGCCCAGGCATGGGCGCGAGGACGTGCCGAGGGTAATGATCGTGGAGGCGCCAGGCGGCGCTACCGCAAGCAAAAGCGACGACGAGACGACTCTTGCCACAATCGCGCAAGCTTGGTCATTGGGCCAAGGAGTGTCGATACCACGACGCTGCCAGCCCACGCCGCAGTGCAGCGAGGAGGAGGAGCAACCGGCGCCGCTCATTGCTCATCGCGAGCATCGACCACCTCCGCGGCACCGGCCGCAGCGGGCTCTCCTCCACCTTGACGAGCCAAAAGCACAAGCCCTCCTCGGCGACAGCTCAAAGAACGACAAGACCGACGGGTGGTGCTCGACACCGCGCCACCCACCACATGACCGGCGGCGGAGTTCTTCTCCGAGCTCGACCCAGCGCTCGAGGCACCGCTGTTCGGCGACGCCCGCTGTGGAGATCAAAGGCGCGGGCTGCTGCCTTCGCCGCTAAGACCGGGCGAGCACCGATCGCCTCACCGGTGTCTACTACATCCCCGCTGAGGAACTCCATCATCGCCTTGGGATACCGGATGAGAACGGATCACGCGTGGAGATCGAGCACGGTGCCGCAGACTGGGATCATCGCCGCCACTCCTCGCCAAGGTCAACAGGAGCAACCGCCTTACGCCCTTCACGCGCAGTGGCGAACCTCTCGTGTCTTGCGTACCGCCGCGACGACGACGCTTGGAGGTGGCACGAGCGTTTTGGGCACCTCAACTTTGAGGCCCTAAGACAGCTCGGCAGCAAGGAGATGGTGCGGGGCATGCCGCACGTCGACCACGTGGAGCACTTCTGCGACACTGCGTCCTCCTCACCAAGCGGCGGCCCTTCCCAAGGCAAAGCGAAGCTCGCGCCAAGGAGAAGCCGAGCTCGACACGGTGACCTCGTGGGCCCGTGACACCGGCTACACCGAGGCCGGCGCCACTTCCGGCCGGCGCCATTTCCTCCTCCTCGCCGACGATGTGTCCCGCTACATGTGGACTGCCCCGCCGACGCCAAGGCACCACCGCGACGCCATCAAGCGCCTTCGTTGCCGCGAGGCGAGCGCGCCACAAGCTTCGGGTCCTACGCACGGACAACGGCGGTGAGTTCACGGCGGCCGAGTTTGCGGCGTACTGCGCCGACGAGGGGATCCATCGTCACTTCTCCGCGCCGTACACCCCGCAGCAGAACGGCGTCGTCGAACGCCGCAACTGCAGACGGGGTGGCTACCGCCGCGCGCCTCCTCAGCGCAGAGGGATGCCGCACTTCATCGGGTGAGGCGTAATGACCGCCGCTCACCGCTCAACCGCCTCCCACCAAGGCCCTCGACGGCAAGACGCCATACGAGGCCTGGCACGGGCGCAAGCCCGCGGTGAACCACCTCCGTGTCTTCGGCTGCCTGGCCTTCGTCAAGGAGCTCAACCACGTCGGCAAGCTCGACGACCGGAGCACGCCAGGGGTCTTCATCGGCCACGCCGAAGGCGCCAAGGCCTCACGCTGCCTCGACCGCGACACGGCGCATGCGCATCACGCGCGGACGCCGTGTTCGACGAAGGGCGAGGCCGACGTGGGGCAAGATGGTGGATGACGGCTCGACCGATGACCGCCGATTTCATCGTCGACCACGCCCACTTCGAGGAGGCAGGGGAGCCGCAGCTCATCTTCACCGAGCGGCCTACCCCACCGCCTCGTTCGCCACCATCTCCCGCGAGTCCTTCACCACCGCCAAGACCGCCGGCCACGCCGCTCTCCTACACCGCACCTACTCCTTCAGTGCTCAGACCGGCAGCCTTCGACCCACAACGAGGCAAGACGGTGGAGTTCGCCACTACCGTCCAACGACGAGGATCGATCGACGCCTACCACGGGGCGAGCCTCGCGCCATCAGCATCGTGGACGACCTCTCTCGGCGAAAGCAAATGTCCTCGAATCGGGCGCAGCGACCTCAAGGCGGAGCCGCACTTGCACAGATTTACGGCGAGCCTTGTTCTTCGCCGAGGCGGAGAGAGACGCTGCATGGCGTGCCGCGATGCAGAGGAGATGGACGCCGCTGTTTAAACAAGACGTGGGAGCCGGCCGATCTTCCACCGGCCACCACGCCATCTCTCTCAAGTGGGTCTTCAAGCTCAAGAAAGACGAGGCCGAGAGGTGATCAAACACAAGGCGCGCTCGTGGCACGTGGCTTCGCCCGCAGAGGGAGTCGACTTCGACGATGCCTTCATACCGCTGCACGGATGGAGTCCGTCGCGCCTCCTCCTGCCCTCGCAGCCCGTGAGGGTCGGTGCGCTCATCACATGGACGCCAAGTCCGCTTTCTCAACGGCGACTTGAAGGAGGAGGTCACGCCCGCCACCGCCAGATTCATCATCCCGGCAAGGAGAGCAAGGTCCTCCGCCGCGCAAGGCCCTCACGGCTGCGGCAGCACCGCGAGCTTGGAACGCCAAGTCGACTCCACCTCAAGAAAATGGGATTCAGCAGAGCGCCACGAGGCCGCGGTCACCGGCAGAGCAAGGGAGGCAATGTCCTCGCCGATAGGCGCTCACGCCGACGACCTTGTGATCACCGGTACCAAGGAGGAGGAGATCGAGGTATTCAAGGCGAGATGAAGGCCACCTTCCGGATGAGCGACCTCGGCCCTCTCCTTCTACCTCGGATCGAGGTCCACCAGACGACCTCGCATCTCTCTTCGCCAGACCGCCACGCCAAGCGCATCGTGGAGTCTGGCGGCCTCACCGATCGCAACCCACCCCACACTCCTATGGAGGAGAGGTCAAGCCGAGTCGTGAGAGTACGGCGGAGGAGGTAGACGCGACGCAAGACGGCGCGATTGTGGGCGACCTTCGCTACCTTGTCCACACGCGACCGGACTTGGCGTCGCCATCGGCCACGCCACCGGCTCATGGAGCGACCGACGCTGTAACACCAAAGCAGCCGTGAAAGGATCCTCCGCACGTCGCGGGCACCTCCGACCACGGCTTGCACTACCCAAGGTGCCTCGGCGCGCAAGACTTCATCGGTATAATGACGGCGACCACGCCGGCGACATCGACACGAGCAAGAGCACCAATGGGATCAGACTTCCTCTCAAGTGTCCGATCACCGGCAAGCCAAGCAAAGCAGTGGTGGCTTTGTCTAGTCAGTGAGGCAGAGTACATTGCACCACTACCGCTTCTACCTGTGCTCGTGGTCGCTCACCGCATGGCGATCTCCTTGGCGAGATGCGAGGCGAGAGAACTCGTGGTGGATGCAAGTCCACCTTGGCCTTGGCGAAGAACCCCTGTCTTCCATGAGCGCAGCAAGCACATCCGGTGAGGTATCACTATCGGTCGCCGGATGAAGGGAGTATCCAGCCAACTACATCAACACCCAAGACCACCGCCGACTTCCCGACCAAGTCTCTTGGCGGATCAAGTTCCGTAAACTTCGCGCCAGATCGGGATGGCTCAGATTCCTCACAAGGAGACACACAAGACTTAGGGGAGAATGATGGAGAAGTCTCTGTGTTTTGTCGGTGCTTGTGGGGCTACAAAGACATGGTCAAGGACAAGATCTTGATGTCATAGACAACAGCCTTTAAGGACAAAGATCTCGACTGTCCTTGTACAACATCTTAGACAGCATCTTAGCATATGCTTAACTGGTTGGCAGCCTATAAATATGTATCCCCAACCCCTCAGGTTGGCATGACATTGTGTTAGAAATAAACAAAGAAAAAATTGCCTCATCTCCAAGTGTCATCCTCTCCATGAGAGTAAGGATCTTGCTAACACCAACAGCAAGAGTCCAGCGAGTAACACATACATCAGATAATTATAAACTTGCCTTACAACGTTGCCCATGTACCACCGACCATGGTACAAGTAAACAAGAAAGACGCCATCAAGCTAAAGCTTTGGTGCGAACCGCAAAGAGATGTCGGCTCCCAGATGCTCACAAGCCATATGTCACTGTAATCCACGAGCAGTCGGCGTGTTGAACTGGAATAAGCCGCATAGGGCTCGTTGTTGTAAACAAGAACGAGACGCCAACTATGAGGGTAGCGCTCAAACTCCACGAGGATGCATGCTGTCATCCTGAGTGCCAAACATGCCCTTGTCATTTGAGGGAAATCTCCTTTGTCCTGCGAGCCTGCTGATCTGTCCTGCTCCACGTCACAAGCCCTGCATACACGAAAGCACAATAACACTTATGGAGAATGGATACATAAGCATAATATGGCGTCCTAACTCCTAACCACGTGTCGCATCATTTCACAGATATTCGTGGCCTCTGAGATTGCCACTGCATGTTATCTACTGGAGAACATTGTGGCATAGGTGAACACAGTACAGTCGGGTAACTTGTAAAATCTTTGCAAGGTAAGCAGAATGGATGCTGATCTTGTCGTAATGGTATTTTGTAATGCGCGTCATGGCTTATTATACATGTAGTCTTAACATGGTAAATACTAAATATGTAGTTAGGAAAAAATTAATGGATGTCTAGTTATAAACAATGTGGCCTAAACCACTATACCTGTCGAAGTGCATAGCCCATAACATATAAATCTGTCACTTGGCATTTATCATCGTTATCGATTCTCTTGTCCATCGGTTCATTATGGCACTGCAACAAGCTTCATCCTGGTCCAATGCTGGAAGCCTGGAACCCACTACGTCCAACCAACAGTGATTATCTCCAGTGAGGAATTGGAAACTTTTTTTATTAAAAAATGCAGTAAATGCTGTAGAAATCCCAACATTTTCTTACATTATTTCCAAAAAGGGCAGCATTTATAATACATCAGCCACCACTATCACCAACTATGCCTAAAACCCTGTCCTTTAGCTGTTGAATTTTCTGAAAGGGATCATTCATTGCAGCACAACAGTGAGTTACAACAGAACCATCAGAACATGTAGCACATAAGTATGATCTCTCTAATGTGAAGAAACTTACAGGATAAGAACTTGAAGCCCATTTCTCGGCAGAAGTTGCAGCTTCTTTAAGATGTGATTTTTTAGAAATTTCATGGGAAAGAGTATAGGTAGAGCACTCCGTTGCCTCGGCTACCCATATGCGCCTCATCTGGTCTTTCTGTCGCTTGACCAGATTACTAAAACCAACCTGAGCAATAGAGATAGCACTAACAGTAAGTAAAAGCTGCACTTGCATTACAAAGGGATAAAGTTGAACAATGAACTAGAGAGCCTGCAATTAAAAAAAATGCTGGTAATACAGTCTTCACATGTCTACAGAGTCAATTTCATGAGGTATTGTTTAATGCAGAGGTTTCATAATCATGGCTAGAGATACATATACATCAATAAATTTCAGACTTGAAAGAACCATCAACTTGAAATGTAGACAGCACAATCTGAGATCACATACTATATTTCCAGAAAGAGCATAATTAAAAAAAGCAGAGTCGTCGCCAGTGGTTGGTGAAGAAAAGCTAACTGCTAGAAGACAATCGTCTTGCTCTTTGGACTTTTGTGCCGAGATCAATTTAGATCCATCTGTCAAAAAGAGCCACTGCCTTTTCTGGTTGCTACATAAATAAACATCGCCAACGTGCAAAACAACACCTGCAATGTCAAATTCACTGAAACAAACAAAAATTACTCATAAGGAGGTTCATTAATACAAGGACAGCAGATTCAGCAGGTGGACTTGGGAGTTGGGAGTAGGGAACTAGACTGACCTTGCAAGCGGTACCTCGCCAAATTTTGACAACTCAATTGCCTTACGAAGGGTGAAAAATGGTCTGCAACAAGAAACATGGTTAAATTTGATAGATACAGTGTAATCATAGTGTGCAGTCTAGCTTCTTACTCAAAATCTGCAGTTTGTGCTGATGCTAAGGGCTTCCACATTGTAGATGATCCTCTAGCATGCAAGTAAAGAATTTCAGTGCCATAGGTTGAAGGCACCAATCCTGTGACGGAATAAATTTGCCCCTCCACCAGGTCGGCTTTCTGTCAGTAGCAATAATGGAATGTAACAAGCTTTAATGCTAATTTCTCATAACTCATAAGTACAATACTGAAGGAATATACCAAAGCAAATTTAGCATAAGTGATGGTCCAGAAAAACATATAGCAGCATAACCGTAAACAAAAGAAAAGTAAAAGGCAAATTTTTTTGTCAATGATATAACACCCAATATTCATTACTCTTCTCAACAGATCATAAAAATGTTTTACAAAACTTATATGCTGCTGGATGATTGTACTGTACTTGCGTCTCGGTAGGGTTCCAGATTGTTATTAGCCCCTCCTTGTTGCTGGTTTTTGTAGCAGAGCTTTTACTGACAAGGCCCATCACCCTCACTTTAAGAAATGGTGTAACATCTCTTGAACTAAGGCCAGCAACTTCGAGAGCTTTTTCAACCTTCTTGGCAACTTCATTTTGCCTAATAACCTGCAATATAATGGCATATTATTTTTTTGCAACTTTTAAAGTATTAGATGATAGATGCTAGAGCTACTTATGCAGACCTTTTGCTTTGCTTGATAAGATGAGAAAGACATCATCTGCTCTGAAGTCATGCCTGCCATCATAACTTCAGGCTCAGCCGCATGCTCTAGCATTTTGCAAATCTTCGCCCCTTCCTCATTGTCATCAGTATTGTCACAGTTTTCTTGTTGTTCAGACAGAATGTCTTCTGCGATCTTAGATACTCTACATGAGAAGGTAATAATTATTGCAATTGCATTAAAAAGGGTAAATCAAACAAAAAAATAACAATATAACTGCTACAAAAAATTTACTTCCGTAACTTCAGGGCTCTAGCCTAAATGCATTCAACTGATTCTATGCAACATTGAGTCTATGACTCTATATATCCAATAAAACAAAAAAAAACAAGAAAGAATGTTACCCAAAAATTTAGCAGTAATTGTATGGCATCGACAGGCTACCCATAGCCAAGGGAAAAATTCCGGGCCAGTAACCGGCGGTTACCGGCCGGGGTCCGGGATCCAAAATCCCGGCCAGTTTTCTCGGGGTTTCCAAATTCAAATTTCAATTTTCGAAATTCGGCTGGTTTTTAATCAAATTCAAACGATTTTTATCCGGGATTTTTCCGGTTTGAATGGTAACCGTTACCGGCCGGTTACCGTTCCCAGCCGGCCAGCGGGAAATGGTCCGGTACCGGTTATGTTATCCCTGCCCATAGCCATCAACAGTTCCAGAACCTGAATATTTACATGATGCCACTTTGCTGGGAAACAACATGTTTGCATGTGTATTTCTGCACATGATTTCTCCAATAGTCCAACCTATTGATTATAAGTGAAAAAAGAATATTTATGCAAATACAGAACATGTGGTGCTCACGAATAGCAGTACACACTTAAATGAGTCTAACTGACAATGAACCACATTTTTTTAGAACTACTGCAATCTTAGTTCATAAAAAGACAATGGTAGACG
This sequence comes from Hsuehochloa calcarea, assembly GCA_036346395.1. Lineage (NCBI taxonomy): Eukaryota > Viridiplantae > Streptophyta > Magnoliopsida > Poales > Poaceae > Hsuehochloa > Hsuehochloa calcarea. The sequence goes on along the minus strand of CM070593.1, from coordinate 79,407,947 downwards.
AAAGGCCAATTCTGACCAATCAGAGGATTCAGGAAGAGGAAAAGAGGCAATTGACAAGAATCTCTACATGAAAAAAATACTTTAACATCCCCATGCAAAAAAAATGTTGAGAATGTTCTGGACCGAAAATTTAGTCAAGCCAGAAATATGCTTCAACAGACATGTAACAGCGCTTATATAGGTAATTGGCTACTTTAATAGATAATCTACTTCTACTTGAGACATGGATTCAAAAACCGTTCCCGGCACAATCCAGGCCGGTACCGGTAACCGGCCACCGGTTTTCTCGTTAAAAACTTGGTCGAAATTCGTTTAAATTTGCTTAAAAATCAACCGAAATTCAAAATTCAAAATTTGAATTGCCATCTCCGGAAAAACCGGCCGGGATTTCAAATCCCGCTACCCACCGGTAAGGCCGGTTACCGCCGGTAAATTTCCATCCCTGGTGATGAGCAAGGATAGAAAAACCGTTCCCGGCGCAATTCCCAGCTGGCGGTCGGTACCGGTAACTGGTTTTCCCGGGAAAAATCCGGTCGAATTTCGTTTAAATTTGCTTAAAAATCAACCGAAATGTGAATTTTGAATTTGCAAACTCCGGAAAAACCGGACGGGATTTCAAATCCCGCCGCCCACCGGTAAGACCGGTTACCACTGGTAACCGGCGGTAATCGGCCGGGATTTCTATCCCTGGTGATGAGCATCCAGTGTATTCAATTGTGTCATAATCACTATAGTGACATAAAGAAATACCTCTGTTGGTACAGTTGTAGTGCCTTTCTTTCCATCCTTTCAGATCTCACAACACAACGACCATCAGGCAACCTGAATTAAGCAATTAAGTGTGTGCCACTGAAAAATAATTTGGTAATATTTTTAGTTTGCATCCAGTTGTATACCTCTCCTTGTACATAATAGGATATATCCTTGCAACTCCAACCAGTGTCCTAGGAACTCTACCACCGGAAGCTTTTATGCACTTGAATGCCAGTGGGAGTCCGACATGCTTGCCTGAGAAGTGTATGAAAGGCTATCAAGAGAATCCAGCAGTTTTAAGACAAACAGAACAGAATGTAAAAAATTTGGTTTTGTACTAATAGTACATACAGAATCCCAAAGTATCGTCCCATCTTGCACGATAGGTGCCATTTATATGGACCATCAATTTTATGGTACCAGATGCCTGAAAAAAATGAGATTGTCACAAAAAAAAATGATTATATGATTGTTATTATTACAGCCAATGAAGGTGAAGGAGCAGGCATACCTCATGAAATGACACAGGCCCAGCCCAACCACACAAAGAAGCTCCCCATATCTGCCGAGATGGAATACATATTAGGCCATGTATGTTAAGAGTAATTATAGCCATGTCCCCATGACAAGTGAAAACAGCATAGTACCCGAAGCTTCTGTCCTATAAAAAGCTTTCTTTTCTCTAGCTGTTTTGAAAGTGCCACATCTAATGACGCATCTAGTGAATACCTGTGAAAAGACAAACACTGGAAGTTGTTGATATCTTTCAGTTTCAACTCAATGCAATAAGGAGAATGCAACCACATACCATCCATCAGTTAATTCAATTTTTGCAGACGTATTTCTGTCTTTATTGTCATTGCTGTCTTTATTTGTATCTGTTCTGTCAGCCTTCTTTTGGTCAGGACAAGAGTAAATAGCTGAAATGCACATCACCATCATCAAAGATGGCAAAGCATTCCCCTCTAAAATTTTCTTTAATGCTGATCGGTGGCCATTGTTCACTTCTCTGTCATACCTAACATGCATGAAATTTCATGAATTAAATCATATGCATACAGTGAAAAATGGCAGAAAAGGCATGCCCATTATCTCACCTATACTTCAGCTCCTCAAAAACATTAGCAACTGTCAAGAATTTGCCAGCAGCTCTAGCTGGATAGCATCTCTCAAGTGAAGCAAGTTTCCACACAATCCATCTATAGTGATTGCTGACCCATCTAAAACAGGAAGATTCAAGTGATTTGATGTTCGGAATGTACTTGTTATTTGGAGCCTCTCCAACCTAAAGTCTATGCTATGTCTGAGGAACACATTATGACGGTTTTTATTGGCTCTTCATCTTTGTTTCCGTTTCAGACAAGTACAGCGTCCACAAAAAATACAAGAAGTCGACTAGGTGGATTGATCCGAGTGAAAACCAGCATGCAGAACATGTAAATCGATATAGATTAATCTTAGTGTGATTTAGTGATGAAAGGAAGCAGAAAAGAATGGGACACAATTGAATACTGAGATGACCATGAAAAACGTTTATCATGAATTATGCATTTCACTAGAAAGTCATGAAAAAGGAAAGGTAATGGTCAGACATTTTAGATCACTTATTAAGAAAAGAGTGAATTTCACAAAACCACACTACCTTTGGTAAAACTATCATAAAATCACTTAAGCAATAATTTCAGAAAACCACACTTCCCTTTACTTAACATTTCACAAAACCACACTTCTAAGCACGAATAGAAATCCCGGGTTACTGGCCGGTAACCGGCAACCGATTTTACCGGTGAATACCGGGATTTAGAAAACCGACTGGTTTTTTCCCGGTTTAGCGAATTCAAATTCCAAATTACGAATTTCGGTCGATTTTTAAACAAATTCAAATTTCAGTTTTCAAACTTCGGCCGGGTTTTTTCCGGATTTCCGGTTACCGGCCGGTAACGGAGAAATGGCGTCGGGCGGTATTTTATCTGGTACCAGGATTTTGATCCCTGCTTCTAAGTATCCAACAGGTTGGGCCCACTCGTCGGTCTTCACAATCCTATCCCATTTCCGTTTGCTAATATGGATAGGTTTGTGCTATATTGACAAATGGGCCCGGCCCGTTGGATATGACGGCAATACTTGAAAGCAAGGTTAGAAAACCCAGCCGGTAACCGGTTCGGTCCGGTAGAAAAAAAACCAGCCAAATTTTTATTTTTATTTTTATTCCTTTGATTCCTTTGCATGTGCAGAAGGCCCCCCAATACCCCTTTATTCCCTTGGCTGCTCCCCACTTCAGTTTGTTTTCTTTTTGCTCCCTGATTGCCTCCTCTTCCCTTCCTCTCTCCCTCCATTAATCCATTTGCACAACCAGGGCAGCAAGCCTCCCTCTTCCCTCCCTCTCTCCCTCCATTAACTTGGTTCACAACCAGAGCAGCACACACCCAGTAGCAGCACAAGCAAGCAGGAGCAGCAACACAAGCACAAGCAACAGGTTTGAAACTTTTTTCTTCTACTTGTAGAGTTTTTGAGTTCATTATTTGTAGGGACGAAGGAGAGATCGTAGTGTAGGAAACCATCTTGAATGCATTTGTGGAGGGTTGCACATTTGGACTAAGGGTGAAATACTAGTGTAATTGTAGTCAAATACAATGAACCAAGGGTACAGAATCATTTGTTGCAACAGGTTCTTTGTAAAGTATGGATAAAATGTACTCCAAAAACAGAATAGCAAACCAGAACCTAGCTGATTTCTACTTAGTATGCAGATGATAATAAATCTGAAATTATTTAACATGCAAATGAGTGTAAGTAAACCACCACAACTAGACTAGGAGGTGAGGACATGACACAAGATGCACTAACAATTTTCATCCTGTATGGATTATTGTAGGTGATGGCTTCTAAATCCATCAATGTTTGGGACCATGGAGAGAGACTAGGAGGTGCTGGTTGGAAGTGCAAATATTGTAATCTAACAAAATCAGACGGAGGTGTCACCCGCCTAAAACAACATCTTGCGGGAGACACGGAGATGTTGTTGCTTGCAATGGGGTTCCGGCGGAAGTCCGAAGGCTCATGCTGGTAAGTCTTGAAGAAGCGAAGGCAAGAAAGAAATCTCTTAAAGATGAACGACTGCGAATGGAGGAAGCCGCAAGAGAGCCTATAGCTTGTGGTCCATCATATGAAGATGCCTTTGATGATAACGAGAAAATGCAAATAGAATGGGCTCGTCGGGAGTTGTTAGAGTTACATCAGATGCAACAAAGGGCTAGAGCCAGGGGTGCGACGTTTGAACATGGTGGTGGTAGTGGAAGTGGTACGGGAAGTGGGAGTGGAAAGGGAAGTGGAAGTGGCAGAGGTAGTGGTACAGGAAGCAATGTTTTTTCGAGGATGTTTGGCAGGTCACAGTCCATGAGAGTTGATCCTGATATTTTTTGTGATCGAGCACCGCCCAACCCGCATTGATACAACACTTCGCGGAGAAGCAAAGTCAAAACTTGGGAAAATTTGGTCAAAGTGGTTCCATAGTAATGACATTGCTGGAGTTAAGACAGAGTGTCCTTATTTTCGTGCCGCCATCAAAGAGACACAAGAGCTTGGCCAAGGGGTTCCGTCACCAAGAGGGCATGAAATCGATGGGACATATCTTGATACCAACGAACAAGAGGTCAAGGAGTACGTATCACAGTTCAAAGAAGACTGGGATATATATGGAGTCTCTATTATGTGTGATTCTGGGTGGGCCTACACAAATGAGTATCATTAACTTCATGTTGTACTGCAATGGAAGAATGTTTTTCCATAAGTCAGTGAATGCAACTGGTGACATACAAAATGCTGACTTTTTGTATCGTGAGATTCGTAGAGTTGTGGAAGAAGTTGGAGTTAAACATGTCATGCAGATTGTGACTGACAATGGTGCGAACTATAAGAAAGCATGCCAACTGGTAATTGAAGAGTACCCAACTTTAGTCTAGCAGCCATGTGCAGCGCACACCGTCAACCTCATGTTGAAGGATATTGGTCAGTTCGAGGAGGTTGATGCAGTTGTCAAGGCGGCTAAGAGGATTTGTCGGTTCCTATACAACCACAGTCGCCTCCATAATGAAATGCGCCAACAAATTGGAGAGGAGATAGTTCGTCCAAACGCCACAAGGTTTGGAACCACATTCATTTTCTTGAAAAGTTTTTGGGATAGAAAAATCAAAGTTCACGAAGTGGATGATGTCAGATGTATGGGGCTCCAACCATTTGAGCACGACCGAGGAAGGAGAATACATGTATTCCTGCTTCACAAGTAGACAATGGTGATCGAGTATGGATTGGGTCATAAAATTGGTAGAACCAATTTACCGACTACTCAGATATGTCGACCAACAGAAACCCGCAACAGTGGCAGGAATGGTTGGAAAGACGTACGAACTCAATTTCGAACTTAAAGACGTACTGAAAGAAGATGATGCCACTTATAGTCGTGTCATAAAGATTGTTAATAGGAGAATTGCAATGATGAAGGACCGCACGTACATAGTTCCAGGCAAGTTCATAGTTTCCTAAATCCAAATAAATATCACATATTTGTTGTATTTTTTTCTAACTTTCTAAGTGTGTTTGTTTGCACAGCATCGTTGCTAAACTCGCAGAGCCGCTTCTATAATGTGGGGAAGAATCCAGCCCTCGTCGCTTCCCTGACAATGGCGATTCAAAGAATAGCCGATACACCCGAGGATGCAATGCAGGCTCTAGGCGAGCTAGAACAATACCGTAATCGACGAGGTTTATTTGCTTCAAATGAGGCTCACATGAGTGTTAATCGTCATTCTGCAGGTAGGTTGTTACGAACTTACATATACATGGAAAATAACCCATCACTATTAGTTTAACACAAATTTTATGTTACTTGTAGCTACATGGTGGATGACGTTTGGAGCGCAGTCACCGACATTAACAAAATATGCCTTGCGGATTGTCTCGCAATGTGTTTCGTCCAGTGGATGTGAACGAAATTGGAGCACATTTGCATTGGTACATACACAATTGAGAAACCGTCTTGGATACAAGAAACTACATAAACTCGTGTATGTCCACTACAATCTAAGGCTACGATTGCAAGAGCATAAGACTAGAAATGAAGATAGGTATGTAGATCCTTTTGGCGATCTAATCAATGTCACTCTGTGCGACAGAGAGAACCCAATCCACGAGTGGCTTGATAGCTCCATGATACAATCAGAGCCCCTACTAGACGAGGAAGGTGAGCCCCTCATGCCATCTACAGTTGTAGTTGATGTCATCCCTCGAAATGAATTGAATAAAGCACTAGATGATGAACCATTGAAGCAGTGGACAAAGAAAAATATTGGCAAGAGTCATCTTGAGAAAAGGAAATATTGTAGCCAACCAACTGAAAAATTGGCTGAAGACTTTGCCTCACTTACACAAACAAGGAAACAAGTGCCTGACAAGAAGAAGAAAAAGGCCATTGAGGAGGATATTGTGGGAAGCGACGAAGAAACAAAAAGTCCGCCATCTGATGAAGTCCAGTACCAAGAGTCTGGTGATAGTAGCTCTCCGTCGTCCGATGATGGTGCTGATGGTGGGACTGCTCATGATGCAAGAGCAAGACCAACCATTGGAATTCACCTGCGAGCAAAACTTCACGCATGCTACTCAGGATGAAGACCATGGTTGTCATGCTTCAAAACAATTTTATAAGACCTACACGAGGGGTAAGGGTCGCCAAAAAGATCAATCTCAGCCACATGACTCTTCTTCCTATGAATCGCATGCTAACTCAAGATCCACTCGGACTTATGGACGTCGAGATGTCAATCTATTGCCTTCTGGAGATGATTCTCATTTGTCGGACGTCTCTTCTGATTCTAGTTTCCATTACGGTCTTGTGTCCTTCAATACCAATGCCAGAAACGTTTACCAGTGGGTCGAACCCACATATTACCAACAACTTTACAATCATTGGTTACAATATGCACACGAAACACACACTTGGGATCAATACAAGGCTCACTTAGCACAATTTGAAGGACTTATACTCTATGATAACAACGACTACATTGCACAACCTTCGCGTTTCTCGATAATGTATTGGTATGAATTACTTCTCATTATTGTTTTTGTATGCTAGTCAAGCTATCCTTCATTATCATTAACTTATGTTTTTTATTATGCTACATGCTTTAGAACACTTAGATGAGAGGACTGCTCTGGAGAGTGAAGCAAACAAGGATGACTTTTTATGTACATCTTGAAACATTTTCTCATTAATATTTGCATTATTCCAAATTTAAATTTCATAATTACCATTTTCACCATTTCCGGTTTTTCCGGGTTTTTTTCCGGTTTGACCGGTTCTCAGAATAAGAGTTCTCACGATAAAAAGATTCAAAATTCAAAATTCAAAATTTGAATTCATACCGGTTTTTTCCGAAATTTCGTGAATCGCCCAGAATTCTATCACTTACAGTACGGGATTTCATCCGGTACCGAGATTTCGATCCCTGCTTGAAAGTATGGTTTTCTAAAATGTTAAAAAAAAAGAAGTATGGTTCTCTGAAATTGTTGCTTAAAAGTGTGGTTTTGTGATACTTTTACCAAAGGTAGTGTGGTTTTGTGAAATTTACTTTTAAGAAAAAGCACAAAAAGAGAGTTATGTTGACCTCAAAAGGTCAATCTTGTATCATTGATATGAAATATTGAAAATATGACATTCAAGAACGATGCTTACTCTTTAGTTGCGTATGACAATGAAGCACCACAGGCAAGCAGCATCTTCTGAAATTCTTCTGCACCAGTATCTGTATTCTGAAACCTGTACTTCTCAGCTCTTTTTGTGTCCATAAGCTTCACTTCATCTGTTACAACTTCCGTCTGGTCACAGGATTAAATATTTCTAGTTAACAAAGTGAGGAATATAGTGCACCTGCAGAAATGAAATGCAACACTATGTATACCAAATATTTGAAGCAAGGAGGACCACCAAAATATTCTTTACAGGTTTTCCTTTGATGTTGAAAAGGATAACACGCAGATAGCTTTGTTCGACAGGGACTGATCTGAGTTGGTGGTAGTTTGGATACTCCTGTGAACAATAGTTCAATCATTCAACTATTCAAGTAGGAATGAATTTTCAGATGTGCTGATCTATGTATCAGCCATCAGCTTACCAGCAGAGGACAGTTTGTTGGTGTTTATAGGTGCGACGAACCTAATCAATTTCATCAAGGGCATATCAGAAGCATGGAATCAAGGAGTTTATAACTTGCTAACAGGGATGCAAATCAAAGGACCTGGAAGAACGGGGCCGTTTAAAGGGTGATATGGAGTTTCTTCCCCCAATTGTTCTCTTCTCATTAGCAAAGTGGTCCCTATTTCGGGAATGTGTACCCATGCAGTTAGTGATGTCAGCCAACGCTCCAGCTGGCATATGGAGTCTTCGAGTCTTGTCTTTAGTGTCACTTGCAATGTCAGTTTCAGATAAATATCTGGAAGAAGGCTTCGGGATCTTGGGAATTTCACTGCTTGGATGATATTCTCTCCCCACATGAAACCTATTAGCATTTCCGTTTGTCATAGGGGTATCAAGTACAGCAAATCCAAAGGAACCAGTGTGCTTCCTATCAGGCATTTCTTGGTGGGAAAATGTTGCTGATTCAGTTTTGCCCTTTGCCCTACTTGTTTTTGATAAATCAGGTTCATCTTCTTTTGGGGCAACAGTTGAAGTTGGTAGCTTCTCTTTACAAGCAGGTGCCAAAGAGTGACCTACTAAATCATTTGGTGAAACCACCAAATCCGATTCACCCAGAAGGCTTTTCGCACGTTGAAGTGCATCACTAGAAATAGCCATTGATCTGCCCCCTGCAGTGCTGAACCTGATAGGATGCTCGCCAGAATCAGAGACAGCACTTTTAGAAAATCCAAATGGCTGTTGTCGGTTTTCTGTTGGACAAGAACTTCCAGGGCAACCACCAGAAATTCCATGGACAGATGCAACACCAAGCCTGTGTTCTGGATTTTCCCGCTCAACAGTTATCTTGGTACCTAGCTTATCCCCCACGTGTCCAAAAAATTGTGTTGAAAGGGTATTCTCCTCCAAGCCCAACAAAGTAGCAGCTCGAGAAACACCTACTGAAGATATATTTACTGTTCTTGCACAGCTTGTCTTGAGAGGTGAAGCAAAGATTGGAAACTTTTTGTCCATGCTAAGCAGCTTGTGATTGTCTGACAAAGAACAACTCAAATCAGCATCTTTAAAGGAAAATGTGTATAAGTTGAAAAGCACAAAACAAACATTACTTATCCATTTGAAACAAGTCTTGCTAATTCTGTGTAATAAACAAGTGCATATTACCATATCATCATGCCACTCCAACACCTGATTAAACTGCCCACACTGATCATATGTCATACATTCAAAATTTGGTACTACTGCAAAGTGCAAACACTTGCTCATGTATTAATGTTAGACAAATATCGTGTTCACACCGACTGTTCGGTTCGGGATCGTGTTCACACCGACTGTTCGTTTCGGTCTCGTGTTCACACCGACTGTTCGGTTCGGTCTCGTGTTCACACCGACTGTTCGGTTATATATATGTACCCTGCCTATTGGCCTCATCAAGTAATTCTAGTGCCATACGATTGCTTTCATGGTATCAGACGCCTAGGTTTTTTCTCCTTCCACGCCTAACCCGCGCCTCCGGTGCGCATCCTCGCGCCTCATGTGCATCCTTCCCGCCTCATGCGCTCCGCCCGCTCGCCTCCTCTCGCCACCGATGCCGAGGCCGCCTCGAGTTGAACGCACCGCGCCACCACGGCCGAGCGTGCTCGTGCTCGAGGCCGAAGGCCGCCGCGTGGCTGGCCGAGGCGCGCCGCCAATGGCGGCTACGGCCGCCGCTCTCAGGCCAGCGCCCGAAAGCCAGCGAGGAGGCGCGCCCGGCTTCGAGGCGCGATGCCGCCGCCGCCGCGCTCGCGGCGCCCTCGCGCGTGCCGCCAGAGGCGGAAGCGGCCGAGGCCGCCATCCCACTGAAGACAGCGCCGCCTCCTCTACCAAAGCGGTGGCGGCGGTGGTTCTCTCACCGCTCGGGACGCTCTCCTGACGCACGAGGCCACCGCCATCATCAACCTCCACGCCCAGGCCGTCGGCGTCCAGAACATCCACGCTCTCGTCCCCGCCGTCCTCGACATGGAGAACAACAACTACACACCGTGGCGCCACGGATGCTCCCGGTTCTTGGGAAATTCTCCTCGGCGCCATGTTCTCACCGACGCCGCCGACCACACCTACCCCGACTGGGAGCGCATGGACTGCGTCGCCATGACGTGGCTCCTTGGCACAGTCTCTCCCGATCTCGAGGAGATTGTTCGGGACAACCATGCCACTGCCACTGCCCGCTCCGTCTGGCTCGCCCTGGAGCACCAGTTCCTCGGCAACCGCGAGCAGCGCGCGCTCTACCTCGACGCCGCCTTCCGCCGCCGTCGAGCGATCTCCCATCACCGACTCTGCCGCAAGTTCAAGTCCATGGCCGATGCTCTAGGCGACTTGGCGAGGTCGTCGCGATCGTGACGCTCGTCCTCAACGTCATTCGCGGCCTCAACGAGCGCTTCGCCTCCATCGGCATGCACCTTCAACGTGGGCGCCCGTTCCCCACCTTCCTCGAAGCCCGGACCGATCTGCTGCTTGAAGAACTCAACATGGCTCATCGCTCGATGCCTTCCCCGACCGCCCTCCTTACCTCTACGGCTGGCGGCGCCTGGCTGGTCGACAACCCAACAAGCCCATCTGCACCACCGCGCTGACCTCGGCGCCTCTCCGGAAACGGCGGCAACTCCGGGAACTCCGGCAAAAGGCGACAAGCGCGGCACGCGCGGCGGTAGCAAGGGCAGGGGCGGCGATCGCAGCGCGCCGCACTGGTCCAGCTCCTCTGCGCCGAACAACATCTGCGCGAGCTCCTCCAGCGGTCCATGGCCCAGCTTCTACAAGCCACGGTCCAAAGATGTGGCACAGGAATCGTCCTCCCCAGCTCATTGCCGGCTGCTCGTCCTCCTCAGCCGCAGGCCTTCGTCGCCGGCGCCCAAGTGTCCCCCCGGCTACTACTACCCCACGGTGGCATGCCATCACGGGACGCGCAGGTCCTGGCTTCCTCCTTCAACACCGTGTCGCTGACTCCGCCTCAGCAACACGACTGGATCTTCGACACCGGCGCCACCTTGCATATGACCTCCGACGCCGGTACTCTTTCCCACACCTCTTCCCAACGATATCCTCTTCCATCTTCCATTGTTGTCGGTAACGGTGCTTTACTTCCCGTCACCTCCACTGGCACAGCTCATCTTCTCGGTTCATTATGTCTTAATAATGTCCTTGTTTCTCCGGGTCTTATTAAGAACCTAATTTCCGTCGTCGTTCACCGACAACAATTGTTCTGTTGAATTTGACCTCTTTGGTTGTTACGTGAAGGTGCGCATTCCGGAGAGTGATCACCAGGTGCAATAGCTCCGGGCCGTTGTACCCTCTTCGTCCCTCTGGCGCGTCATCACTTCCTGCTGCACACCTCGCCACCACCGCTGCGTCCACTCTATGGCATCGTCGTCTCGATCATCTTGGATTTGAGACTCTGTCCAAACTTATGGCTTATAACAAAGACATTAAAAATACTATATGTCATGCTTGTCAGCTCGGGTGTCATGTTCGTCTTCCTTTTCCTGTGTCAGCATCACGTGCTTCACATAGTTTTGAACTCATACACTGTGATTTATGGACCTCGCCAGTCCCTAGTGTCTTGGGATTCAAATATTATTTGGTCATCCTCGATGATTGCTCACACTATATGTGGACGTTCCCTTTACGCCTCAAGTCTGACACCTTTTCGACTCTATCTAATTTCTTTGCTCTTGTTTCCACTTAGTTTGGCCGCACCATCCAGTCTGTCCAATGCGACAATGGGCGCGAGTTTGACAACTTCAGCGCCCACACCTTCTTCCTGACCCACGGCACTCACCTCCGAATGCCGTGCCCTTACACCTCTGCTCGAATGGGAAGGCCGAGCGCCATCCGCTCTCTCAACAATGTGGTTCGGTCCTCCTCTTCCAAGCTTTGTCTTCCTCCTCGGTATTGGGTCGAGGCCGAACACCGCCACCATTCTACTCAACATCTTACCAACCAAAACGCTGCGCTCCCGTACGCCTCATGAAGCCTTGCTAGGCTCTCCGCCCGCGTATGACCATCTGCGCGTCTTCGGTTGTCGTTGTTATCCCAACTTGACCGCCACCGCTGCCCACAAACTTGCTCCGCGCTCCACTTTGTGTGTCTTCCTTGGCTACTCTGCTCATCATAAAGGCTACCGCTGTCTAGACACCAACTCCAACAAGATCATCATATCTCGTCATGTGATCTTTGACGAGTCCTCCTTTCCTTTTGCCGAGCAGCCAGACACCCCATCCATCGCGGACTTCGAGTTTTTGGACACCTTTACTAATCCCGTTCCGGTGCCCATAGGCCCGACACGGTCTTTTTTACCTGCAGGATCACCATCACCGCATTCTCGCCGCGACCGCCATGTGCGGGTGGGTCTCATGAGCGCCTCATCTGCTGACCGCCACGTGCGCAAAGGTGTCCACCGTGCGCCTTGCTCGCCTCGCCACAGCGTCACAAGACTCGACTACGCGCAAGACACCACGTGGCGGTCGCTTCAAGCATCCTCCACACGACCACGCGCGGCTACCGGCGTCCCTGCGCCTCCATGGTTGCCAGTGCAAATCACGGCTCGCGTCACCGCTCAGTGTCTGGCCGGCGCCCTCGCCCGTACTCCGGTGCCTCCACTGCGTCTCGGCGCCTCGGTAATCCTGCGTCCCTTCCAAAGGGCGCAGTTGCCATTCCCCCCGTGGTCAATACACACTCCATGACCACCAGGGCGAAACATGGCTTCCGACAACTGCTGCGTACAACACCGCTGCTGTTGTCTCTGTTCGAGGACATCCGGCCGCTCTTGCCGACCGAATCGGCGCTTATTGCCATGCTAGATGAGCATCTTGCCCTTCTCCAGAACAACACTTGGGATCTTGTTCCGCGCCCCCCTGGCGCGAATGTGGTGACTGGCAAGTGGATCTTCAAACACAAGTTTCAGGCTGATGGTTCACTGGAGCGCTACAAAGCTCGCTGGGTCCTCCGCGGCTTCACTGGCGCCAAGAGTTGATTTTTGAAATCTTGACCCGTCGTCAAACCGACTACCATGCGAATCGTGCTCTCGGCGGCCTCTCGCATAACCGCCTATTCGGCGACTTGATGTAAAGAATGCCTTCCTCCATGGCAACATTGATGAGACAGGTTTATGCGTGCGAGCCCTCGGGTTCGAGATTCCTCTCATCTAGATTACGTCTGCCGCGTCGAACTGCTCCTCTACGGTCTCAAGCAAGCGCCTCGAGCATGGTACAGTAGTTTTGCGGCTTACTTGGTGTCTCTCGGGTTCATGGAAACCAAGTCGACACCTCACTCTTCGTGTTCCACCATGGTCTTGAACTCATCTACCGCTACTCTATGTGGATGACATCGTCCTCACGGCCGTCGACCACACTCCTCCATCGCACCATCATCGCTGCGGCAAGAGTTCTCGATGAAAGACTTGGGTGATCTCCATCACTTCCTCGGGATGCGAGTTGTGGCGGTCGATGGCCTTTTTCTCTCGCGACACCAAGATATGCAAGAGATTCTAGACCCGCGGGCATGGTGAGTGTAAGCCTGCTCCCCCCGGTGGATACTGTTCCAAGGTTTAGCTTGGATGGCACCCGTCGATGACGCCATCGATTTCCGAGTTTGGTGGTGCTCTTGATATCTCACCTTCACACGTCCGGACATCTCCTATGCCGTCCAGCAGGTCTGCCTTCACATGCACGATCCTCGGGAGCCTCACCTTGCCGCCTTGAAGCGTATCTGCGGTATATTCGTGGCACTCTACACCTTGGCCGCTTCTTCGACCTTGAAAGATTCGATCCGTTGTCTACTCCGACGCCGATCGGGCGGTGTCCGATACCCGCAAGTCCACCTCGGGCTATGCCGTGTTCCTCGGGATAGCCTCGTCTCCCGTCCTCAAGCGCCGAACACCGCTCTCGAGTCCGGTAGCCGGCCGAGTACCGTGGTGTGGCTAATGCCGTGGTCGAGGCATCGACACGCCAACTCTTATGTGAGCTCCACTCCCGCAAACAAGGCTACCTTGGTGTATTGCGACAACATCATCGCCATCTACATGTCATCCAACCGGTTCGGACCAACGCACCAAACATATTGAGATTGATCTTCACTTTGTTCGGGAGCGTGTCGCCATTGGTGCTGTTCGCGTTCTTCATGTCCCGACATCATCCCAGTATGCCGACATTTTCACCAAGGGATTGCCTACGTCTGTCTTTACCGAGTTTCGGTCCAGTTTGAACGTCTGTAAGTAGACGCTTACGCTGCGGGGGCGTGTTAGACAAATATCGTGTTCACACCATCGCTCGGCCGGATCGTGTTCACACCGACTGTTCGTTCGGGATCGTGTTCACACCGACTGTTCGTTTCGGTCTCGTGTTCACACCGACTATTCGTTTCGGTCTCATGTTCACACCGACTGTTCGGTTCGGTCTCGTGTTCACACCGACTATTCGGCTATATATATGTACCCTGCCTATTGGCCTCATCAAGTAATTCTAGTGCCATACGATTGCTTTCAATTAACAATAATATAAAGCACAAAGAATAGGCTGATACAGCTGTCTTGAAAGCAATCAAAGAAGCATACCATTCTAAATGAAAGCAGCAACAAATTCAGGGTTACGCATTGGTGGTTCATTACTTTTTTTTCCTTTTTGTGGTTCATTACCAGTTCATTACTGGGTCTAATTTTCAACTAAAAAGAAGTTTAGGATCCTTGGATTCACACACCAATCTACCAATAGATATTATATTTAAATATTTAGTGATGATTAGCTAACCTATCCATGGCTTCTAGTATTCTACAAAGAAACTACAGAAGTACAGATTAGGCACTTCAACTATGCATGCGCACTAAAATTCATGCAATACAATCTCTTTCTGTAACTGCATTTAGTGACCATCTACCGATCACTAATCGTCTAATGAAGTGAACCAAGCAAACACAAATAGAGGGCATAAGCTACTCCACTTATCTAGGCAACTGACGACCACCTCAAATTTCACAGTAGAATGAAAGATGCTCTCTTATCATGATAGTGTGTCTTTCAAAAATCACACTATTTTTATACCATTTTTACTGAACATGAAGTATTAGTTGCTGCATCAGCGAAATAGCAAAATATTAATCAGCGAAATAGCAACATAATATTTGATAAGCATGATATATATAGTTATACCTTTGTTTATATTGCCTTCTTCATCCAGAACAGTTCTTGCCTTCTGCACTGAACTCTTACTAATCAAGACCGACTTTCCAGATCCGGTTCGAAACATTGGCAATTGGCTTCCACAGTCTTCATATCCTTCCAAAATAATGTATATGTTAAAGGAATGGAAACAAAGATGTCTCATTTGTTTTCTGAATCCAAATTTAAAAACTGAATGTGTAAAAAGCCCTACAGTGTGACCCAGTGATTCCAAAAACTACCTTTCTTCGCAAAGTTTCCTTGCTCCAAGTGGATATTGGCCTTATGACTTGAACTTGTATTTTGGGGTGCAAACTCCCGTATCCCAGCATGGAGCATTGGATCTCCGGCAAAGCCTTCTCCAGTGTCATTATTTACTGGTTTGCACAAATGGGAACAATGTTCAATTGGGTGTAGACTGTAAGAAAAGCTATTTATACCAACATTCTAATCCAAATAAAGGAGCTCTTAATTCACAACATGAAGTTACCACTTTTTACTGCTTCTTCAGCCTCTAAGATAACCTGTGCTTTCTTTTTCGAGTTCTCACTTGCTAAGATAGACCTTCCTGATCCAGTTTTGAACATTGGAGTAGCATGGCCACCATCTAAATTAGCTTCATCTAACAGAAAGAAAAATTGTTTGCTAAAAAAGATATGCCTCATTTATCACACGCTAACTACAAAACCATGATGTGGATGTTTTGAGCGCAGTTTACCTTCCAATTCCTTTGTAATGTTCCTTGGCTCCAGAACCACACTTGCCCTCTTAATTGAGCTCTTGCTAACTGAAACTGTCCTCCCTAACCCAGTTTGAAACAACGGCAAGTGGACATCCTCGTGATTTTTTTCTATTGGAGGACAAAGATCATTCAGTATGAAGAACATCTAACATGTGTCAATAGTAGTATTTTTATATTGTTAGAATTTGAGACTAGATGGTAACACACACATACACAAAAAGAGACAAGATTTTACAATAAACTTGAGAAAATCACATACCTTGCATTGCAATATCTCCCTCTGGTGTAGCAGTTCCATCATTCACAATCAAACTACTACTCAACAAAACAGACCTTGGTGTTTCAGTCTGAAGAGTTGTAGCACATACACTGGTATCTCCATGTCCTGAATCTCACAGAAAAAGAAGCAAATCATTGATCCTGTACATTATGCATTAAACGAACAATAAGGCCATATGTGTATTTTTACCACTTCTTTTACTATTTTCTTCCTCCAATACTGTCCTTGCCTTCTGAATTGAGGTCTGGCTCACAGCGACAGGCCTCCCTAATCCTGTTTGGAACATTGGGAACTGGAAGTCAGTATCCCAATGTCCTACACACAAAGAAGTAACCACTTAATATCAATTACTGAATTTAGATAAATTCAAAAACAGATTTCCAATCTTACCACTGTTTTCAGCACCTCCCTCCTTCTCCACAGCCCTGGATCTCTCGGTAGATCTTCCACTGATCAAGACTGGTCTTCTCAAACCAGTTTGGAACATAAGAGACTGGTCAGGCCTACCAAAACCCTCCATATTTCCTAATAGGAGAGGAATTCCATCACAACACCAAAAAAGGTGTCATTTTACAATGATTAGGCAAAAGCGATAACTCCAAATTCAAGTAGCAGAATAATTAAATCTTACCCTCGCTTGTATTATTTTCCTCCAGGAAAGTCTTAGCTTTCTGAATAGATGTCACACTGACCGATACAACTCTACCTGAACCAGTTTGGAACAATGGAAACTGTTCCATACCATCCACAACTGCCACATCTGCTGACAGTGGGACCGGTTATTCAAAAAGTAATGGCACGTTTGGAAGTTTTGACTGAAATATTCAAAACTTTGCAAGATAAATATATCTTATTCATCAGACTAACCTTGTTTTACAATTGTTTGTCCCTCCAAAACAGCCCTTGCCTTATCAATGGAGCTCCTGCTGACAGGTACCGACCTCCCCATTCCAGTATGGAACATTGGTTGTATGGCACCAGCAGCATTCTCAATATTTCCTAAATAGTATATTACGATGTCTCATTATTTATGACATATTTGTCTAGTGGTACACAACACAAACAAATCCTAAATTACTCGGAGCCAACTATATGTCATCATGCACAAAATAACAAAACACTTCCAGCATTTACATAGAAAGTAAATAGGTGTTAACCCCCTACCTTCTAAAACAGCTCTTGCCTTCCGGATGGAGTCCTTGCTCAGTGAGACCGCTTTGCCTGATCCAGTTTGGAACATTGGGGGCGTGCTACCTTTATGCACACCACCTAAATTTCATAAGGTGCAAAGGTGAATTTGTACTGCACAACCTCAAGAAAGTATAATTCATGAAAATTATCTAAAATCTGTGCTTTCTACCTCTAGTTGCAACATCCAATCCGATCTGCACAAAGAAAAAGGAGGAAACAAGTATTACCTCTAAATGAAACATCCGTTTCTCTCAGTTCACCCTCTAAATCAGCACCATCACCAAACGGTTGCTCTGCAGTACAGACACTCGTCAACCCAATACAATACATGGAGAAACGAACAGAAAGATAGCCAATTCCATGCTACAAAACACAAAACAGAACGCAACACTTTGACCATAGCAAACCAAAAATTGGGCACTGAGATCTTACTTCTCCTCTTGTTGATTGTCTCATCCGCCTCCTCCCCAACCAACGCCCTGGCCCTCCTTATGGCCCTGTCGCTGACGGACACCGATCTCCCCGACCCGGTGCAGAACATCCCACCCTTCCCTGCATCCTCAGTCGCTCCGGCCATCCCATCACCTTCAATCAAGTTGTTCCGAGCTGCGGATTCCATCAGCCAAAACAGGCCTCTCGCCGATTATACACCATCGCATCCAGTTAACAACACGCGTGCAACCACAAGCAGTAGGCAAGCACGCTGGCGTTCGCACACGGATGGATACGGGGGATAGGGGATGAAAGGGGGTAGTACCTTCGGTGAGGAGGTCGGCCATGGACTGGACGCGGCATCCGTCGGCGGGCCCGGCGCCTAGGGCTTCGGATCGGAGAAACGCGGAGGAATGGGGGTCAGGACCATTTCCCGATCGAAGTGAAGGTGAAGAGAGACATAGATCGAACCTTTGGCGAGGGCGTCGTCGGAGGAAGCGACGGGGACTAGCTCTGCGGCTGGCGGCGGCGGCGGAAGAGGAGGAAGAGGCGGAGCCGCGGCGAGCGGCGGCGGAGGAGGAGGAGGAGGAGGCGCGTCGGAGGCGGGGACCCAGACGAGGCTACCGTCGGGCTGGCCCCAGACCTGCCACCTGCTCGGCATTCAAGTAGATTTCTGGAGGATTTCGAGGAGGAATCGCTCGAGTCGCGGCAAGGAGAGGCGACGAAGACGAGACGAGGAGAGGGGAGGAAGGTTTTCCCTCCTTCAAAAAGGTAAATGGGACGAGGCGAGGGAAGCGTGGTGCGAAATTATCAAACGGCGCGGCTTCTCTCTCTATTTTTCTCACCGTTTTTTCAATGGGCCCATAGAATTAGCATGGGCCTAGCCCAACTGCCTGCTTCGCGGTGGGAATGGGCCAGCACCTGTACACACTGCACGCCGCCGAGAACCAGAGTACTAGAGTAGCAGTAGAAGAAATGCCCAAATTATCTCCTCCTCCGGAATCCAGATAGTACTTTTAGCACAAACTTTTTACCCAAAGACTATACAGTGAAAACTAAATATTAAAAACTGTTAAATATAAATATTTTATTATTCTACCCGAACAAACTAATAACCATGCGAGGCTCAACTGATCCTCCGTCCCCTGCTAGCGAATCATCGAATCAAAGGCATTCAGAACTTACCATTAGTACTGACACGAGAATGCGAGGCCCTGTGCCGCACAGTACATTTACAGAGAGTTGCTGCTAAAAAACGCACGCATCTGTAGCCGTGTCCGTCTGTGGCACTCGTGTTGACCGCAGCTGGAGTCCGCGTCAACACCCAAGCCAAAGCCAGAGAAAGACGTGAAATTGTGCCTGGTGCACAGAGCGGCGGCAGAGGGGGAGGGACACCGACACCCGCGCCTGCGCCTGCGCCTACGAGGTGAGGTGAGAGAGATCCGGGGCATGCACCGTCCGTAGAAGATCTTGTTGGTGCCTAGAAGAGAAACAACAAAGGATAGCAGACAGGGAGAGGGGGAGGTGAGGGAGAGATTGGGGAGACGAAATCGGAGGAGGAGGAGGAGGAGGAGGGAGGGAGATCTCCTATCCTCTCCTCTCCTCTCGCTTGATGGAGCGGGGAGATGGGAAGCGAGGAGATTGTTCCGGGCATGAGAGGTGAGCATGGTCGATCTCTCTTCTGCTTTCTTGCGCTGAATCTTTGAGCATGCATGCCTGAGGCGGTGCCGCTGCGGTGGAGTAGTTGT
The DNA here is from genome assembly GCA_036346395.1 of Hsuehochloa calcarea. NCBI lineage: Eukaryota > Viridiplantae > Streptophyta > Magnoliopsida > Poales > Poaceae > Hsuehochloa > Hsuehochloa calcarea. The sequence continues at coordinate 79,388,425 of CM070593.1, read as the reverse complement.
GACATTGAATTGGTGCGTGTTTCTGCGCTTGTGTCCTTGGTAGTTCCCGCGATCAACTGCTCGTGTTAAGCTAGAGCTATCGGATTAGTTGGATCACATCGCTCTAGCCTGCCCGGTGTTTTTTCTGCTGTTTTGAAGCTATGAATTTTCTCTTGTTTCATAGAAGAAGAAAAGGGTTTTGATTTCCCATGTCTTTTCGGTTGGGAATTATAGTTCGATGAGATTCTGGACATTGTTTAGCAATTGTCGGCGTTAAATCGGGTGAGATAATGTCGTCCTTGAAATTGGATGTGAAAGCTTCTTGTGTTCGTGGCGGTTCACGCCAATTGCTTGCCGGAATTCCATGGCGGAAGAGGTGTTTAGTGCACAGCATCAAAACCCCTCTTTTGGGGGGCTCGATTACTGCTGGTCCATGACAGTCTCCTTGGCTTTTGTGAAGGAAAACCAAAAAAAAAAAATCTTCTATTGGTTTGTTTGAACTTTACATGACTTTGATAGCTCATGGTTTTAATCTTGTAGATTCTATGTTTCAATGTGTGGCCCTGTGAAACGAATTACCTTGTTGGGTCAGGAAGAAGAACATGCGCAGGAAAAGCACTGGCCCTGGTTCAATTGCCGAAACCATCAAGCGGTGGAGGGAGCAAAGCCAGAAGCTTGAGCTCGAGGAACAGAATGCCTCAAGGAAAGCACCAGCCAAGGGTTCCAAGAGAGGGTGCATGGCAGGGAAAGGAGGTCCTGAAAATTCAATTTGCGGTTACCGCGGTGTGAGGCAACGGACATGGGGCAAATGGGTGGCCGAGATCCGTGAGCCCAACCGTGGCAGGCGGCTATGGCTGGGCTCTTTCCCTACTGCGCTGCAAGCTGCGCATGCGTACGATGAGGCGGCGAGGGCGGTGTATGGCTCCGCAGCGCGCGTCAACTTTTCAGAGAATTCCACGGACGCCAACTCTGGTTGCACGCCGGCACCTTCGTCGCCGAAATCCAAGGGTGAGTTGGAATCTGTAGAGGCTAAGTTGCATCAGGTGAAAACAGAAGTGAGCGATGAGTTGGGAAGTATCCATGAGGAGCGGAAGACCCTGGAGGTACTCCTGTTTCGACCGGAGGGTACACTTCTACACAAAGAAGTGAACGTAAGTTATGAGTACTTCAACGTTGAGGAACTTCTCGATATGATAATTGTGGAATTGAACGCTGATCGAAAAATGGAAGTGCATGAAGAATACCAAGATGGAGATGATGGGTTTAGTCTCTTCTCATGTTAGGTTGCACGTAGTGTCATGCGGAGCGACAGGAACAACTCCATTCTAGCTGCTAGGAAATACTTCGAATTATCTGCAAACACGAAGCTTTCTAGTCATTTATGGCTTTCATCTTACCAGAAGATAGCTTTGTACTATGGCCAGGCGTGGCTCTCCTCCGGGTTTTTGCAACTCCAACTCTAGCTTCACACTTGGATCCATTTATCCAGAAGCTACAGCAGTCTCGTGAGGTGTTTGGTTAAGAGCTTAACTCTCGATCCTAGAACGGGGTAAATGTAAATGTATGGATAAATTCAATACTATCCTTGGTTTTGACACTTGTAATGTCGGTTTTGACACTTGTAATATCGTCCTGTACATATTACTACCTTATTTTTATTATTTTGTCATTTGTGTTTTAGGCCATTACGTGACCTTTTTCTCGGCCAAAATGTGACGAAGTCGGCACATCCAAGCATTGCATCCGCCATAGTTCTTCACTGAACTTTACAGTATCAAAATGAAGCCCCATAGTAACACAACATGGTATTTTCACAGACCGTGATTCGCAGCTTTTGATTTTAAAAGTTGTGAGTTACGGGTTTGTGTTTCAAAACTTTCAAAATTTCAATATTGCTACATGGCCTACAAGAACATAAAAAAAAAACAGGGAGAAAATGTCGCTACCTGAAGAAACACGCCATACAGTAGTAAAGTGGAAATAGCATGGTCTGCTTACAAAAAGGGCACTAGTAGTGTGACTTGATAGAACACAAAACACTAGAGTGCACGGCTACTGCGAACCGCTCTGCTCCACAGAGCTTCAAAATTTTCGGAATCTTTTTCCTAAAATTTTCTAAAATCAAGCTAGTGCATTTGGATCATATTGGTCCTACATGTTCTTTAAAGTATCAAATTGCATGCTTTAATTTTTATGCAAATGTATGTTAAACACTCTAAGGTAGATAAATACCTACTTGATGACTAAATAATTATTATACCAATTCCTTGAAAGTTGAATTCCCAATACCCTTGTCACCCTAGTAAATATATGGTAACTTACTAGTTATAGGTCGACTTAGACGCCATGCTAGACTTGTTTAAGTACCTGGGTATTATCTACCCCAAATCACTATCCTTTTAATCTGTTCGCTCGCTAAGCTGCCGTGGACAACCAATGAGGATGCGAGTCGATTAGTTGGGAGAACTTACAAGATATAGTTCTATTTCAAAACAGGATTTTTCCCGGTTGGAGGGAATCTCATTATTACTTATTGCATAATTAATCTCTTTAAAAATGCTAAACAAGGTCTATAAGCCAACAAGCCAACGAACCGCTCTGCTCCACAGATTTTTCGGAGCTAGTGCATTTGGCACGGCTCTGTTCGCTCCAACCACGAAGTTGGGAGCAGGAGTTATGCTAAACAAGGTCTATAAGCCAACAAGCCAACGGGTACAAGAAGTTGTTATGTGTATGGGGTTAATGTACTATGGTGGAAATGAATCCATGTTTAATGAGCTTACTTTGTTGATAATTATGCTTATTCGGTTGAAGTTAAGTTAGCTCTTGAAAAAGAGTGGTAGATACTTGATACTCCGTATAGGACTTCAGCGAATTCGTACTTTAGGGTTACATTAAATTGCTCAAATAGGCATATTAGGGTTACAACAGAATGATCGTATGATTTATAACTCTTGCATGCATGGATTTGTAAATACTTAACATACCAACAGAGTAACCGTATTATTTATAACGCTTACATGCATGGATTTATAAGTACTTAACATACCAACAGAGTAACCGTATTATTTATAACGCTTACATGCATGGATTTATAAGTACTTAACATAACGCTATACCGCTATACAATCATCCAAAGTACTGCAAATAAATTATGGAAACTTTGTAAGGGGAAGTTGCAGACATTCTCTGAATTCAAGCCACCTTGTTTCACTGTGAAAGGTTCTTTGTTTGTTTGGCCAGTAAGTTAGCCAAATCCAGCCTCTGATCTCCCAGTCCATAGTCTTTCCTAATGCTGCACCGCAGACCTTCCACAAGACACTGTCTCCGTACTCGTCACGGGCAAAAATGACGCCGCCTTGCTTTGTGAATGGGCGGTACACATTCGAGTACCTGTCGCGGAACCAGGCCCTTGGCTGAAGCAGCGAAAGCTTGGAAGGCTTCGAAGAATAAACCTCCCTTCCATTTACACCATCATGCAGAAACCAGTTCAAGCTTGCAGTGTTTCCATGGACAGACTGTTCAAATTTCCAGGGCTTCATGGCCAGTGTGAGGCTTTCAGTAACGGATGCCTTCAGACCAAATGAGTTTGGGGGATCAAATGAACCCTCAACGCCCTTCTCGAAGCCAAACTCACGCGTGGGGTTGTCGGAGGACTTGCTGACTGAAACCGACAGTACATCTGACTGCTGCATAGGTGTGATTTGCAGCATGACGCGTGATGGGAAGTGCTTCTCCTCAGATCCATATCCACGTTCCGCCATTAGGGTCTCAGAGACCAAAGAGTCCACACCACACCTGAGATGAATGCCGCGGTAAGTGTTGTTCTTGGTTTTAGATAATTCACATATATGGTTTTGAATTTTGCTTTGTGCAGTTAGTCTTTAACTTGTGCAACAATTCAGTTGTTAGATTACAGTGTGCTTTTGAATTTCTAGACAGTTTCCATGTGAAGTCTTCAAGATTTCAGATTGAGTTTTACTCTCTCTAAGATCCATATGGTATATAGGAGAGAAACATGTTACAAACATATACATGATTGCTTGCTCAAGGTCAATGTTACCTTACCGTAGGCATCAACCAGATTTTCACCTGTCAAGGATCACACGTGCTAATTAAACATATGTTTTGACACCAAACATATGCAGGTATGCTTTACATGTACTTAATTGTTCTCCTTGCTGAAATTACTGCTACCTCCGGAAAAGTAAAGAAATTGAGGGTTTCCCCCAGAATTAATAGGGGTTTAAATAGTTCATGTAAGAAAGAGAATCAAATCCTTATATGTGAAAATCGCTGACCTTATGTTATCCACCTTTACCTCAACATCAACCCAGTTCTCCCTTCTGACTGTTTTGTAGCCTAGCTGAATCACACCTTCAAGTTGCTGGTAAGTGAGCGAGAAGAGGAGGCGCTCATCCTGTGCTGCTACTGCAGGATCTTCCATGCCCATTGCAATAACTGGGCAGTACAGCTGGACCTTCCACGGCGGAGATCATGGGGAGCCTCATAGATGCAAACCAGGAAGGCCAGGGACAAGAAAACTATGTTGAACGCATCCTTGAAGTTGCCATGAAGCTGTCCCCCAGGGAACCGAAAGGACAATTTGTTGTCAGGTCCGCCATACCTCAGCACCCAGTTCACAATGTCGACGAACAGCTCTATCATATCTTGTTCATCTAGAGATTGCTGTGTCTTCGTTTTCAGGTGGACTGGTTTCGACGTCCACAGAGAAATCGGCACACGGTAGTTTGCAAAGATGGAGAAGGTGAGGTAGGAAGGCTGGGTGGGAGGTGTTTTGGCAACTGAGAGGCTCATCGATGGCTGTGACGATGCCGATGCCGATGCCGACGGCGTGGTGCAGATGCAAAGGGACATGGCGTTGGTGCGCCATTGGGAGAATGGGGGCAGGTTGGTGATCCAACCCCATACATCAGGAACAAAGTTGTGAGCCATTCTGGTGTTGGAAGCTTGAGCTGGTGGTGTGATGATGGGGGTAGTATGTTGTGCTTTTAAAGAGGAAAAAGGCAAATGATATAGTGGATAAAACTTCGCTTCTTGTATATGATTTGAGTCCAATGAGGCACGGCAAAGTTTGGGGTAAAGTAGATTCTCGGTTAGAATATCTAGTCCCTCAGCTGAATATTTTTCAGTTATCACTTAAAACTTTATGCTTCCGTGCGGTGCTAAAGGTAAATTGCCGTAGCACATTTCAAACTTAAGTTGGTGACTAGATGTTGTAATGAAGAAGACAATGCAGTGTGATTTTAAAGAGCACAAAGGTGGATTCTGGATAATTTCGTCCGGTGAGACCCAATGATACGATAGGGTTGGTATTTTCTGATTTATGTGTCTGATTGAGTCCAATGGGGCGCTGCAAAATTATCGGGTGGAGGTAGATTCTGCCATTCTGGACGATGAATGGATGCCAGAGTTGTTCAGGAAACTTGTGCTGTCAAAAGGAAATTTGAACCTGAAGAATCCTACTCCGAGCTTTCGTGAAGCTTCAGAATTTATCAACTCCAGTCGCATATCATTTACTCTATTCTTTGTCTTGCTCGGAAATAGCTTGCGGTTGACGGGTTGTATCGTGCATTGTAAAGCTACCATTTGGTTACAAGAAACTAGCGTGAAATGTGCGGCTATATTTTTTCTTCAAAATTTGTATAAATACTTAATAATATATTTACGTATTTTATAGGTTATTTAGATTTTTAAGATATCCTAAATATTAGTAACGCCAATAGAAATTTGAAAGAAATTATAATCCAAGGAACGTAATCGAAGCACGTGCGGCTATATATTTTTTTTCAAAATTTGTATAAATACTTAATAATATATTTACATATTTTATAGGTTATTTAGATTTTTAAGATATCCTAAATATTAGTAACGCCAATAGAAATTTGTAAGAAATTATAACCCAAGGAACGTAATCGAAGTACGTGCTTCGATGGGAAAAAAACATTGATCGTAATAAGTTGTTGGTTCTTAGAAACTAACCGTTTTTCATCATGCATAGATTATGTAGTTTAATGCTCATATTTTTATCCTATTAGTTATTTTTTTCCTTCTAATTGTATTCATGCACGTATACCTCTATTTAGTCTCAAACAATACATTAATTATGTGTGCGATAATTGTCTTATTAGTTTACATGGTATAATGTATTAGAGTACATTACTCGCACATACATCAATGCACCACGAGCAGCCTATCTTGAACTTATCTTCCCTCACACGTCAGCTTCCCCACCAAACCATGTCTCTTCTATCTCTTCTCATAGTCACAGTTTTTTTTGTTTCAACCTCCAACGGTAAGCCAAATTTTGATCGATCCCCCTCAGTTGTTATCCATTCCAATGCAATACTTTTACCACATGGCTATGTTCTACTTCTCTCCAATTATTGTTTAATGCTAATCATTGCAACATTAACATGTATACACATGCAACCGTCACCGATCCTAGCTGTGTCATCTCTACTCCAAGTTTTTTGCTCCTTTACCTCTGTGCCCACGCTTCTATTTGTACGAATGTATGCATATAAATATTCGTATGCATGTAAATACACATGCATGATGTTATACATATTTGACGTCCACTTCTCTCGTGTTAGTCGCTCCCTTCTTCGACGCTGGGCAACTCAACGTTGTGACTTCCTCACTAACTGTGGCGATCTCCTATCTTCACTAATGTGGGGTATTTCTGCTTTATTTGTTGTCTAGCGATACGGAGAATCTTTTCGTCATCACCGGCGATAATGTGCCTCTCACTAGTGATGGCACGCTCTTAACTATCTAATGGTCCTGTATCGTCCATAGCTCGTCTTCAATGCAAAATTTCATCTCCTATCTGTCAGGGCTTCCCCATCATCGAAATTTTTTGGCAACTAACTTATTCAACAACGCCGACGCCCACCACTTGTCATCGCGGACATTGGTTCTTTCAACATTGGACTTTCTCTTTAATAACTCTGCGCAAGCAGTACGATATTGTCCTCATATCCGTTGTCATCGCCTCGGCTCTTCATTTCCCCGTAGATCAATGTCTTCTTACAGGACAGATCGATGCCATTACACTCTTTCATTGTCTCCCTAGACACTATTCATACTATCCTCGTTATAACTTGCATTTTTAATCAAAATTTCAGTTATTTTTTATTTTTATTCCATAAGAAGTAATAATAGAAACACATGACCTTGAAACCAGACATGATGGCTTTTTTTGTGTCCCCCTCGACACCATTCGTGTCATCCTCATTATAACTTTTATTTTTATTCAACATTTCAGTTATTTTTATTGGAGTTCATATAAAAATCAAAATGCTAAATTTATATAGAATTTTAGTTATTTGGGGATTTTATTTTGTAATACGTATGGAAATAAACTGTAAAATTTATTTAGTTTTTTATTCTGAATTTTAGTTCTTTTTTCTTGGAGCTCGCATCTGAATCCAATTGTTAATTTTTATTTAATTTTATTCGAATTACAATTATTTATGGATTTTTACTTTGGAATTCTTATTGAAATAAAATTGCTTATGTTATTTTATTTTTATTTGAAATATCAATTATTTATTGGTTGTATTTCATATACAATCTAATTGCCAATAATTGTTTAATTTTTATTATTAATTATAATTATTGGAATTTGAAATCAAATTGCTAATTTTGTTTTATTTTTATTCCAAATTTTAGTTATTTTTTGTTGAATTTCGTATAGAAATCTAATTTCTATTTTTAAATTTTTAAATTTCGAATTGTAATCATTTGTGGATTTTACTTAGTAATTCATACGGAAAACAAATTGTTTATTTTATTTTATTTTTATTCCAAATTTTAGTTTTAATGTACTAGATGTTGACTCTTTTACTTATAAATCTGTAGGAAAATCAAATTGTTGCTTTTTTATTCGAATTCCAGTTTCAATTTTATTGTACTTGATATGGACTATTTCTTTTAATATCCACCACGATCGACGATGTATATTTTTATATTTTTTCATCAATTAACGCAATAATTTATAGCCATTGAGAGCGAAGGTGGTGACTTCTTTTAACACTACTTTAATAAGATAATAAATACTATTTATGCCCATGCAAAGATGTATAGTATAACCCTCAAATGCACGGTGAACGCGTAGCGTATGGTGGTCGCTGGTCGCGTATGTACGCATTCGATTTCGACCACACCACGAGCACGCGGCATCCTGGGAGAATCCTTGAGCTGAAATCATGGCCGAAGTGACCATTTGAAATCTCGCACAAGCAACTTGTTGCTCAAGCTTGAACAAAGCGTTGCTCCTATGATTGGCAATTAGGCAGGTCTGCAGATTAGGGCCTGAGAATTTAGGACCATATTCTTTGCTTAGCGGTGCTGCCTTTTGATTTACTAACACCACACCACACTGTTCCAGAGTCCAGATTCCCCCAACTGCTCATACTATATGGCACAAAGGAGAAGAGAATACATTGCTAGTAGTTGCAGGCTTGTAGCTTACCGACACAAACGTTGCAACTTGCAACCATTATATTTATCTCCACCAGCTGCCAAAAGCAAGAGTTAGCTAGCCACCAGCGATCACAGAGCAAGACATGAGACGCTTCGACATTCAGAATTCCGGAGTCACTGGTACACTGTAAACAGTTCAATTTGTTAAGTCGAACTTTCAAAGTCGCTCAAACGGCTCAATTTGTTCAGGCACCCTCTAGGAGCGATCGCCTATTGCATTTGGTTTCTCAAAACAACGACCTACCTGAACACACAGCAGAATACGCTACGGGTGGTCTAGTGGTGTTAAACCGTGTGGCTGCGAGATCTATGGTTTCTGAGAGAAGCGAAAAACGGATGGGATGTGCCTGTACATCAGCAAGAGGTGGCAATTTTCTCTCTCGACCCAGTGGCTGCCTTTGAGAAGAGGGTATGTATACCGCGACTGACGTGTCGCGCTGTACAGAACCCGCGACTGCGAGCAATGGAAGGGCAGATCCGTAACTCCGGAAAACGTGGACAAGATATGAAAAACTGCAGTCCTGTCAAACGACAATAGCAGAGGCGAAGGCCCTCTTCCCTATGGCGCTGTAACCAGGTATCGACCAGCCTTGCTTCTCGTTGTAAACTTCCACCTGTGAAACCAAAAAAATAAGAAACCGGGTGAGCCTTCAACAAACCGGAGAGATCAATCATGGGGAGTAACCAGAGAAACCGTACAGTTTCAACACTTTCTTCATTGAGTTGGACCCCACCAATGAGGTACACGTTATCGTTCACTGTAGACGCGCATCCGTATCCTCTTGGGACGTTGAACGGGCTGCTTATCCTCCATGAATTGGCACGAGGGTCAAAAATCTCAACAGTGGAAATCATGCGCTTCCCAGTGTGCCCTCCCAGAGCATATCTGATACAGAAGTTGATATGTTCAATTTAAGCAATGTATGTGCCGCAGAACATGTCAGTTTTATGTTGAAGAGACGTCAGAAAAGAGAGGGTTATAGCATCTAATTGCCTGACTGAATGCAAGAATTCAATTCAACTCTCGCTAACTACTATACTGTGCAGGTAAATTTTTGTTGTCATTTTTGGGGCTTGATCACATGGCCTCGGTGTTTATTACACCTTGAGAAAGAGAGACTCACAGGGCTTCACCCAAGACAGCTACCGAGTGGGATCCTCTTCTTGTCTTCATGCTTGGAAGCTTGGTCCAGAAACCTTCCCTTGGATCATACCTTTCTGCTGATCTGTGTATTACGATCATTCATTCAATAGGCAGGCTTAAGTTAAAATCATGTTAAGTGTGTCGAGAATGGTGAGGGATCATAACTGTAAGTACTTGTTGCCATCAAAACCCCCAACTACATAGAGACTGCCATTTAATTCAGCTGCAGCAGGAGTAAATCGCTGGAACAACATGACAAAGCAATGGTCTACAGTTAGTTCTAACAGCAAAATATTGGGCAGAATACACAATGGAATGGAAAGATCCAACATGTATCCTTATTCTACAGACCACAAATTCGAAAAAGTTACATGATATCGCATCCATTTCTCTCCAGCAAATATGTTGACATGCATTACAATTTGCAATGTGTAGTTTGATATAACCTGGATTCGAAAATATTTATGATCTATGCTCAAAAAATGGATTAGATTAGATGTATCCAAGCTTGTAATACTAGTGCCTAAGTAGACACCAGGGTTTTTTCTACCGGAGCAAAATTTTTACCGGGGGTAGCCGGTAAGGCCGAAAATTTCAAAAAAATTTTCAAAATTTTCGGATTTTAAATTAAAAATTCAAATTTGAACAAAATTCAAGCACATTCAAATTTTTTGGACGAAATTCATCCAAACCGGGATTTTCTGAGCCGATTTGAATTTCTACCGGTACCCGCCGATAGAACCGATTTTCGCGATAATCGGCCGATTTTCGGAACCCTGGTAGACACCCAACTCTCCGACCCCAGCTTGGCTACTAATGCTCAAACAGCTATCTAAACTCTAAAGCATTCAATTGTTACTAATCTTACTATAAGATAATACAACAATACGAGAAACTATTACAACCATCATTCTTCTTGTAAAAGATGAAGAATCCGCAGCATGCAAGTTATCAGGAACCATTGGATAAGCAGTTTAAACAGCCTCTACTCAATATAAATGTCAAAGGGAATGTGAGACCATACACATTTCCGCATAGACGGGCTGTATATCCAACTCCCAAGTGTTGGATCAAACATCTCAACTTCTGAAAAAATTTGAAGCCCATCCCCACCACCAATAGCAAATATTTTATCATTCAAGGTAGCTCCAGCAAGACTTCCTTTCTCACGTTTCAAGCAGGGGCATGTTATCCACTCATTGTTCCCCCTGTTGTAGCATTCCACTGCAATAAAAGCAATGCAGATAGTCAACAGCTTGAACTTATATAAAGAACTTCATTTGGCATGTTGAAGAATGATTACCTGTGTTGTACCATGAACTGCCATTCCCACCACCAAAAACAAAGACATGATCCTTCAATGCAGCAACAGCTGCATATCCCCGGGCTGAGCTCATTGGCCTTAGAGGCTCTAGTCTGTCCGTTGTAGGGCAAAAGGAATCGAGGGATGACAACCAGGTAATGCCATCATGGCCACCTATTAGGAATATTGATGGCCCTTCCACATTATCTCGAGTTCTACCAAGGAGCGTTGCTGAAGAGTTGTACTCCAATGGTAATTTCTCAAACTGGTATTCCAGTTGCTGCACTCTTCTTTCTGTGTTCTTTATTGATTCCTTCAATAAAAGTATTTCTTGATCTGACACAATCTAGAATGTAAAAGCACAATCAAGACGGGGATCGCACACAGAGCATGCATAGATAGCATAAATAACTCAACGTCAAGCACATCTAACACGCAAAGAGAACATGCATTGTTCTGTTATGAATATTGTATGTGTATTCATGAGGTCCAATGAGCAATATATATAGGGAGTACAAGGAGAAATGTCATGCAGATAAGGAAATACAAAATGTGTATAAGGAAATACAAAATGATTCCTCTTCTAGCACCACCCTCAAATGCAAAACGTATGCAATAGCATTGTATTTGGAAAGGGTTGACACTAAAATATGGAAAATCCAAAGAGTGATGATAATACCGTCGTAGCGTGCAGCTCTTGCAAAATATGTTGAGTATCAAAAGATCTCCCCACATCCGGGGTCATGCAACAGCCCATAAAACACAAGGTGCAGGGGCTGAGAAAGTAGAGGCAAGCGGGAGCAAAGTCGATCGCGGCAACACGACGAAGAAGGTGATGAAATCGACAAAAATAAAGAAAGTTGTCAAATCAAGCCGAAGAGGAATAGATAGAAGCATGGCGGCACAGATCGAAACCCAAGACGGCGGCGGTGCAGAGTGTGGTGACCTTAGAAGCTTGAGGCGGCGGCTAAGAGAGACACAGCAGCATCATAATGACTTCTACGATCTGCAATGGCTCGAAGAAAAGAGCTACGGATGCTGCCATGCAAAGGGAATTCCTATGCTTCTATGACTGACAATGAATCTGTGGACTTGCATGGCTTATGACGAACTCAAAGATAGAGTAGTATGGATTTGGATAGACGCAACGAAAGAAAACGACACGAAAGGATAACTAGCAGCAGCATGTAATCGCACCCAAATAGCATGTAATCTCTGTTACTCGCTGGACTCTTGCTGTTGGTGTTAGCAAGATCCTTACTCTCATGGAGAGGATGACACTTGGAGATGAGGCAATTTTTCTTTGTTTATTTCTAACACAATGCCATGCCAACTGAGGGTTGGGGATACATATTTATAAGTGCCAACCACCAAGCATATGCTAAGATGTTGTACAAGGGCGGTCAAGATCTTTGTCCTTAAAGTCTTGTCCTATGACAGTCAAGATCTTTGTCCTTAAAGCTCTTTGTCCTATGGCAGTCAAGATCTTGTCCTTGACCATGTCTTGTAGCCCCACAAGCACCGGACAAAACACAGAGACTTCTCCATCATTCTCCCCTAAGTCTTGTGTGTCTCCTTGTGAGAATCCGAGCCATCCCGATCTGGCGCGAAGTTCTGGAACTTGATCCGCCAAGAGACTTGGTCGGGAAGTCGGTGGTCTTGGGTGTTGATGTAGTTGGCGGATACTCCTTCATCGAGCGACTTCGATGAAGTGATACCTCACCGGATGTGCTTGCTGCGCTCATGGAAGACGGGGTTCTTCGCCAAGGCCAAAGCGGACTTCTTTGTCCACCCGAGTTCTCGCCTCGCATCTACGCCAAGGAGATCGCCATACCGAGCGACCACGAGCACAGGTAGAAGCGGTAGTGGGCGCAATGTACTCGCCTCATGACTAGACAAAGCCACCACTGCCTTTGACCGATCGCATTGCCGGTGATCGGACACTTGCCGAAATCTACGTCCATTGGTGCTCTTGCTCGTGTCGATGTCGCCGGCGTGGTCGTTGTCAGTATTTGCCAGATGAAGGCCGTGGCCGGGCACCTTAGGTAGTGCAAGCCGTGGTCGGAGGTGCCGCGACGTAGCGGAGGATCCTTTCACGGCTTTCTTTGGTGTTAAAGTCGTCGGTCGCTCCATGAGCCGGTGGCGTGGCCGATGGCGACGCCAAGTCGGTCGCGTGTGGACAAGGTAGCAAAGGCGCCCACAATGCGCCGTCTTTGCGTCGCGTCTACCTCCTCCGCCGTACTCTCACGACTCGACTTGACCTCTCCTCCATAGGAGTGTGGGGTGGGTTGCGTCGGTGAGGCCGCCGACTCCACGATGCGCTTGGCGTGGCGATCTGGCGAAGAGAGATCGGGGTGTCTGGTGGACCTCGATCCGAGGTAGAAGGAGAGGGCCGAGGTCGCTCATCCGGAAGGTGGCCTTCATCTCGCCTTGAATGCCTCGATCTCCTCCTCCTTGGTGCGGTGATCACAAGGTCGTCGGCGTAGGCGCCTATCGGCAGGACATTGCCTCCTTGCTCGCCGTGAGACCGCGGCCTCGTGGAGCGCTCTTTGGAATCCCATTTTCTTGAGGTGGAGTCGGCTTGGCGTTCCAAGCTCGCGGTGCTGCAAGCCGTGAGAGGACTTGCGCAGCGGAGGACCTTGCTCTCCTGCAGGGGATGATGAATCTGGCGGTGGCGGACGTAGACCTCCTCCTTCAAGTCGCCGTTGAGAAAGCGGACTTGGCGTCCATGTGATGAACGCGCGACCCTCACGGGCTGCGAGGGCAGGAGGAGGCATACGGACTCCATCAGGTGCAGCGGCGCGAAGGCATCGTCGAGTCGACTCCTCCTGCCGGGCGAAGCCACGTGCCACGAGGCGCGCTTGTGTTTGATCACCTCTCGACCTCGTCTTTCTTGAGCTTGAAGACCAGCCAGAGAGATGGCGTGGTGGCGGTGGAAGATCGGCCGGCTCCACGTCTTGTTTAAACAGCGGCGTCCATCTCCTCTCGCATCGCGCACGCCATGCCGCGTCTCTCTCGCCTCGGCGAAGGAACAAGGCTCGCCGTCGTCACATGCAAGGTGCGGCTCAGCCTTGAGGTCGTATTGCGCGATTCGAGACCGGTGCTCGCCGAGGAAGTCGTCCGCGATGCAGTAGCGTGAGGCTCGCCGCCGTGGTAGCGTCGATCGCGATCCTCGTCGTTGGACGGTAGTGGCGAACTCCACCGTCTTATTGCTCGTTGTGGGTCGGCTGCCGGTCTTGCAGAGCACTGAAGGAGTAGGTGCGGTGTAGGAGAAGCGGCGTGGCCGTGGTCTTGGCGGTGGTGAAGGACTCGCCGGAGATGGTGGCGAACGAGGCGGTGGGGTAGGCGGCTTCGGTGAAGATGAGCTTGGCTCCCGCCTCCTCGAAGTGGGCGTAGTCGACAATGAAATCGGCCGGTCGCCGAGTCGAGCCGTCATCCACCATCTTGCCCCCGTCGGCCTCGCCGCCGTCGAACACGGCGTCACGCGTGATGCGCATGCGCCGTGTCGCAGGTCGAGGACGCGGTAGGCCTTGGCGCCGCCAGCGTGGCCGATGAAGACCTGGCGTGCTCGGTCGTCGAGCTTGCCGGCGTGGTTGAGCTCCTTGGCGAAGGCCGAGCGGTAGAAGACACGGAGGTGGTTCACCGCGGGCTTGCGCCGTGCGGGCCTCGTATGGTGTCTTGCCGTCGATGGCCTTGGTGGGAAGCGGTTGGCGGTGAGCGGCGATCATTACCGCCTCGCCCGATGAAGTGCCGGCATCCTCTCTGCTGAGGAGGCGCGGGCGGTAGCCACCTGCCGTCTCGGTTGCGGCGTTCGGCAGCGCCGTTCTGGCTGCGGGGTGTCTGGCGCGGAGAAGTGACGATGGATCCCCTCGTCGGCGCGATGCGCCCGCAAACTTCGGCGCCGTGAACTCACCGCCGTTGTCCGTGCGTAGGACCCGAAGCTTGTGGCGCGCTCGCCTCGCGACAACGAAGGCGCTTGATGGCGTCGCGTGGTGCCTTGGCGTCGGCGGGGCGAGTCCACATGTAGCGGGACACATCGTCGGCGAGGAGGAGGAAGTAGCGCCGGCCTCCGGTGTAGCCGGTGTCACGAGGCCACGAGGTCACCGTGTCGAGCTCGGCTTCTCCTTAGCGCGGAAGCTTCGCGCCTTGGGAAGGAGCGCGCGGCTTAGTGAGGACGCAGTGTCGCGAAGCGCTCCACGTGGTCGACGTGCGGCATGCCCGCACCATCTCCTTCTTCGCCGAAGCTGTCTTAGGGCCTCAAAGTTGAGGTGCCCAAAGCGCTCGTGCCACCTCAAGCGTCGTCGTCGCGGCGGTACGCAAGACACGAGGTTGCGCCACTGTGCGTGAAGGGCGTAGGCGGTTGCTCTGTTGACCTTGACGAGGCGCGGCGATGATCCCAGTCTGCGACACCCGTGCTCGATCTCCACGCGCGATCCGTTCTCATCCGGTGTCCCAAGGCGATGATGGAGTTCCTCAGCGGGGATGTAGTAGACACCGGTGGCGGCCGGTGCTCGCGATCTTGGCGGCGAAGGCAGCGAGCCGGCGCTTTGATCTCCACGGCGGGCGTCGCCGAACTTGATGGTGCCTCGAGCGCTGGGTCGAGCTCGAGAAGAACTCCGCCGCCCGGTCATGTGGTGGGTGGCGCGGTGTCGAGCACCACCGTCGGTCTTGTCGTTCGCGGGCTGTCGCCGAGGAGGGCGTGTGCTTTTGGCTCGTCAAGGTGGAGGAGAGCCACTGCGGCCGGTGCCGCAGGAGGTAGTTCGATGCTCGCATGAGCAATGAACAGCGCCGGCTGCTCCTCCTCCTCTGCCTGCGCGACGTGGGCCTGGCCGCGTCGTGGCTGTCGACACTCCTTGGCCCAATGACCAAGCTTGCCGCAGTTGTGGCAAGAGTCGTCTCGTGCCGGCTTTTGCTTGCCAGCGGCGCCGCCCTGGGCGCCTCCACGATCATTACCCTCGGCACGTCCTCGCGCCCATGCCTGGGCGTCTTTGCGCGGCTTGCCGCGCTTGCCATGCTGCGCGCCGCTGTCGTGGAAGAAGGCTCCCCTTCTTCCTGTCACCTTGGCCGCGACCCACGCATTCCCGAGTGAGGAGGAGCTTCCGCCAATGGAGACGGGTCCCGAGAGGCGATGTGGCTCATCGCTGTCAACAACCTTGAGGCGACCCAGCGCCTCTTCGATTGTCATCGTGGAGAGATCCAGCAGAGACTCGATCGAGCGAGCCGTCTGCTTGTACTTCTCGGGGACGCAGCGGAAGAGCTTTCCACGCTCTCTCCTCGCCGTAGGTGTCGTCGCCGGCGCACGGCACGCAAGTGAGTGTTGAGGCGAGAGCAAAGTCATCCGCGTCCTCACTTTGGCTTGAAGGCGGTGCTCCCTCCGCGCGAAGTGCACGCAATGTAGACTTGCGGCGCGATCGGCTGCCGATCGTCTTTGCGGCGATGGCGTCCCAAGCCTCTTTGGCGATCCGCTTGTTGTAGCGAAGCGCATCTCGGCGGGGCTGCGGCGATGAGAGCATCCGGCGCCGTCGATCTGAGTCGTAGTCGGCGTCGCCGTCACCGATGCATCCGCATATACCGCGACTGGAGCTTTACCCTCATCACGCGACCCGCTCGGCATAGTTGGTCTTGGTGAGGTAGGCCACCGCGCCGGGGCGGCGTCCTGACGATGACTGGTACCGTGGTGACCACGGTGCCGTCTGGGAGAGAAGCGCGTCGCTGTGAAGGCGCGCTCTCCGTCGACCCGTCTGTCGCCGCCGTCGGCGCGCCTCCTCGAGGAGGCGCCCGGCCCGCGTCCGCTGTCTGGCTGCGCGCGCGCTCATAAGCGTCTTGGTACGCCCACTCGCCGCTTCGCCTCGCTTGCTTCCCTCTCCGGTAGCTCAAGGTCGCGTCGGTATTATCATCGGCGGATATGGATTTCTTTATTCGCCGCATGAGCCTTGACCTCATTCCGCCACCTGTATTGCATCTGCCGCCGCCGCCGCTTCGCCTCCGCTCGGCTGCTTCTTGCCGGCTCGCGTACCGCACCTTGAAGCCCTTTCCGTCATTGCAGTGAGTCTCTGCGCCCTTCCTCCTAGCTGCTCTGCCTGGCGAGCTCGGCCGTCTTGCGGCGCCGAGTGCTCGAAGCGACAATGGCCCGAGGCGCCTGCGGACATGGCGCTCTTTGGGGTGTCTCGTGGAGAGAGGGCGCCGGACGAGCTTGCTGTCTCCGGAGAGGAGTGGAGGGACAGCCGGGAGTCTTGCTGCTGCATTGGAGGCTAGCTGCGAGGCGGAGAAGGAGATGAGCAAGAGATGCTCAGCTACTGAGGATAGTATAGCTCGATACCACTTGTTACTCATTTGGACTCTTCTTTGTTGGTGTTAGCAAGATCCTTACTCTCATGGAAGGATGACACTTGGAGATGAGGCAATTTTTCTTTGTTTATTTCTAACACAATGCCATGCCAACTTTGAGGGTTGGGGATACATATTATAGGTCGCCAACCACCAAGCATATGCTAAGATCTTTGTCTAAGATCTTGTACAAGGGCAGTCAAGATGATGTCCTTAAAGCTCAACATCCTATAATGATCAAGATGTTGTCCTTAAAAGGCTCTTGTCCTATGAGCGGTCAAGATCTTGTCTATGTGATCAAGATCTTGTCCTTAAAGCTGCTTGTCCTATGCAGATCAAGATCTTTATCCTTGACCATGTCTTTGTAGCCCCACAAGCACCAGACAAAACACAGAGACTTCTCCATCAATCTCTCCTTGGATCGAACAAAGACAAAGGTTGCTCCTTTCCGCCTACTCCAGGTTCTCTCCAAGCCCGCAGTTTCTCCAAAGACGGCTCATCCCAATCCTTGTAATTCCCTCCTCAGGGTGGCCTCCCAAAGTCCAGCTCCTGCTGATCACCAATCCGGCCACCCGATAAGCTCCTCCTCGGCGAGGTGGCTTGGCACGGTGGAGGGGGCCGTCGTCGTCGTTCCAGAGGTTCTCGGCGACGAGCTTGACGAAGCGGTCGGCGAGGGCGCGGATGTGGGCGATGGGCGGCGCGACGGTCGCAGAGACGCGCGCGGTCGTCGCGGAGCAGAGCACCCGGGTGTAGAGGACCCGGTCGGCAGCTACATCAAGCGTCAGCGTGGAGGAGCAGATCGGGGTAGCGTCGATCCATAGCAGAGGAGGGAACCGGAGGTGGCGACGCAGACCCAGTCCCGTGGCACGGTAGCCCGGGGCGGTGGCGCAGCGGTCGAGCGGAGCTGAGCACCCGGGTGTAGAGGACCCGGTCGGCATTGATGATGAGGCTCGTCGACGTATCCGTGTCTTCTTCCTCCCTTCCCTTGGTGGATCGCGCAGCCGTTGATGAGGAGGCAGTTGCCGGGGCCGACGACGCGCAAAAGGTCGGGGTCGACGGGGAGCACGGATCGGAAGTTGCCGCAGAACAGGTGGACATCCGAGATGTCGCACCTGTCGTCGCCGTCACACTGGTTCACCACGTCCACCCTGTACTCCGACGTGTCATCCCTCTGGGGCTCAGCGAGGCTCTGCCAGACGAAGACGTCCTTCGGGCCACAGGTGGCGGCGCCAGCGGAGGCCGTTAGCTCGATCTTGGCGCACCGGAGGACCGAATCGGCGCCAGGAGTGGGAGAAGAGTTGGCCGGGGAAAGAGGTGGTGACGGATCCAAATAGGGATCCAAATTGAGGTTGCTGCTGCTTCTACGATGAAAACCTAAGACTAATGTGGCCGCCCTCAGAAGTGGAGATTGCTCCTCCCGGAGGCAGCGGGCAGCGGAGGCACTGGAGACTAGGTTGTTGGCTATGGTTTAGAACCTCTGCTCTGATACCATGTTATGAATCTTGTGTGTATATTCATGAGGCCCAATGGACAATATATATAGGCAGTACAATGGGATATGTCATATGCGGATAAGGAAATACAAAGGGCTGATAAGGAAATATAAAAAGATTCCTATTCTAACACCCTATTCTAACAAGTTCCACTTTTTCCAATAAATATTTGAACAGGATTCAAAATCTGCAAACCGTGGGCATACCAACAAGAGCTTAAGCCAATGAGGAAAGCCACTTCATCTATTTATACTTTATTTTCCAACAGATAATGATCCTACTGATTTTTACACCCAAAACAAGCAAGAAGGGAAGTACCTGATTCTTCTCCATTGCTTTGATCTTCTTGGACAATTCATTGATGGTTTGAAGCACCTACAGACAAATATCAGAAATAGCATTGCATAAGTGTCATACCAAACATTAGAAATCATATCACTGAAAATATGGAGCATAATATGAAATAACTAAGGGCAAATGGTAAGCAACAGAGAGGAATAACTTAAAGCACCTCAGCATTTCCATGGTGTCGTTTGAAGGATGTGTTATCTTTGGCGGGTTCATCACCCTCCAAGGCGGCATTAAATGGATCTTCGGGGAAAGCAGCACCTAGTGCTTGTTGAGGTATGCTTTTATCTGAAGTGAAATCAAAAGCATCCTCGGAGAGTTGGGCCTCCTCCTGTTGTAAAAGAGACAGCCCTTGCAATTTTTGCCCAACAGCCATTGTGTCATGCTGTTCATCATGCACTGGATTGATATGTTGATGGTCATCATTCACAAATTCTAGTCCTTCCTTGGTCGCACCATTATCCAAATCATTCCAGTCTGAAGCCTCATCAAGGTTGCTCTTTGATGTTCTACTTGCGCTAGCATAGTCAGTATCTTGATCAGCAAAGTTGTAAGGAACCATATCAGGTGAATGTGATGAAACACCAAACTGATTGACATCCGTCAAATCGGACTCAGTCTTCACTTGACCAGGAACAAGATGTGCTTTTCTCATTGGAGATGGCAGAGATCCAGAAAGACTCCATTTGTTTGGAACAGCACAGACAGGAGCAGGACCTGAGGAACTCCGTTTGTTTGGAACAGCACGGACGGGAGCAGGTATAAACAAAGAAATTAAGGCTCTTGTTTGTGCACGGTCTAGCTCAAAGTAGAAGTGACCAAGGTTATAATAATTTCCACTGATCACACTTTTGTATTTGTCCTCTAGAAGTGGAAGGCACTGAGTCTTGGTAGAGACACGGACCTTGAGAACATAAATAAGTCACTCGCAAGTCACAATCAGTTTACAAAACTATAACCAGAAAAACCATACATATAAATTCCCGTGCCAGATATATTGAACAAGAACCATTATTTGATAATACCTGTGCAGGAAATTGTGTCTCCGTTCTACCATCACCACTCCAAGCGAATTGGTCAATGGCAAGCTGGCCAGAGGTTGCAGCCTCGAAAATGCCGTGCATTTTTCTGTTACTATAATTGAACAGAAATAGAGGCAAGCCAGGTTTAACATTCTTCACATACGACCAATGGCCTGGAGGCAGACCTATCAAACAAAAGGCAGCAAGACAATGCATTCCAATTAAACGAGAAGTTCAACAAAATGCTGATGAGGAATAAGTCAATGTTCCAAAAAATCAAGCATTTACCTGATGTCAGTATGTGAAATTCATATAGTGTTAAAGAGGATAATGATGTATTTGCAGTAATGGTGTTGCTGGACTATACATGTCAAAAGGAATTTACTAACCAAATAGCTGTTTAGAGAGGCACTCATCGATCGTCTTGTTTGTGCAACCAAAAATCATTCCTCCTAGCTTATCTTTCCGGAGATTACGTGCTGAAACACATTGGTTTCCATACCACCGCGTATTGGTTTGGTGTTGTGTTGGTGTTCCAGGATTGTAGGTCTCGGTCTTCCTCCCAGCACCCATTCTTCAAAAAAAAAAATCAACAGTATGAAAAAAACAAATATTAGTAAACATGCAGGTACACTGCAGCAACAAAATTACGTAGAGATGTTATTACAACAAACAACACAAAGTACTATACTAAGCATAAACTTGAAACTAGTAACAAGATAAGAACCATCAAAGACATACGTGTTATGAATATTGTGTGTAGACGAACTCACAAATAAAGAATTACGGACTTGGATAGACGCAACAGAAGAAACAACACGAAAAAAAAAAGTCTAAGGATAACTAGCGGATACTAGCAGTAGAATAGCAACAACAGAAGACCCATCTCCTCCTCCAACAAGCAAGCACCGGTGCAGCACCATAGAACTTGTAGCAACACCAAATCCATCAGAAGTTGATAGTTGAAAGCGCACTGGCTTTATATCCCAGCCGTGGATGTGCTCGGAGCTATAAACCCGTTGACCAAGCCGCTTGAATGGTCTGCCTAGATGAAGACGAAAAAACAAGCTATATGTATCTTCCGGGAAGCAGAATTCAACCTCCCCTCTTACTTCGAACCACCAAATTTGCAGAAGCCTCCCTTCTCCTTTGCTTTCCTCCTCCATCTGTCCGAGACTTCGGCGGCAGCTTCCCGTCCATCTCCTCCCAGATCTCCCCCATCCCCTCGCCGCCCGCCCCCAATGCACATCTATCTGTTATGAATATATTGTGTGTATTGAAGAGAGGCCCAAAGGGCGATATATATAGAGTACAAGAGGTATAGATAAGGATATGTTAGAGATAGATTCTATCTCTAACATATCTCTAGTACCTTATCTATAATATATCTCTAACACCCCCCCTCAAATGCAAGGCGTATGCAATAGCATTGCATTTGGGAAGGGTTGACACTAAAATATGAAAATCCAAAATCCGAGTCTTCATAATGTCGTCGTAGCATGCAGCTCTTGAAAAATATATCGAGTATCAAAAGATCTTCTCCCATCGGTGTCATGTGTGACTCATAAGGCACAAGGTGCGAGGGAGAAGTCGGCCAGCGGCAACCGACGAAGAAGATGATGAAACCAACAAATATAGAAGCATCAAATCAAGTCGAATAGGAATTGGTGGAAGCATGGCGGCGCAGATCGTAGCCCAAGGCGGCGCGCGCGATGCACAAGAAGTGCAACGAATGCACGATGAACAAGAAGCGCAACGCAATGCACAAGAAGCGCATGCAGACGCGATGCAAAAAGAAGAGCGGCGCAATGCACAAGAAGCGCCGCAGAGCGCGATGTGGAAGAAGCACGGCGGCCTTGAGCGCTTGGAAGCGGTGGATCTGCGGCTCGAAGAAATAGCGGCGAGGAGCGTACTGCTTTGCTATGCATAAGGCAATTCCTATGCTTCTATGGTGACAATAAATTTGTGGACTCGCATGGCGAGCGAACTCAAAAATTGAGTATTACGGACTTGGATGGGCCTTAGCGGAAGAAGCGACACAAAAGAGGAAACACATAAGAATAACTAGCGGCAAGTAGACACTAGCAACCCTATTTTTTTAAATAAAAAAATTAGGCACTGATCGGTAAGCTCTTTTCCTTTATTTTCAGTAAGACCAACTCAAAACTTAGGCGGTTCATCGCCATGGGCATCCGTGGCGAGGCCACGCGTGCTCGCCGCCTCGGTCGGTGGTGCGAGTAGTGGCGATTCGCCGTTCTTGCAGATTCCCTTGAAGAAGTAATGGCGGGGGCGTGCGAGAGTGTGCGTTCGACCGCCGACCCATCGCCTCGGCGTGATCCGCCGTCTGCGGCGCCATTGTGGAACACGTCCTCGGCGTCGGCAGCGCCATCGCCACGGAGGCGGCCGAGCATCGCGGTCACGCTTGCCTTCCAACGCACGGCAAGATCCGGAGAGGATCGTGCGCGGTGGGAGAGAGGCCGACTAGGTGACGAGAGGTCGCCCCGGGCGATGTCCTCGGTGGTG
The DNA here is from genome assembly GCA_036346395.1 of Hsuehochloa calcarea. Lineage (NCBI taxonomy): Eukaryota > Viridiplantae > Streptophyta > Magnoliopsida > Poales > Poaceae > Hsuehochloa > Hsuehochloa calcarea. Next base: position 79,365,775 of record CM070593.1, on the reverse strand, counting down.
GCCCATGGGGCGGCAGCTTGGCCGGCTGAGAGAGCTCTCGGCGGCGGGAGCGAGGAGGCTCACTGAGCGCGGAGAAGACGAAGACGTCGCCGGCAGAGGGCAGAGGTCCTTCGAGGTGGACTTTTTCTCGGACGAGAAGAAGAACATGTTAGAGATATGTTAGAGATAGAATCTATCTCTAACATATCCTTATCTATACCTCTTGTACTCTATATATATCTCTAACACTATCCACCCGTTCGTCTCCGGCGGAGGCATTGGGGGGAGAGTTTGGGGGAACGGCCGCTTTGTCGCCTCTAGGCCGAGGAGGAGCTCCGTCGCGGCTGCGGCTGGTAGGAACATCTCGCTGCCGAAGGAGGCGAAGAGGACGGTGTTGTCAGGGAAGGAGGAGAGCCAGTTGGCCCACTGCTCCTCGAGCTCGCCATGGGGCAGCTCCGGCACGACGGGGCCAGCGACGAGCACTGGCTTGCCGAACTAGGCGGCGAGGTAGTTGATGCAAGGACCTTCCATCTCGGCGCAGGTCTTCACAACGACGGCATCACTGGCCCCGACGCCGGCCATGACGCGGTCGTACACGCACAGTTGGCGCAAGGTCGTGGATGGACGGGCGGGGGCCGTGGACTCGGCGAGCAGGAACGGAACGAGGCGTCGTCGATCAGGCCACCCCCGGGAGCGAAGAAACTCCTCCCGGGGGCAGCGGCAACCGGAGGCTAGGAGGCGGCGACAGTACAAGCAAACCATAACCTTTGCTCTTATACCATGTTATGAATATTGTGTGTATATTGAAGAGACCTAATGGACAATATATATAGGTTACACAAAGGACACAAGACTAAACCCTAATACAATAGGAAATACCGTAAATACCCTTATATCCTTGACAATACGAGAAGTGCTGATAGAGTCAACATCATCTATTAACAGCAAAGTCGTATAGAACAATCAAAATCCAACAGTTCAAAACAGCTCCCCGCTAAACCCCAGCCTTCCAAATTCCCAAAACCACAGCGATGGACAGTTACAAGACTACAGTTATGTTTGCGTCAGAATTTTTTTTTTTGACTCGAGTCTTTGTTCAAACGCCAATTAGAACAATACACAAACATTAATATACATGCAGGTGCACCGCACGAACAATTACTGCAGAAATCCCAAAACTCCAGGAGATGTGCAATCGGAGCAACGCCTAGAATAGCAAAGTGCAAAACCCACCAAAAGTTCACCGCACAAAACTCCATGCCAAAATTTCTGCCATGCTGAAATCTAAGAGCCGCTACTCAAATCTTCAACCCAGAGTTTCATAGGTCACAATTAGCACACATCGCAACATGCAGTGAGCTAGCTTGCGGTCCACCATACAGCCAGGATGAGAACCCCACCCACAAGGCCTTTCCACCTTAACAACCGAGCAGAACAGTCACGAAAGGGTCATTACGAGAAACCCTCCAATGCAAAATTAGACCAAGTTAAAAGACTACTCATAATTTCATATACTCCACATCATCTGCGACAACACAATCGTACAAAAAACATATTCGAAATCCTTTACATGTTCAATAAATACAGCTCCACTGATTTCGTAATAAAATAATCAAAATCCAACAACTAAAATCTCGCCTCCATAAACCCTGACGTCCTAAATTCCCCAAAATCACAGCGATCCACAGTTAGAAGCTGCTAGAAATCATCAAAAACCACAGCGATCCACTGTTGCAGCACCGAGAAATCGCTGAAATGCCACACACACACAAAAAAAAAAAAAAAAAACCTGTGGCAACGCCCACTAACCAACTGCTTAAAACACCCAAAAATCCACAAATACGATGCGTAAAACAAACGAACATCTCGTAGAAAAACTGAAAACGTCGAATCGCAGTTTTGCACTTACAAAGCCCTCACTTGAACCCCCCAAGCCCCAAAAATTTAAAACCACCTCAATCTACTCCACCCTAAGAGCACCAACGGCACCGCATTGACCACAACTCTACTGGAACATCAGCTCGCAAGCGATTCGGAACCCACCCCCGAGCCCCCGAGCGTCTTCTACCAAAACCCCGCCGAAACGGGAGAATCCAGCACCAATCGCGCCCAAATCGAAGCGCGAAACAGCGGGAGGAGATCGCTTACTTGCTCTGGGCGCTAGGAATCGGCCGGTATTGACCAGAAATTGTCCTGCAGCCGCAGTTAATTTGATCACCTCGCCCGCGCGCTACCGCAACGGCGAGAACTAGCAAGCAACGATCGCCTTTGTGTTGTGCGGGTAAATGGGGTGTGCGTAGCGCAGCGCGTGCCAGCACGTATTTATAGAGGCAGAATTCGGTTTTTTTTGCCGTATTAGCTAATTTTCATCCTGTATTTGCAAGTATAATATGATTTTTTTAGCAAAATTATCATCCCGCTGCATAGCCACCGTACGGCCAGCCAGATTTTTTTTAGCAAAATTATCATCCCGCTGCATAGCCACCGTACGGCCAACCCTCCCCTCCCGACACGTCGCCCCCTGCGGTGGCCGCCTACCACGTCCTCCTGTAATTTGGGGTTAGGATTAGGGTTTCAACTGATTAGGGTTTCAACGGTGTTTGGATGAAATTTACAATATAGGAAAATAGTTAAAAAAAATGTGTGAAACTTTATGGGGGTGCTCCTAATACGGTGTACTTGCTTCTGTAATTTTTTTTATAATTTTATTCGTTCAGATTTTTCTCGCAAATTCATTTATGTGTACTGTTTGTAGAAATTTGTAAATATAGAAAATAAGCTCAAAAAATTATGAATTTTATTTTCAAGAATCTTTACACAGTGAACTTGATTGTGTAATGGCCGATGGGAAGCGCTACGGCGTCGGTCGGACTCGCTAGGTCGTGATGACCTAGCGGATGAGCACGCCCCCTCCCCACTTGGTGCCCGACATCGTCCGTCGGACAACTACAGCTCAAGTTCTTTATTGTCTTTTTGACTCTGCGAATATGTACTTTATAGTTTTCTGCAGCCCCGGTGTTATGTCTGGGCTGCGAATGGCGGCCTCAGATGCGTCCGCAATGCGTTGCACCCGCTCCAACTGAATTGACATACATAACAGGTTCATCAACGAAGAGTACAAATATCATAAATGAAATGACAAGAGGTTGCAAGTGTCTTATGGTGTCATCACGCGCAAAACGCTGCGACGATCGAACGAATGACGGGGGCTCTCGTGGTGCGTCACCTCCTGCGGGCACTCCGGTGGAGGAAGCGCGAGTATGGTGTGCGACCGTGGTAGGTACCACTCCAGATACTAACCGTACGTCTAAACGTAGCATGGACGCCACTCCGCAAGTACTCCAGGTGCGCCCTCTCATTCTATGTCGTAGTCCACGCGTGCTGGACTGGATGCTAGTCATAAGAATGCCGACCCGCCCTGGATTGTCAGCATTTCTAGAAGGATTGATGTTAGAAAATAAGACGTAAAAAGTGTAAACGTTACTCGAATGAAGTTTGGCTCACATGTGTACAGCTTGCGGCAGGCCCCTGCTATCAGGAGGGGGCACGACCTGGTACAAACCAAACTGTCACATTACGGGCTGCGGCGCGTAAGACTCCACCATATGTGTGAACACCAGATGGCAAATTGTCAACCATAACCCAACGTCCTGGGTGTATTGCACAAACAGCCCGTGTGGCGCTACCGTGTGCACGAAATCTGGAGTAAATGGACCCTAGATGATGTCATTGTGGTACAACGACTTGAACTCGTTGTGGAACAATAAGTAGCACCTCGCCGATCTATCTTTGGCCCAGCGCATGACGGGCAGTAGTCTACCATAAACCCATAGTGGACCCGTCTATCTTGTCGTCTAACTCGACGTACGGGTGCACCGCTCTCTCGATAGTCGGCGCCCAATAAGGAAGTGCTCCCAACTACACAGCTGCAGGAGCACGTAGCAGATGGCCAAGTTGGGGTAGCACCAGTGCCGCGCTGTGAAGAGTCACACAATTCTGGTATGTGATGCAAAGGACGACTGATCCCTAGCTATACTAAGGCATACACCCAACTCGCGTCAACAAATGACTCGGCGAGGCAGGCGAAACAGAGGTAGCACAAATCACCCTATGTGGGTGGAAACAGTGCCCAACCAAAGAGCCGAGCAAGGTAAGCAACGGGTGCGTCCTAACGACGTCGTCAGTGCATCCTGCGGGCATTGACTGTAGTGCCTCAGCCAAGTCCGAGGACGGCACATGCACGCTCTAGGAGAGGTTAACTGAACAGAAGCTCCAGCGATGGCCTTCCAGTCCACTAGCGGAAGGGGCTGGAACAAGTGTCTCACCCCGGATCGAGAGACCGGTTAAGAACGAGACGTCCAGCAGAGTGACTGGCCTCCACCTGGCAACAAGTGCCGACAACAGACTGACGTCTAGGGTGAACCGGTGTCTGACAGAGACCAGCCTTGTAAGGGGCAACAAGCCCGTGTCCCGGATGATTGGGACGTAGTGATCGTTCAGCTCCTAGTAATCCCTCCCTGATTGAAGCAGCAGGGGCGGAAGGCCATCCGCGTCACCGTCGATCCACGGCTTACACCGGTGCGCCGGTAGAGACATAGCTTGCAACACATGGAATAGACAGAATATTACTGAGAAGATTGATAATGACCATACAATACAGCAAATTAAATATTACGACGAAACTAAAACTACAAATTAATGTGCACTGATTTAGTAGTACAAAATTAAATACGACTATTTAAACATGACTAAATTATTTAGTGCTAACTGATTACCACGAATGAACCTGTGCTACGTACCGACAATTAAAAAAACATGCACATATTGTTCCATAAATCCAACATGGACATACACATACAATGGATAATACATTTAATGAATACATGTAACATATTCCCTGAACCAAAACTTTATATTTTTTTTTCTTATTATTCTATTTTGCGGTAATTATGAACTTCAACTAATTGTTTAAAACTAATTAATTAAGACAACCACTTGCTAAATAAATAATTATACACGTTAATTATGTCATAAATAATTAACGTTGCCTTAATAAATAATTATACATGTTAATCCCTATTCTTTCCCTTTGCTAAATAAGTATTAATTGCATATGTGTGCGTTCAGTGCTTGGTGCATGCATACCTGAATACCTAGTAACTACTTGCTTTCATGGTCAGCAATGCATGCATGAATAACTAACAACTTTATTTTTTATTTTTCTATTTGCAGTAATTATGAACTTCAACTAATTGTTTAGAACTAATTAATTAAGACAAAGCAGAATATTAGGAACCATCTAGAGCATTGTAAAATAATCGTGAACAACAGTACATAGTACTAGGGAGTTGCATGAGCATTGGAGATAAAAGCTTAGCAGGTGACGTAACAAACATTGCTTTCTTCTCTTAACACCTAAAGTATATTTAAATGTTAAAATTTTCAAGTGAGAGTGAATTAGATTGATAAACATAGACACATTTACTAATTTTATTATTTGACGTCATGTAAGATTGCGCTTATGCTTCGGCAGTTCTGTTACTTTCTAATACTGTGATAGCATTTTACTATGGATCCCATGGTACATGCATGATTGAGTTTTATTATTCTAAAACAGTGAGGATTGCAGTGTTGTTGGCTTAACATAGCAAATGCGACTAATATAGTTCAAATGCGGGTAATTAAATGCGACTAATAAAGTCAAATAGATTTTCCTTAAGTACGTAGTTAATAAAGAATTTACGAACGACAAAAAATCTACAGAGATAAAAGTTACATGCTAAATTGGCTTCTAATGGCGGCTAATAATGCTAAAATGTCTCCGAAAATAAAATCGGCATAGCAAGAGAGTGACCCAAAGAGAGAGAGAGAGAGCGAACGATGGCGAAATGAAATCGTGCTCGCTTGTTCTCTAATTTATAGCCGACTGCGGGATGGAATCCTTCCCCGCACGAGCTAATTGATATTCGCATGCACGCATCAGACATCAATGTGACGTGGAATAAAGTGACGACAACGACCGTTGTAATTGATCGGAGGATAGGCTGGGCGGTGCAATTAGGGGGAGGGGCACGGGCTTCGAAACTTGTCAGAATGACAGATGGAAAGTTTTGCGATTTTTGTTTCTCCGAGAACCGGACAGGACTGGTTTTCATGTGGCGGGAGGGAGGGTCGGGCAGAGGGGAGAGGGGGAGGGCACACGCCGGGTGCGGGAGGGAGGGTCGTGCGGAAGGGAAGGGAGGGAGGCCACACGACGCGTGTGGAGGGCCACCGCACGACGACTGTGCGGTGGCCGTGCGGGAGGTGATGGCATGGTGGAGGTCACCACATGGTGGTCGTGCGACAGGTGACGCGTGGCAGCATGGGAGAACCCCTGGTGTGCGGCAGAGCAACATTTTTTTATTAAAAAAATGACAACAGTTATTCTTACAAATACGAGACGAAAATCGTCGCGACAAAAAAAAATTCCAAAATTTGCCCCTCAAAGCCGAGGGGTCGGGTCACCGCGAGCCACGCGAGGCTGCTTGCGTGCGTGATAGGTGGACTGGTGGTGGGGCCGGCCTGCGAGTGAGTAGTCTGGGTTTCAGGGAGGTAAGTTGCGCGGGTGGGACAGAGAACCGACGAGCGTATATGGAGTTTTTTGTTTGCTCGTTTGCTAAAAGTAATATCACTGTACGTGTTCTCTATCACGTTTTAATACACGATAATATCCTACCACGCTCTTAATCTACTGTACGTGGGTACCGTGGAACCGGACCGTTAAATCTCGTCTATTGTAGATCCGAACACCGGATACGCCTATCACGGTCCGAAACAGCACGCGTGCTATCACGCATCCGAGCCGGCCAGGGCCTGCAGCAGCTCTCCGAGCGCAGCAGTTGGTTGCCCTGTCCCAGGTAAGGTATCCAGCCGGCAGCTGTACTGGGGTGGCAGGAGCGATCATACTGGGAAGCACCATTTTCTTTCTTTTCCTGTGCATATCACTTCGGTCACTTCCTTGTTCCTTCTTTTTTATTACAGAACTCTAATTTGCGCCATGCCCATACAGTATAGCGTCCCATCGGCCTAGTAGGCTAGTAAAGTAATTTGTCAGTCTCTTATCCTCTCGTTTTCGAATTCTGGACAAATTTAGCCCCATTGCACAACAAAAATTCCAAAAATAGTCTCGATAATTTCAAAATTCCAAAAATAGCCCCCCATTTGTACTAGTTTGCCGTCGGAGGCAGCAGAAGAACCTAGTTGTCTTTGCCGTCGGACGGCGACGCTGGTGTCTTGCTGTCGGTCGGCGGCAACAACTGTTCTTTGCCGTCGGGGACGGCAGCACCTTGGTGCTGCCGTCCCCAGGGGCAGCACCTTGGTGCTTCCCACGTGGGCAAAAAAAAAATTTTATTTTTTTTTTCAAAAAATTAATTAATAATATTTGTTGGACGATTTTTTAAATATGACAAATGAGCTCAAAAAATTATGAAATTTTTTGTGGAGCCTCCTGGCATAGTTTTTATGCTTGTGTAATTTTTTTGAAATTTTATGCATTCTTTTGTTTTCTGTAAAATTCTTTAAAGTCTAATGTTTGTAGGAATTTTCTAATATAGCAAATGAGGTCCAAACATTATGAATTTTTTTTTCCATACTCCCTACACAGTGGACTTGATTGTGTAAATTTTACAAAGTTTTATATGCTCTGAAATTATCTCGACAAATTCAGGGTTTATGTCTCAAAAATTAGGACGAGACGTTTCCGAAATTAGGGTTTCATGATTTCATGTGACTTGAAATGTGCGAAGTTTGGTACGACATGACTACTCTTGGCGCTATGGTTCTTGATCACATTTCTTCTGTGAAAGTAGAGTACGGAAGCGATGCGGAAATTAACTTAACTAAAAGGGTGAGAGCGTTGCGATTACGGAGAAACCCTAAAACATAGCAGAATCGATACCGATGTGAAAAGGCATACTTTGATGGCTCAGCGGAGGCACAGCACCAGAACTACATTGCAGCCCGCGTGCGGACAAAAGCAGATGATATTAACCTACTCGAAGAAAGGAGAAACATGGCCCTAATCCGTTCGTAGTCTACCAACAAGCCCTACGTAGATACTACGATCGTAAGGTCGACCTCATGACCTTCTTTGTAGGTGACTTGGTATTGAGGCTCGCCAATTCAAGTCTAATCGGAATAAACTTTCTCCCAAGTGGGAAGGTCCTTACGATGGTCTAAGTCACTCGGCGAGTGGGTCAGACGACTAGCAATGGAAGATGGCGAGTTCTCTCAAATTCTTGGAACATTGACCGATTCATAAGTTTTATGTGTGACCAACCCCTCAGGCAATAAAGGTCCAGGTTCCTTCTACCTTTTTTGTCTTATTTTTGAGTAGTGCTTTTATAATCTTTCGATTATGATCCAAAAACACCCAGTTTTCCCTACACTGGTCGAAAGGCAAGTAACATCATTTAGTCGAAGTCTCTCCTTTCTGCATGTGGTCCTGCCCACTAGAAGGAAATTCCTAGCATCGACTTGTTACTCACTTTTGTTGCCAATACAGAGAGCTCGGGTTATATCTAGTCGAAATATTCTTAAAGCCAACTCTTCCCATCTTAGTTTATTTTTTCAGTAATTTCAAAAAATATTCTAAGTAGAGTACACTTTCTTATATTTATTCGACCACCTTTGGTGTACTCGATTTGTTTTAACTGGTCGAAGGAAGAGACACACCTAGTCGAAGTCTTTCCTCTCTGCATGTGGTCCTGCCCACTAGAAGAAACTTCCTAGCATCGCTCAGTCTCCTACTTTTGCTACTGAAAAGACTTATCGAGTCCACCAAAAAAGGGCGAACGAATTATTAAAGTCCTCTAAGATGTTTGTTTAACTCAAGTTGCTGTTTTTGGTTCGATTAAACCAGTCGGAGATGGTAACATCACCTAGTCGAAGCCTTTCCTCTCTTTGTTTTCAGAAACCCCATTTCACACACTATTTACTTAGATTGTCCAAACAAACTAAGCAAATAGTCGGGGGCTAGGATAAAGTTATTAATTTGACTTCAATTCTTAGTCTTTAATTCGTTTATTATCTTTTGAGTTACTAATTACTCGACAAGATGATTTGCAGGAAACAAGATGGCCTAGGATAAAGTTATTAATTTAACTTCAATTCTTAGTCTTTCATTCGTTTATCATCTTTTGAGTTACTAACTACTCGACAAGATGATTTGCAGGAAACAAGATGGATCATATATTACTCATCAACAGAAATTGTCTGCCTTACAAAGTAGTTACAAGATTACTCTGAAGGGAGAGTGCCTAGCTGCATTTCCTCCGCTACCTTTTTGCCAACCGATTGTATTTCCTCAATCTATAGACTTGCCTCTGATTCAGGGCAATCGAAGTCGGCTTCAATTGGTTGCACATTAAGGCAGGGGTCTTGAGCTTTAAGTTTCGTCAAAGCGTAACTTCTGCGACTTCATTGCCTCCTTATTGATTGACGATTAGCCTTGAGTGGTCACCATTTCTTGCAAGTTTCCGACTTGTTCCCCAATGGTACTTATGTGAGCAGCTACGGTATCTTCTCGAGGAGTTTTTCCCTTAGAATGTAGCTCACCAAGTACATTGTTCAGGAGTGTGATGTTGCCTTGAAGACTAGTTTTCATCGACTCCATCTCCTGTTGGGTACGAGTCGAAGCCTCGCGAAGATTCTTGTTTTCGACCACTTGTTCTGAAAAGAATAAAACCGATCAAACAAAAATAAACTTCTAGAGGAAGCTAACACAAAGATAATTGTAGGTAAAAGTATTTCTTACCTACTAGTTGAGAATCCAATTTCTTGACCTCTTCTTCATGGGAAGCAATGGTTTCAGCATGCTTTTTCTCCCATGCTCTGATGTCCTCTGCATTCTTCTTAGCAATGCGGACGGACTCATTATAGATCAAGGTTTTCTCTCGAATTTCAGCCTCGAGACTTCTCAACTCAGCAGCAATTTCTGAACAAGAAATTAGCATAAGAAAAGGAAAAGTACTCGAAAAGGACAACATGTAAAGATTTGCTTACCTGTTAATCGAGTTTTCAGGCCCTCGAGTTCCTGATCCTTATTCTTGGTAATGCGGGAAAACTCCTGAATGACCAAAGCTTTGTCTCCAACTTCGGTCCGAAGCTTCCTCATCTCATCTTCTTTTTCTGAAAAAGAAATGAGAGATGGGTAAAGGTCAAATTCAAAAGCAGTCTTAAGTTCAGCACTTAATGTTTATTTTTTCCTGCAATCTTTTAGATGCAGAGATGGCTTCTCGAAGTCTATCCGAGAGAACTATTACTTCCTCCCTTAGCTTTCTCGACTCCTCTTTTCATAATCGAGTGAGTCGACTAAGGTCTTTGTGTCGCTTTTTAGCCTCAGAGGACAAAAATAGAGATAAACATCACCGATTGGTTCAATTCCTTCTACAACCATCGACCTAGTCGTAAGTTTTTCTCGACTATGTTATGGTCGTAAGTTTTCTCGACCACCACGGTCGTAAGTAGTCGTAAACTCTTTACGACCGATTGCTTTGTTATGAGTTTTTCCATGACAACTCTGGAAACACTATACGAGTAGTCAAGTCAAAAAGCGACTATGAGTAATGATGACTTACCATCTCTCTGCATGCATGCGAGCTCTTCTTTCTCTTGTCGTAGCTCTAAAAGTTGTCGATGATACTCACGACAAGCGGCAATTTGCTCGAGCTTTACGCAAAAAGAAGACGAAGAAGAAAAGGAAAACCACATATATAAGTATCCTAAAAATACTTACATTCATGGTCGACCTAGCGAAGATCAGTACACCAACTCCGGGTTCTGCGACTTATCTATCCTCGCGACTTTATCCCACCACACCTTCTCAAGGCGCTCATTGTCGAAAGTATCTCCTCTATTTGGAATATCTTTGGGATGGGGACTCGGTCCACGAGATACGTAGCGGCGAGACCCTATGATGGAAGCGAGCCCAAAGAAGTCGGCCACGAAGTTGAAATATTCTTCATCCTCTGATTCTGTGGCTGCACTTATACCCAGTTGTAAGTCCTTCTACGACTATTGCACAGTCGTAAGCTCTACTACGACTTATACCCGATCGTAAGTCATACTACGACCAAGTAAACCACGACCACCTTATAATCAAACCTACAAGCGAGTGGGTCCAATTGATTAAGGAATCCGAGCGGTCCATCGCACTACTATTACGTAGTAATAGTGCTTAAATACCCTATTACCTCACGAATGATAAGCGCGACGGCGTGAAGAAGCCAATGCGCGGTAATTCTCGCCATCATGCGCCCATTCTTGGCTCAATTAAGGCGCCTCTTCCGCGAGACAAAGCGGCTACTTCTTCACGACTATATAAAGACATCAATCGAGAGGGTGAAAGGGGCGAAACAGAGCAGGTCAAGGAGAAACACAAGTACTATTCTCGTAATAGTCTTAGCTTCTTGCTTGATCATCGAGAATCTGATCAATACCATACACACACGGGAGTAGGGTTGTTATTCTCCCGGAGAAGGCTGAACTGTCTAAACATCCGTGTCAACCACTCTGCGTGATTTCATCTTTAAGAGACCCCGAATCAAATAATCTTTACGTAAGATCGGTTCTAATACAAGCTGGTTTAGTAAGTTAAAATTGGGAGGTACAATTGTTGTTAGTACTAAATATTTGGAGAATATTTGTGTACATAAATCTCATAAGTAAATAGCATACGGGACATTACATAAATCGAGAAGGCGGGATGCACAATGGCATTACATAACAAGTTTTACACGGCCATGAAATTAGTTAGGACGCATCGTCGTGTCGCTTGCCGGGACGACGTAGTTGATCCTGAGGGAATGTTGTAAGGTCGAGGTGGCCGACTAGAGGGGGGTGAATAGGCGGTTTTAAAAATCTTTCGCGCTAAACCAATATATAAATGCGGAAGCTAATAGCGAATTAGTTTTGCACAATTAAAACCTAAATCAACTAGGCTCAACTAAGTGCACCGACAATACAAGAGAGCAATCATACAATAATATATAAGCAATTAAAGCATGTAATGTAAATTGCTCAAAGTAAAGCACAAGTAAAAACAAGATGGACACAATTATGTTTTTACCGTGGTGTTCGGAGACTTGCCGGTCTCCCCTAATCCACGTTGAGGTAAGCCCAACCACGTTGGACCGGTTCCACTAATTAAGCCAACACCTCCGAGGTAAGTCCAACACTTGGACCGGTTCCAAATCGGCTAAGTCCCTAAAAAGGGCGCTCTCTGGAAAAAACGTTCCGCCGAGATTCCGGAGCGTCCGATAATCGGAACTTCCGCACATACAATGTCGGAACTTCCGATTATCTGACGAAACACAACAATAGCTTTTCAACAACTTCAATTGCAAAATACATTTGCCAATTGACAAGCCATGCCAACAAGGATCAATAGCAAGATTCCTAGCAAGTTGCAAAACACATTTGCAAACTTTTAGAATCATGCCACAAGGAAAAAGGTACATGGACTTACACCATTTGCAAAACACATTTGTAAACTTAAGTCACATGCTACAAGAAATCAAACATGAGCATCAACTATTTGCAAAATACATTCGTAAATAACAGCATCATGCTACAAGGCTAAGGCGCATGGACTTCAACCATTTGCAAAACACATTTGCAAAGTATAGTCTCATGCTACAAAGATTAAATGCATGAGCCTCGGCTATTTGCAAAACACATTCGCAAATAATAGCTCCATGCATAGATGAGCTAGAGAAAACACAATGAGCTATCAACACATGACTAACTCATGCTACTAGTCAAGACCCCTCTTAATAGTACGGCAATCCTATACTAGCAATCCGGTCTATCAACCAAACACGAGACCGGTAAAAGACTAGGAACACATCCTTAGCCCTAGCTAGTCATACCTTTGCCTTACATCTTCTTGAAGCTTGATGACGCACATGAGTATACAAGAACTACACAAGTTTTGTATACTAAAACGGATTTGTTTCAAAGTAAAGATCCCAAATATATGTGAAGAATGGAATATGGATCAATACTAATGAAACCACAAAGTATAGAATAAACCCCCCCTAAATGTGTGCATACACAAATGTGTAATAAGATCATATGCACATATTCAAGTTTGACTTATGGTTGAGTTCAATACTATATTTTGGATCCGAGGAATGCAACAATATATAAGATTGAGATGTCGATTGCATACCTCGTTGTATTTCACCTTTATATCCAAATGAGACTACACAAAGATAATACTTGATAAGAGAGTTAGTCTCATATTTGGATTTATCATTAATCACCAAAACAATCCATTAACTTGTAATGGCGGGTCTAGATCTTTCAAATGTGAACCTGACCGGGGAGTGGCGTACGTCTCGAAGGCCGTAGTAGGGGCCCTGTTTGGGAGGCGAATCTGGGGTGATCTCATCGTGGCGGTCCGGCTGAGGCCTGAGCATGTCGTCAACCCACTGGTGCTCTTCCTGCGGGAAATTAGTCATTGGTTTTGAGCGACGGAAAAATCGGTGTAAGTACCTTCACGTGTACCTGAGTAGGCTGTTGTGTTGACGAGGATCCTCCTGGCCAGTTTGAGCCGTACTGCTGCACGGTGTACCCTCCGTACGTGTCGCCGAACCACTGGTCGCGCTCCTGTAGGTGTGATTGAGCGCCGTGCGAGAAGTCGATCCTGCGCCTCCTCCGTGATGGCGATGGTTGCGTGAGTGTTGTCCCTCGTGGAGAGTCTCGAAAGGTTATGGAACTCGGGTATCGCGCCTCGATCTCTCCTAGCCCACCCTAGGGTAGCACGTGTCCAATGTGTTCCTATCGTGGGCCGTCGATGGGGTCGTCCCCTGCGGCGTTCCGTAAGGCTCGGTGGTCACTGGTAAGGGTGCTTATTGGTGCGGAAATGCGGTCGGCCGTGGAAAGGGCTCCACGACCATAAGCGTAGCGGGGCGTGCTCGTGGGAGCACTTTCGATCGGTGACCGTCTTTCGCACCGGCCGTGCCATGTGACCACATGTAGCGTGCTTTTGACCGCATGTAAAGTGCCCCGCGACCATCATGCCATGTGATCACATATAGCGTGCTTTTGTCCGCACGCTGGCTGCAATGTAGTTCAGTCTTGTGCCTCCATTGAGCCATCAAAGTATGCCTTTTCACATCGGTATCGATTCTGCTATGTTTTAGGGTTTCTCCGTAATCGCAACGTTCTCAGCCCTTTTAGTTAAGTTAATTTCCGTACTCTGCTTTTCCGTACTCTACTTTCACAGAAGAAATGTGATCAAGAACCATAGCGGCCAAGAGTAGTCATGTCGTACCAAACTTCGCACATTTCAAGTCACATGAAATCATGAAACCCTAATTTCGGAAACGTCTCGTCCTAATTTTTGAGACATAAACCCTGAATTTGTCGAGATAATTTCAGAGCATATAAAATTTTGTAAAATTTACACAATCAAGTCCACTGTGTAGGGAGTATGGAAAAAAATTCATAATGTTTGGACCTCATTTGCTATATTAGAAAATTCCTACAAACATTAGACTTTAAAGAATTTTACAGAAAACAAAAGAATGCATAAAATTTCAAAAAAATTACACAAGCATAAAAACTATGCCAGGAGGCTCCACAAAAAATTTCATAATTTTTTGAGCTCATTTGTCATATTTAAAAAATCGTCCAACAAATATTATTAATTAATTTTTTGAAAAAAATAAAATTTTTTTGCCCACGTGGGGCAGCACCAAGGTGCTGCCCCTGGGGACGGCAGCACCAAGGTGCTGCCGTCCCCGACGGCAACACTTAGGTTTGCCGCTTTGAACAACGACACCAGCGTCTTTGCCGTCCGACAACGACAACTAGGTTCTTTGCCGTCTCAACAACGGGCAGTACAAATGAAATTTATTTTGGAATTTTGAAATTATCGAAATTTATTTTGGAATTTTGTTGTCTGAATGAAATTTAAATTTGTCCAGAATTCCTCGTTTTCCTGTCAACCAATCATGTCGCTCAACAAATTCGTACATCACACATCACATCAAACCTGTGCACGCGTGGGAGGTAGCACATGTGCTGCAATTTCGGACCGCGACAGGCGTATCTCGCGGCCGGATCCGCGGTATGCACACGCGGTAGCATGCTGCCGCGTGTCTAAAACACGGGAAAGATTACTATTCCATTCCAAAAGAGGGTAATGGACAAAAATTCGTGTATACGGTGCGGTCGTGTCACAGTGTGTGCATGATTCCATACGGGGTTAACTGCTCCGCTTTGAGTTAGTATCTGAGTAAATTTCGCAAATCAAGCATCCAACAAATCCAATATTATTTATCGAGTTGTTGGTAGTAAGAGATGAATCATGCTAACTTATGGAACACCAGTATTGCAAAAGTAAGCTCCAAACGTGAAATGTTACGGTGTAAAAATGGCCAAACTGGTGAATTTTTAGCTGGCCTATAATTGCACATATAGAGATTCCATATTGGAAGAGTTGACCACTTCTCAACATTGGTGGAGCCACCGTCTGTGCTCGTATGTGCTCCAGCATAGGTTCCCGTCGGACTCATGGGACCCTTTACCACTGGCTCAGCCAGGATCTGGTGACCAGTAGGCGGCACAACACCGGCTGGTCAGGCATGGCGACCGCTTGGGAGAAGAAGTCAACGTTGGACTGGAGGTGGAACAAGACGTCTCCTGAGCTGCTAGGCGGCTGGGCCATCTTGGGCTGGCATTGGGCAGCTGGCTGCTAGCTTGCTAGTGCTTGTTGGAGGCCCATTAGTGTCTAGCAAAAAGAGCCAAAGGGACTGAGGGAGCCAGACCGCCAGTCGCTAGAGGCTAGTAGCCATAGCGCCAAGCCGCCACCACGGCCAAACCCTAGAGACTAACGATGGCAGTGGCGGCGAGTGGTGACTAGGTAGGAGGCACAGGCAACATAGGGTGAGGACAGAGCAGCGGAAGGAGCGGCGACGAAGCTTGGAGTCGATGCTTTGTGCGGTGGTAGCGTGGCACAGCACGCTGGTGCCGACGCGGTACCTCGAAGAAGGTTGCGGCAGTACGACGACTAGCAAGGGTAAGCGGTAGCCGTAGGGGAGGGCAAATTGCAATTCCCAAATGTGAGCTTCCTACTTCTCATTGGGTTTTTTTTGTCAAGTGTGAATGTGTCAAATGGAGTGAATAAAACTTTCGCATTGCTCTATCACCTCATCAAGCTGACATTGATCCTTCTAGTAGCAATGTTATCAGTTGAAAGAAACTTCTTAGCAACGAAGATTATCATGTCAGATTTACGCAACAAGGTAGTTGATGAATGACTCAATTACTTGATGGTGTGTTACACTGAACGAGAGATATTTAGAAGCCTTGATAGTAAAATAATCATTTGACGCACGCATATCAGCAATGTTTCTCTCGATCTTGGAGATACTAAGATCGGAGCACTCGTAAGGTACCTTTTGAGCTTTTCAAAGGCATCGTTTGTCTTCTTAGTGCATTCGAAACTTCTATGTTTTTGAAGAAGCTTAAAGAAAGGTGGTCCTTTCTCTCCTAACTGTGCTATGAAACGACTTAGCGCTACTATATAATAGGTTAGTTTTTGGACTTCTTTCTTTGTTGTCGAGGGCGCATCTGGTCGATGGCCGATATCTTTGCTGGATTTGCTTCAATTTCTCTAGCCAAAACTAGGAATCCAAGAAACTTCCCAGAGGAAATCTGAACACACACTTTTCTGGATTTAGCTTGAGGTTATGCATTCTTAAGTTATCGAAAGTTTCTTGTAGGTTGGAAATGTGATCGCCAGCATTGGTGCTTTTTACAACAAAGTCATTAACGCAGGCTTCTAAATTTTGACATATTTGTGGACTAAAGGATTTTTGCATTAACTTTTAAAAAGTTGTACCAGCGTTTTTGAGACCAAATGACATCTTTACATAACAGTAAGTGCTATATAGCGTGATGAAGGAAGTTTTGTCTTCATCATTTTTACTCATATTAATCTGGTGGTACCCTGTATTCGCATCTATAAAACTCAATAACTCACACCTGGAGGTAGAATCTACAAGTTGACCAATGCGTGGAAGGGGAAAGTCATCATTCAGATGATCTTTATTAAGATCTATGAAATGAATACATATTCGCCATTTCTTGTTGCCTTTTCTAACCATTACAAGATTGGCGAGCCACTCTGGGTGATTGACTTCACGAATAAACCCAGCCTTGAGGAGCTTGTCGATCTTCGACTGGATTGCCTCCTTCCGATCTGTTGCAAAGCGTCTTAGGTTCTGCTTGACCAATTTTTTATCGAGTGGAGAGCTAACATGTGCTCTATCACCTCCCTAGGGACTCCGGGCATATCGGATGCCTACCAGCGAATACATCCAAGTTGGCTCGGAGGAAGGAGAGAAGCGACTATTCCTATTTAGGATTGTGTCCTGCTCCGATCAGCACCTTTCGGGCGGTTGTGCTAGGATTTCCTTACTCAGACGATGTTTTGATGCTTTCCGAGGAAGTGTCCTTGTCGAGTGGAACCTCCTAGGTCTGATCGGATGATTTTGGCGCCATCTTTGGCCTCGAGTGCTTGACCTGCATAGAAAGTGGATTAGTATCTCTGGTCGGAAGTTCGTCGACCAGTTATTGGGATTTTCGATCACACGCAGATGACATCTTCCTATCCCGCCGAACCGTAATGACCCTTTTAGGTCCTGACATCTTTAAACTCTAATAGCTGTAATGCGTAGCTACCATGAATTTTACCAGCGCTGGATGACCAGGGATTCTATTGTATGCAGTATTGAAATCTACTACATAAAATGGAACCTTTTTTGTTCGGAAGTTATATGGCCTTTTGAACGTAACCAGTAGGGAGAGTTGCCATATCGGTTTGGCTGTAGATCCTGGAACTATGCCATAGAAGACATATTTCATAGGCTTTACTTTTGACCTGGAAATTTGCATTTCTTGCTATACTCCTGTAAACAAGATATTTAAAGAACTACCGCCATCTATCAGAACTTAATTAAATTTGTAATTATTAATAGTAGGTTCAACAATAATAGAGAACCTACCTTGTCGAGTTGAAGGGATGAGGAAGTATTCTTTGCTGAAGGAGATTACTGTCTCGACCACTTGGATGACTTGACGGTGATCGGAGATTCGACAAGGTTAAATTTCCACTCTACAACCTTGAGGTTGTTGGCGTTTGTAGATCTGAACCTTCTCTTGATCTCACTCCTGGTCCCCTCCGATCCAGCATCCTTGGTAGGGCAGAAACATGTGTATTAACTGATGGACGTCCATCAGTTCTGTCGCCTCTGGTAATTGGTGCTTGATTGCCCGTGCCATTTCCATTAGTACATGGTGGCGAGGCAGTGTGTGTAGGACCGTACACGGCATTGCGATCAATATTTCCGATTTCATTGACTTCGTGTTTCCAGCAGCAGTCATCCGGAGAACTTCCACTGTAACCAGTGGAGAGCTGCTCAGTGTTTCTACCAGAGACTTCCACGATGGAGACCAGTCAGAGATGAACACCTCCTGAGGTCTTCGTGGTGAACTCAGTCTGATCCTGCGGATTGCTGATCGTATGCTGAGCCTTATCGTTCCCACTTGGCCTATAACCAGTGAGAGTTTCATCGACGCCGTGACCAGATGCCGGTTGGCTCCTGGAATTTCCAGAAGCCGTTGGTGAGTACCTGTTAGCCATGATTGTGTCGAGAATGTATGGATTCTCGAATTGTTGGGCTGCGGATTCATCACCTTTTTCACCGGTCGGAAGGACCAGGCTTGGAGGGATTTTCGGACGCTCCGAGCTGGTCAGAGAGTCTTGTCCCTCGGGAAGTACCACTTGTCGCAGTGGTGCATCCTCATCCATCCACTCGACTCCGCTGTTGTCAGCGACTCGCGAACCGGTGGATGAGGAAGATGCTGACGCTCAATCCTCTTGCATGGCCTGAATACAGGCTTTCGTGTCGAGATTGGAGTAGTCATCCAAATCGAACCAGTTCTCCTCGTCCCAAGTTCCTGCCATAGTCGCATGAACGATTATGAAGGGTGGGCGAGGATTTAATGAGCAAAGAACTTCTTTAGGAGAATTGCGCCTTTTTCCCCACAGACGGCGCCAGCTGTCGACGATCAAATCACCGAATTTACAAATATAAAAAGATAGAGAAAAAATAGCACGTATCTCCTGGCAAGGAATGAGACTGCTCTTTATTGAGATGAACTGGCTATTACAAAATGTGTCTACAATCTAGACCAAAGGCTAATTCTCCTAACACTGGAGCACAATGCTTGCTATGACTTTGCAATCTAATCGACCGTTTATCTTCTGAGAGTGATTCAAATCGATGTTTCCTTCGGTCCCCCTTTCCTCCTTCCACGGTCCTCCTTATGTAGTTGATGAAGCGTTGGCAGTTGTCCCTGGGAGAGACGTCTGTTGAGAAGTGACGTGTCTGGTCGGAGAGAGGCGTCAGTTGACAATGTATCAACTGCTGTGCGGTTATATGTCAGTGAGCTATTTAACCGTATTCCAGTGTCTTAGAGTTACGTAGCGCCGCGTGGTATGGAATATACAGCACATGTTCCATTCGTCACACGGTAAAACATATACCTGGACTCAGATCCAGATACCAGTTCAAAGCCTTGTGAGCATTTGACTAGTCGGAGACTAGGTTAGGAACCTTGTCCGACCATGTTATGTATTATGTAACATCTGAAATCCTTACGACCAGTGAGGTCATTAGCCTTAGGGTTATGACCATGAAGACGTATGGTCTTCTATATTCTAAATAATAAATAGAGGTTTTAATCCTCGTCAGCAGTAATACTTATTTTGCTACCAACCAAAAACCTATTAAGGAGTAATCATATCTATGTGGTTCTAAACCTATTTATGTGGTCAAAATATGACTTATTGATGTGTTTGGACTACTATCATAGTGCCTATATGATGGTTATGGTAATGGATGATATAACTAGTTACGATGAACTCTGATGGTATTCTGCAATGTATGATTCTTTAAGTTTAGTCTTTCTACAATTCTTTAATGAAAGTTCTACAATTCTTTACAATGGGGAGAGAACTCAAATGGTACAGAAAAGACCAGCTTTTTTTAGGAGAGAACTCAAATGACAGTCTGAGCACTCTAAATAATGTTGTCTGCTATTCTGATTACCCTGTTGTTTACTACTTTTGTCAAAAAATTTAGGAACATATTCATTAGACATATGTCTATACCTATGTATAACATCAGCATCCTCAGACTTAGGTATTAATGTGATGATTCCATAATTTAACCTATCAACAGATATACAACCATTATGGCATTGAAAAGAAAGCTCCATCTTCCACACCCCATGCTTTATTTCTTTCTTCCTCTCTCCTTATTATGTTGGAATCACCTCCAATCAGCAAAGGGTTTAGAGATTTTCTACACACTTGAGCCAATTCTTTTTCACACCCCATGCTCCATCTTCCACACCCCATGCTTTATTCCTTTTTTCCTCTCTCCTTATTATGTTGAAATCACTTCCAATCAGAAAAGGGTGTAGAGATTTTCCACACACTCGAGCCAATTCTGTGAGAAATTGTTCCCTAAGAGCTTGCTAAGTTGTTCCATAAACAACTATTAGTTTCCATTGAAACCCAACTTTCTCTGGTATAATAAGCATTCTTACATACCAATCACCAAAATTAATTTCCCCCGCATCCCAATATATTTTAACCAAGCATCACTTATTTCTTGTTTCTGAGTTTCTTGGACTCCAATGAAGTCCAACCTCTTTTCTAGGATAATTTCTTTCATAAATTTCCTTTTCTTAGGAGCTAATAACCCTCTACAATTCCAGATTATTCCTTTCATTTTATTTTAGTCATTTTTCTGCCTTTCCTCACTTTATCTTCAGGTTTCACACTGTGCATATCAGGTGAACCATTTTTTTATCTTCCTGCTTTGGGATGGAAAGAATTTTTTGCATTCCACAGGATATCATATCATCGATATCCTCATTATCCTCATCATCAGGTAAATCCCGAACCAGTTCATTTTCAAGCATTGCTTGATTTGGTCCAGTAATTTGACTGGTAACTGGGTGTTTACTTTTGACTGTTTCAACATATAAATTATATCTAGATAGCTCTAGTTTTTTTATTAGGTCAATATTCTCATTCTGCTCTCTTGTGCCTTGCGGAAAGCATGCAGTTCTGAAACATGGTAGAACTCCTCCTTGATACTAGTGAAAAATTTGACTTCTTGGTTATACTGGATGCTTGGGTTCAGAAAAGCAGCTGCTGAATGGAGAGGTGCATGCAGCTCTTCCTGCCATTTTTGCTCCACAAATGGCTGAATGAAGAGGTGAATGCTATGAAACATTTGTTTCAGCTTTGATCTGTGCCTCAACAGTGATTGCAAAGTGAGAAAATCCGATACAAACTTTGTAATCCCGGAGCAAACAAGCTCCTGCCCTGCCATGGACTTCCTCGTATGATCAAGAACCCACCTGTTATTGTAGATAAATTGTGGTGTCGTAGTTCTGCATGATCAGCTTGTGTACATTACCCTAGTTTATATTCCGATCAGTGATTATTTGAACCACATTTGCTGGACCAACCTCCCGAATCACTTCATCAAAGAGATCATGCAACCCTCTGTGACTTTTGATGTGTGGAGAAGCATCCACTGTTTATCTGAACCACATTGTCTGGACCAACCTCCCGAATCACTTCATCGAAGAGGTGGAGAAGCATCCACTGTTTATCTGAACCACATTGTCTGGACCAACCTCCCGAATCACTTCATCGAAGAGATCATACAACCCTATGTGACTTTTGACGTGTGGAGAAGCATCCACTGTTTTGAGGAAGAATGTCCCTAGTGGAGACGACATAGAAAAGTTGATTAGGGCTTTCAATTTGTTGTCAGTCCACGAATCGGCTAATATAGTACAGCCTGTTATCACCCAATCTTTTTCAATCTCTAACTTGAGCTTGTGCAACCACTTCTTCCTCAAAACCTCAGCTGACGGCCCTCGGAATCCCTGTCGACAAAGTGCCTCCAGCATATGCTGGTACGAAATGGAGTCTGCAATACTGTAGTCCAACTTGTTCTCGAAAAAGAATTGAGCTATGCACCGTTCTGCTTCCAATGCTGCAGCCGAGCGTGGCTTGTTTGCAGCAACCGATGGTTTCAGTACCGGAGCAGGAGGCATTTCCAGGGCAAGGAGGCGGCCCTGGAGATGGAGATTGAGATGGATGCTCCCATGTTCTTTTCGGAAGTGCCGACGATTCAACTATGTGTTTCTCTTGAGAACCTGGAACTCCTTGTGCTCTTCCTTGGCTTCTATGACAGCATTCACCTTTTCCATGACATCATCCTTCAGAATTATTCAAACTGCTGTTTTACTTCTTGCTGCTCAGTTTTCCGGAAATTTGAATTAGAACTTTTTTTTTTGGTTTCGGACGGCAGCCATCATAGATCATACGTTAGTTACTCATCATGGTAAAGAGTTCTGGAATGCCAATTTATTGTTGACAAATCTATTTCTTTCTAAAGCTGTAGAGGCATTATATGAGAATTTTAAAAATTTAAATTAAATTACAAAAGAATATTACATATAGAACATTTGATTAAAAGCCTTGTATTTGCAAAATCTCATTCTAACAATTGTAGAAAGTAAACTCACTACTCTAGTGACAAAGTTACTATATCCAACTTCATCCTTTAAACCAAACAACATGTTGAACTTTCTAAAGTTTTTTTCTTATGTACTGTAGTACTTGATCTACGCCGTTCGTTTTGTATCGAATGATGGAGAGAAGGATCTAATGTATGTTACTGTGCTCCACTGCATTAGGCAGGATCTGCTTCCCTAAACTAAAGCAAACTAATAACTAGTCTTCAAATAAAAAACTAGAGCAATAACTTGTCCTCTGACGCAATCTAGTAGAACCACGTGGCACACAAGCATCTCCCCGCCGATGAGGCCATATGTCGTCCGCACGGTAAATCCGGTCCTCTAGGCCACGGATAAAGTGTAGGATCGTTAATAACAATCAGAGGGGGGTGAATGATTGTAATTCACTGTGGAGGACTTTTTTTTAAATCTACCGTATTATGACTTTCTAACCTATCAACACAATAAGAGCACAAAAGCAAAAGACAGTAAAAAGAAAAAATATATATATATATTTATACTGTAGCAAGCCTAAACAACCTGTAATAAATAGTGCAATAAACTGTGCTTAAACAGTAGATTAAAACAACAAAATATTGTTCAGTAGGTCACCTCAATTACTGAAGCAAAAACAATACAATATTATATTCTCCACGTACTAATGTAGCAACACAGTAACGAAATCATGGCTTTCAATTATCCACATTGAATGCTGACATAAGAGAAAATCTCCACGTACCGCATGCACGTTAATGCACAAGGCTTCACACGAATTTGAGATTACAAGCGCACACGGCGGCCGACAATCTGCGTTTGACGAGACGTCTGAACATGCATAGCCGCGTGATTCGCAAAAGAACAGCCACCGCGAACTTCTGCCAGATTGCGCGCAGAGAGAAAATAAAGCAGCCACCGCCCCAGCCGCCTCAAAACGCCAAACCACAGCCGCCAGCAATTTTCTGCGTTGTGCTAGCGTCTCCGGCCGTGCTCATGTCGCCTCAAGCCCTGGCCGCCACAGCTTTTTTCTTTGGTTCTGGATATCACGACGCACACATTTTTTTTACCCTCATAGTCGGTATATATATACCCTAGAATTTTTAATGGGCCTTTTAGCGTTTGCGCATAAACACCCACATACGGCCCAATAGTCCTAGAGCCCACTACGTGAACTCAACACCTGATTACAAAATATCCAATTTTAGGCATCCTAAAATATGTCACGTGTTGTAGCCTCCGGACCACACCTCCGTAGCTCTAACACGCATCATCCATCTTTAATCTCCATGCGCTCCAATTCGAGTTCGACCGTCTCCTCCAGCATCCTCGACCCTCAGGACCATGACTTCGCACCAAGCCATCTCCCGGTCACCGCTGTAAATCACGATCGTCTCCGAATTACCCTGCACATGCAAAGACCAAAGCAACATATTTTCCCGGCACAAGTTCTTTCCAACTTGACCGACATAAGTCCACAGACCACGACACACCTCAAATAACATCTGTAAATAACATTGTCAATTATTCATCAGCTAAAATATATTAGACTTAGCCACATGGTCTAACAATCTCCCCCTTGATGAATACATTGACAACACTTCAGAAACGAGAGTTGAAATTTTTTTAAAAAAATTATTTTTATTTTATTTTTATTTGAAAATAAAGTTTCAAAGCTGCAAAACAAAATAGTTCAAAAACCACAGTGAAAAAAAAACTCCCCCTCAACACAAGGAAATCTAATTTCTCCTATTTTTCTCCCCCTTTGACAATGTAATCATCAAGAACTTCAGAAAAATAATAATTCTAAAACAAAGGAGCAAAAAAAAAAAGTCGAGAAGCTTTGTAGATTATCCAAGTCACTTCGCATTGATTTAGTAAATTAACCAAGCCATCCTTTTTAGTAGAGCTATCTGGATCATATAAAGTCATATACCATATAGCAATGTCAAAACAAGTCTTTAAAATGATTAAGCAAGTTAAATTAATGACAGGCATCTCAACAATGACAAAGACGATTATAAAGAGCACAATGAGATATCACATTGAAAAGTTAAAACCTAAAAATGAAGCAAACTTTAAATTTAGACGAGCTAGCAGTCTCTTATAACAGCCTAATGCTCCATACTCAATTCTTAAGCATGTGGCATGCTTGTAGCATACTTCTTTTCAATGATGGCATGCTTGTAGCATACTTCTTGTCAATTGAGCACATTTTATGCTCCCTTTTGTTTATACATAGATATGTATGGCATGCTTGAAGCATACATCTTGTCATTTGAGCACATTTTATACTCCTTTTTTTGTATACATAGATATGTATGGCATGCTTGAAGCATACATCTTTTCAATTTTCTCTTTCTTATTTTTTTTATTTTTTTTTTGATAACATGCCAAATTGAGTGAACATAAAAAGACTGTAATTAGAAACATACGAGCTTCATAGTCAAGATTTAAAATAAGATTCACAATTAAGCTAATCTTTTTCAAAGAACATCGCAAGGTACTAACTATAATCAATCTAGTCAACGTATACCGCCATGTCATGTTTTAGTTCAAATGTGGCTAATTAATTATAACTAGTCATGAGTAACGCTACACAGCACATGAGTAAATATGATAAAGAGAGCTCTGTATCTCATTTGATTTAAATGGCTTGGACTTGATTATTTGTTTGACAAGTATAATAAACAAAGCTTCTGAAATTTTTAAACGACAAGCTCCCCCTCAGAATAATCCCATCGGATGCAACACACCCAGCTCACTTCGTAAACGAACAAACCGAGAAGAATCCAAAGATTTTGTGAAAATGTCTGCCAACTGATGTTCAGTATCTATATGATGAAGCACAACATTCCCTTTATCCACATGATCTCGAAGAAAGTGAAATCTTATATCAATATGCTTAGTTCTTGAATGTTTCACTGGGTTCTTAGCAATACAAATAGCACTAGTATTATCACAGAAAAGTGGAACATTATCCAAAATTATCCCATAATCTTCAAGTGTGGCTACTATCCAAAGTATTTGTGAACAACAACTAGCAGCAGCTACATATTCAGATTCAGCAGTAGATTGAGCAACAGAAGATTGTTTTCTAGATGACCATAAAGTAAACCCAAGAATATCTAGAGAAATCATCAACAATCACTAGTACATACCACTTACCACCAAACGACTGAACTCTCGATGGTCCAACTGTGTCAAGGTGTAGGAGCTGACCCGGTGCATTTGTCATGACCATAGTAAGCGGAGGATGTGAACCTGCACACATCTTACCATGTCTACAGGAAGAACATACTATATCACTTTCATTCTTAAGTTTAGGCAAACCACGTATAAGATCCATACCACTAACACGCGTGAGATGATCAAAACCAACATGTCCAAGTCTACGATGCCAAAAGAATAAATCTTTAGAAATATTGGCAACTAGACACCTAAACTTAGCATCATGTGAAACATCAAAATCAGCTTTAAAAACTCTTCCAAATCTTGAAATTTTAAAAACTAGATCACCTGAAGCATCTAACACTTTACATTCACCTTTCTTAAAACATACTTCAAGATCTTCATCAATCATTTGTGAGACCGAAAGCAAATTGAATTTCAAGTTCTCAACAAGTGCCACATCTTTAAACATAAACTTTTATTTACCTTCACTGTACCTTTTGCCAAAATAGATGTAGAAGTAGCATCTCCAAAAGTAACACTTTCAGCTCGAGATGTATGCGAAAGAGAGGAGAACCAACTTTTATCACCGGACATGTGGCGTGAACATCCGGAGTCCACTAACCATATGTTCTCCTTCCTCATGAGAAGCCTACATAGAGGCGAGAAGATGTCGAGGCCTCAAAGATGGGGTTAGAAATAAAACATTTAGGAATCCGATCTTGAGACACACGACAAGTAGGCATAACACGAGTATTCTTATGTAAAAATTCAAATTTAGCATTACTCATGTTTCTACTCACAAAAGAATGAGCATTCCTCAAATTAGACCAAGCCTTAGCCTTTTCTTTCATTTGTTGTTTGGCTAGTCTAAAGCAAAATTTCACAAGATGTCCATCTTTACCACAATGACTACAAATGTACTTAACTTTATGTTTAAGCTGAGAAGTAGAAGCGACATTTGCATTCACTTGATTAGTAGAAGACACAATACCAGCAGACTTAAAAGCAATTTGTTTTGGTTCAGATATTACTTCAATTTTTCCAGGTTCAAGAAGCTTAACAATCTTAGGAGGATTATTCTTGGCATGCTCAACAGAATTAAATCCTAGACCACGATTTTTCACACTTATTTTTGACTTGTCTAGAATCATATTCAAATTTTTCTTTCCAAAAGAAAATTTCTCCAAAGTGTCCTTAAGGTACTCATTTTCTTTAGCCATAGTGGGACAAGTTGTGCATTTAACAAGTTCATTCACAAGATTCTTAGAAGCACTAGACTGAGCCAATATTTCTTTTGAGTAAAATCATTAAGTTGTCTAGTCAAAGCTTCTATTTCAGTGTTAAGCTTAGGACAATTAGAGCAAGAGGATATCTCATGATAAAGCATCTGTTGAATTGTTTCTTGAGATGAGTTAAGTCTAACTTTTAGCAATTCACAATTAGAGCAAGTTTTAGATTTAGCATTTGAAGTACTTGACTCTAAACATGAAGAAGAACTAAACTTGAGCTTTCCAATTTCATCATTAGCACATTTCAATTTTTCATTACAAGAGTCATGTGCTAATCTTAATTCATCAAATTTAGCAGTTACATCTCTAAGTTGATCCATGTTTAAAGCATTAAGTGACCTAGCATTCTCTAAATCAGAATGTAAAATTTGACAAGACTCACAAGATTCATCATCAGGAATTAAAACTCTAAGTCTTTCAATTTCAGAATTTAGAGATTCAATCAAAGTATCGTACTTCTTAATCTTTTTATCTTTCTTTTCTAGCACAGTACCAAGTTTAGCAACAGCGTTAGCTAAATCATCATAAGAAGGTTCTACCTCATTGTAGTTGTCGCTGTCAAGATCATCATTGTCGGTGGAGCTTTTGCTACTTGCCATTAAACACAACCCAATTAACTCTTTCTTGCCTTTGGGAACATCATCCTCGCTGTCCGTGTCCACATCACTCAAATTAATTTGCTCAAGAGCCGAAAGAACACGATGCACCACCTTGCGATTCATATAGCCCTTCTTTTTATTCTTCATTTTTCCTTTCTCCATCTCTTCTTCCTTCTCATTCTCTTCCCTTGCAAATCTTGCTAGAAACTTTGGACATTTGGAACGAATATGATTGAGATCACCACACTCATAGCACCTTTGAGGACCAAAATTTCCTCTCTTTCTTGATCTCACATTCTTCAAAGCTCTTGTGAAGCGTGTAGAGAGGAGTGCCAAATCATCTTCCGGGAGTTGCTCTAGCTGTTCATCAGTTAGTGAAGACAAAGAAGACAAAGCATAGCTAGTAGAAGAATTATCACCATTAGACTTGCTAGATTGTGAAGCTAAAGCAATTGATTTATCACCATTATTTTTCTAGCAAAACATCTAATTCATGAGTTTTCAACTTAGAATAAAGTACATCTAATGTAAGTGTACTCATGACAGTAGATTCTCTAATGGATGTAACCTTCATCTCCCATATAGACATATCTAATGCTCCAAGTAATTGACGTGCATTTTCAGCATCAGTATAAGTAACATTAACCAAGACGTAGGTTACTAAGAATTTTATTAAAGCGAGCAAAGAAATCATCTATTGATTCACGTGTTTCATCTCAAAACGCATGTAATCCTTTTTGTACATATCTTGACGTACCTCTTTAATAGTAGATGAACCCTCATGATAATCACATAATGCTTTCCATACCTCATATGCGGATTTAAGATGCACAACACGATCAAAATCACTCCTTCCTAGTCCTTGAATTATCAGGTTCCTTGCCTTGCTATTTGCCTCCACTTGTGCTATATTTGCTGCTGACACAGTATCGTTCTCGGGCACTTGATAAGGCTTGTAGACGTTCTCCCATATTGCAAAGCCTTGAGCTTGAATATATGCCTCCATCTTCGCTTTCCAATACTGAAAATCAACACCATCGAAAACACAAGGTTTTGTAGAATACCTATCCGTCGACATGTTTTCTAATCACCGGTTAAGATCAATTAGAAAAATAAACCTGCTCTGATACCACTTGTAGGATCGTTAATAACAATCAGAGGGGGGTGAATGATTGTAATTCACTGTGGAGGACTTTTTTTAAATCTACCGTATTATGACTTTCTAACCTATCAACACAATAAGAGCACAAAAGCAAAAGACAGTAAAAAGAAAAAATATATATATATATATTTATACTGTAGCAAGCCTAAACAACCTGTAATAAATAGTGCAATAAACTGTGCTTAAACAGTAGATTAAAACAACAAAATATTGTTCAGTAGGTCACCTCAATTACTGAAGCAAAAATAATGCAATATTATATTCTCCACGTACTAATGTAGCAACACAGTAACGAAATCATGGCTTTCAATTATCCACATTGAATGCTGACATAAGAGAAAATCTCCACGTACCGCATGCACGTTAATGCACAAGGCTTCACACGAATTTGAGATTACAAGCGCACACGGCGGCCGACAATCTGCGTTTGACGAGACGTCTGAACATGCATAGCCGCGTGATTCGCAAAAGAACAGCCACCGCGAACTTCTGCCAGATTGCGCGCAGAGAGAAAATAAAGCAGCCACCGCCCCAGCCGCCTCAAAACGCCAAACCACAGCCGCCAGCAATTTTCTGCGTTGTGCTAGCGTCTCCGGCCGTGCTCATGTCGCCTCAAGCCCTGGCCGCCACAGCTTTTTTCTTTGGTTCTGGATATCACGACGCACACATTTTTTTTACCCTCATAGTCGGTATATATATACCCTAGAATTTTTAATGGGCCTTTTAGCGTTTGCGCATAAACACCCACATACGGCCCAATAGTCCTAGAGCCCACTACGTGAACTCAACACCTGATTACAAAATATCCAATTTTAGGCATCCTAAAATATGTCACGTGTTGTAGCCTCCGGACCACACCTCCGTAGCTCTAACACGCATCATCCATCTTTAATCTCCATGCGCTCCAATTCGAGTTCGACCGTCTCCTCCAGCATCCTCGACCCTCAGGACCATGACTTCGCACCAAGCCATCTCCCGGTCACCGCTGTAAATCACGATCGTCTCCGAATTACCCTGCACATGCAAAGACCAAAGCAACATATTTTCCCGGCACAAGTTCTTTCCAACTTGACCGACATAAGTCCACAGACCACGACACACCTCAAATAACATCTGTAAATAACATTGTCAATTATTCATCAGCTAAAATATATTAGACTTAGCCACATGGTCTAACATAAAGTGTTATTTTTGTCTTTGATGCAGAGTGAGGGGGCTAGATTTGTTATTTAGCACGCCAACAACGCTATTTTAGTCAAAAAAATCGCTAACAAGGGATAGGTGCACCAATAAATGCTAACATGATACTCCTTGTTTCAGATATAAATTGTTTTAGATATTGATACAGTTTTTAAGGTGACACTTTGATCATTAATTTCTAAAAAAAATATATTTACTTTAAATAAAAGTATTTATACATTACAAAACTGTATTTTATGATAGGCCCCGACACAGATTATAAAATGACTTCTATTTGAAATTGGAGGTAGCAGTGCATGACTGCATCCAGAGAAATTGGCAGGGCAAGAATGTCTTCCTTTTCTTTTTGAAATCAAGTGTAGATAATACTTTGGGGGTCATGTGAAAAGGAAAGTAAGCACAAGCCACACCCACACGACGCAAAGGTAACAAACAGTGGCGGAGGGAGGAGGGTGCTGGTGAGGGCCATGGCCCCTCATGATCTCAAAGTTTGCATTTAGGTTTTTAGATTTCAACAAAATTTGATAGTATTAATACTATTTGACCTCTCTTATTAAATATTGTTGCACTGTATGACTTATTTGCTCCCCGTTATTTCTAATTCTTGTCTCCACCACTGGAAATGTACAAGTGCAGTCTTAACTTTGTACGTAGTGTTAATAGCATGTTTACAATCCGACGCCACACAAACTTCCTCCTGGGCCGGACCCCGACCACCAATCTCTGCACCGTTGGTGTCGTGCTGGCGCACGGTACGCAACCGTCTGCGGCGCCGCCGACGAGAGATGGAGCGACAATGCCGATCCGCAACCGTCAGATCCTTCCATGTCTTCTCCCGACCACGCGTGCAAGCACATCTCCAGGGATGAAAATGGCGAGCGTCAGGTGATCGGCAAGCTGACATGTGCCTCCATCATATATATCGATCATGGTAGCTAGTCCAAATCTTAAAGTACCAAGGCACCGATCGTGGACGAGGGCCCACGTGCGGCCTACATGTCGCGACCGGGCGTGACGGATCGGATCGGATCGAGACTCCTCCCCCACGTGTGGCCAGCATGTGGGTATGTATAAGTTTACATACTTGACCCAGACGTACGTATCTGTGTAAAATAAATACACGGAGCTATACGGGCATAATGCATGGCTATTACGTTTTTGACTATTCGATGAGGCGAACAAGCTAGCCAAGCAAAAGCAAGCGTAGCTCGGATTTCTTCTTCCGAAATCCCTGGCATTTTTCTTCTTCTATACCCGGCGTTCAACTCTAGTTTCAGCCATATATGACCTTAAAGACATTAGATAAATATTAGCAAATTCCAAGTGCGACTTTATATATACATCAGAATTTTATATTTCAGGAGAGGGTACTTTTAATCCGTCTGTTGACACGCTGATGAACAAGGAGAGGGTAAAAAAACTCCACAGCAAAAGCCTTGCACTGCAATAATTGAGGTATATCTAAACTAAGGATCCGAATCTTCCTCGCGGTACTGCAGAGTACCATTGTTTTAACAATGATTTTGGTCGGTATAAATAGTACGTACCACACTATAGAAATAGCAAAGTATTTACTGTAGTGAAATATACTATAGCACTTTACTATTTCCTTTATCTATACCGTTCGTTTTTAGGTCGAACGATGAATAAAGGATGTAATGCATGTCACTGTACTCCTCTGCATTAGACATGATCCGCTTCACTAAACTAGAGCAAATTAATAATTAGTCTTAAAAAAACTAGGGCAATAACTCGTTCTCTGACGCAATCTAAGACCATCTCTAATGTGTTATTTTAGCCGATTCAAAGGAGGAGAGAGGAGAGATTGAATCGATTCAATATATTGGAAGGGTCGATTCCAGCAAAAAAAAATTCTAGAATAGGACTCTATATAGGAGTCGATTTAAAGTATTAAACAAGTCATATGAGTCAATTTATGAAAGAGAGAGAGTACGGTCTAGAGAGGGTATTATTTTTTTGTGGGTTTTTAATGTAACGTGAGTCTCATTTATTAGTAGAAATTAGATTAATACATTAGTGAAAAACAAACTCAGTTTCTTAAATATTTATGTTACATCTCTCTGAATCGACATCGGTTTAATATGCTAGATATGCTCTAACATAACCACGGTGGCACGCCAGCATCTCCCAGCCCATTGACCAAACCTAGATGCACAATAATTTTTTGTCATAGCTTGGCTTGTCGTTTATTCAGCGCGACTAATCTCGCGATTAGTTCAGCGTATGGTAGCACGTCGAATATGATAATTATTTATTCTCCGGTCAAGACTACGAACTACCACTCTACAATCCCACAGAAGTAGCTTAGCTTAGCTTAGCTTGTAGGCTAGCTCACGGCCGGTGTCGTGCACCCTCTCCTTGTGACAAAGATGTTGCACGACCGGGCTCGTCTTGGAGGCACGCACCAAACAGTTAATCAATCAAAGCCTAAATAATTCGCACCTAAACTCCCATATCCAGTTGGACATTCAGGCACTTGTAGCTTGCAGCACTCATCAGAGACCTAGCGCACAACCAAGGTACAGCAAGGCAGCATGGCTGTGTGCATGATGCGCGAATTATTGTGTCCAACGGAGAAGGGAAAAAAGAATAAGAGAAGGGAAACAAAAGAAAAAGGTATTGTATTAATCTACGTAAGAACATGGGTTAGTACTTAGTAGTAGTAGCCTTCTCCCTGATTAGATGAGCACAGGTATACTTAAGAATCTAGATAGGGTCAGCAGAGGCGGAGAGATGGGGCTCCGCAAGTACTAGCAACAGCACCTCTACTCTAAGTGTATGTTTAGTATGACTGTAGTTTTTTCTTTCTTTCTGAAAAACAGCTTTCGATTGAGTTTAAAATATTTGGTGTTTTATAGTATTGTTGGAAATTCTAAGTTAGAAAATATCTTAAATGCCTCTAAGATAAATCACGGCAAGAAAATATCTTAAATGCCTTTAAGACAAATCACGGCAATTAAACAACAATTAAGCGGTGGTGGCCATTTCTCTACTTTTATATTGAAAAATTGCTCTATAGTTTGTAGTTGAGTGTTGTCAGTTTGTTTAAATAAAAAATTTGTTCTGATATTTATCAGTTTGTGTAGATTGTTCAGCAACAATTTGGAAGCTATTTCTCATTCTAACTGATGCCTGTACACAACAAGAAGTTGGGAGCCTGATACTGTACATGGTAGATGGAGCTGGAAAATTGGTATTTCTCGTTTCCACTAGAACTGAACAAGCAAACAGAAAAACAATAGTACACTTTGGGAAACACTACTCGTTGCCCTGCATACATTCACGTTGCCCTGAGAATACCACATTCTGAGAATCAATAACCTGAATACATTCACTCAGTTTCGACTCACTACATCAAGAAATATAAAGAAATATATGGTAAATCTTTGCTTGTACTGAATGCTAATTAATCCATGATAATTCATGGCTGCAACCTGTAGGACCGTAAAGGCGACTAGGGGGGGGGGGTTTGAATAGACGCTTTCTCAACTTTCTCGCCTAAATCAAATACAACACGAACTTAACTCCTTTAGCTATGAAAGCTAAGAAGATCAGTAAGCGCACAGTGGAAGCCTTGTGCTGAATTTGATAAACCCCTCAACCACACGACACAATTGTGGAGAAAAGAACTCACCGCTCGAATCGGTATCTGGCGGTCTAATCGGCTACGAGGCGGTCGACCGACGGTCAACAATGATCGACCGGCTACTAATCAAGGTCGGACCGTTGGATATCGGTTCGACCAAGAAGACTAGCGGTCTCGAAGCGGCGGTCGGACCGCCGTTATAAAATCGGTCAGACCGGTTCAGTCCAGTATTGAAAAATCAAGCCCAAATCCGAAACGAAATTTGATCCAACTTTTGATTCAACCAATGAAACTTGACCAAATTTCGAGCACACCTCCCTAATGATATTAGAGACCTATTTCTAGCGACGATCCTTCAGATCCACTTCGCAGAATCGATCTTTCAAGGTTTTACCCAAGAAGTGCACAAACCCTAGAAATATGAAAATCTTGATTCAAGACTTGCTTGTGGGGGTTGATGATCTAGATGACTCTAGGAGTATTCCCACACATCAAAGCAAGATAAAATAGGTCAAGAGACCAAGCATAAACCTTTGAATCAAGAAAGCACCAAAATCATCCAAAAGAGAGAAGAACACAAAGGGGATAATTGATCTTTCAATTAAGCATCACAAGATTGTTTGATCACACTAGATGCTTACAAAGCCTCTCCAACAAGGAGGACAAGAGCTCACACAAGGAGCACACTCACAATCTCTCCAAACCCTAGATTCTCCTCTCCTCCAAACCCTAGAAAAACCAAGAAGGGGGCCAAATGAATGCTTGGGGGGTTTTACATCTCCCCCTTTCTATTTATACTAGAGGCCTAGGGTTTCTCTTTTGGGACCCACTCACACATGGGACCCACACACACATAACTATTGAAGCAATCGTCTGCTTCACCACGTGTAGGTTGATCAGCGGTTCTCATCACGTCGCCAAGCCTCTCTTGTCCGAATCCCATCGGAACCTCCCAGAGACTCGCACCGACTTCCGCACCGCCTGATCCAACCAGCTGTACCGAACTACCCGTTCGATCCATCTTGCCCATTCTGCACCATGCTTGAGTCACACGACCTCACCCGGTATCCATGATCGTTCTGGACCTCAGCTCTCCAAGCGTAGTCCCGATCCACCTCACCGTTGACGTCGTAGACCTGCAAGCCACCTGCACAGCAATAGACAAACAAACCATTTCCGGGAACAAGTTCTTCACAACTTGACCCACGTTAGTTCCGCAATGCAATATGCAACAATAAAGCATTGAACTCCATACATAAAACACATTCAAATCAATTCAATGCCAACTTGGCTAACCTCCAAGTCATCGGCGGTCTGACCGCCCCACAAGGCCGGTCCGACCGATTCCAGGCCGATCGGACTGATCCCACAACGGCGGTCGGACCGCCCGAAAGGACTTAGCCAAATTTTCAGCGTGAAAATCCGAAACCTTCTGAAAATTTCAACTGAATAGAACTTTTGACTGGGAGCTCCAAAAATGATGTGACCACATCCACGAGACTCCCCTCACTTGCCTACACAACCTATTTTTGGCTCAGCTCCTAAAACCACTTTTTGAAATATTAGTCCGACCGGCCACCACGGCCGGTCGGACCTCTCCATGGGCGGTCTGACCGCCCGACACAACCGGTCAGACCGCCTGTGGTCTGACAGCCTTGGAGCAAACCCGAAAACGCGAGATTTTGCAAACCAACAAAGCCATTTCCAATTGACTCGTCATCCTGAGATCGTGCACAACCAAATGTCGTACTTCTGCACAAATGGAACCATGAAAAACATCTGAATTAGCATAGGAAATTCAGGCAAACATGATGCAGAATTTCACAAATTTCATAAATCATTTAAAAAAAATTCAGAAATTTACTTACATCCGTCAGGAGGGAGGAGAGGCGGCGGACACAGGGGAGGACAGGCACGGTGAGCCGGCGAGGTCGGGATGGAGAGCGGTCGCATGCACAACGAGCCGGCGAGGTCATGGGGGAGAGCAAGTCGCGAGCTCGGGCGAGGCGGCACCACGGTTGGGTGCTCGGACGCGTAGGGGTGGAGAGGTGGCACCACAACCAAGAGGGGGAAGAAGGACAGCACCGAGGGCCAGGGAGGCCGGTCTGGGCGGCAGCGCCGAGGGAGGAGGAGGCCAATCGGGCGGCGGCGCCGAGGGAGGAGGAGGTCAGCCAGGGCGGCGACACAGGGCGGGTGGAGGCGGTGCGTGGCTAGGGTTCAGGTGCAAGAGGCGGGTGAGGAATGGGGTAAGATGGGTGAGATTTGGGATTATATCTGTGGTAGGAGGGGTTAATTCTTTCAACTCTAGTAGCAATCTCGGAACCTCAACCCATCAAAACTGTGGTAAGATGTCCTAAGGTGGCTTCCGGCTTGTGACTCCCCCACGTTGAAACCGGTTTTCGGCTTTTGCAAAAAGCAGCTGGAGAAAACCGCTTGTTTGGGATAGTTTCCAGCTTTTCCTAAACATGCCCTAAGCTTAGTACTAGCTTGTTAATTCTCCACTGTGTTTAATCCTGACCAAATTTCAGTGGTAGTTATAGGCTAGTGTTACGTAGTTCTCTAAGTACCACTCTCTCTATTTCGCTATATTTTTCTATAGCCTTGAGAGTACATGTTTCAATAAATTTGTCCATTAAGAGAATCTAGAGTGTAACTATTGCAATTTTCATGTCTCTACCCTACTTAATATCTTTGAAAGAGGTTAAATGATTGTGGCATGTCATTTAATAGGGGTATGTACGATCATTTATCATTAAGTACTTTTTTAGATTTAATGCTTCCTTAGTCTATGTGTATGGTGAGTTGTGGACAAATATAGCAAAGCGGAGGGGTAGTTTGTTAATTTTCAAAGTTGCTAATTGAGAGTAAATTTAGTTGATAGTAAATTAGTTATAGACTAATACTACTTGCTACTTAGTTCTCTATAAGTACTTGTACTAAGATATTAGTGCCCAATTTGATAGTTTCACAAAGTACCAGCAGTCCATATTAGCATCTTTTAACAAAATTTGCTAGTTACAACTCAAATACACTAGGTCTATTGGTGTTTGAGGCCTGTGCAGTGATAAATAAACTAAATATTTTAAGATTTTGTTTTAAATTGGAGATGTTACCATGGATTAACAGATAACCACAGTGTTTTGACTACTCTTGTTCCTCTAGACCATTCCACTTTATTGTCTCATTCTTAGCAACATAGTGGCCAAAGTGTAGAAAGTTTCAGGCCATGGTTGACACCTCACACCTACACAAGACTAGTAAAATTGTGAGATTATTTATTATTCTGTTGTGGCATTATTGTCTATTTGCCAATATCCCTTTATGCCTACATAGTGGCTAGGGGTGCAAACGGAGCGGATAGATCCATCCATATGAATAAATTCAGATCAGCCAGAAACCGGATATCCAGGATTTTTCTCGAATTTTAGATTTAGAGCCAGATAGTTTTTGCCGGATACGAAAATGAATTCGGAAGGAGGTATCCGTCTAATTTATAGAATAGTATCTCGATAAAATCTAGGCCCAGTGGTCCAGAGAGAGAAACCGACCCACGATGATTTTTAGTATTTAATTATTATTATTTTATTTTTAGAAAAATACAAAAAATCCAAATAAGCCATGAAAAACAACAAATGAACTCGAAAAAATACAAAAATACTTTGGAACATAAGCAACTTAAATAAAATACTTTTGAATTTAATGGATGTTTGATTTATTCATATTAAATCATTTTTATTTCTAAAAAATCTATTTAAGCTTTGTTAAATTATAGAAAATCATGATAAATTAATAAAACCTTATTTTAAATAAAATATTTCCAAAAACTTGAAAATTATGATGCTACAGACTTGCTACTCATTAATGTTCTATGTATCTCTAACTAGTTATTGATACTGGTATGTAGGCTTTGTATATATTGTATCTGTCTTGTTATGTAGTTGGCTAGTTACATTTTGCAAATATTTTGTACTGCTAACGCTATCACTATGACTTGTTACTTGCTACTACTTCTTTAACTAGTCGTCATGATAGTGTGGTGTGGTTAAATGTGCTTGTTGAATTACTAATGTAGTTGTATTTTGGACATGTATGGTTGATTGATCTTTATAGGAGTGACATATGTGATTTTCTGTTTTCACGTAATATCCGATTAAATATTCGTTACCAAGACAGTTCGTATTTGATTCAGCATGTATTCGCTTCGTATTCGTGACCGATACTATATGTATTTGTATTCGTATCCGGCACTGTCTGTGTCCGACTCCGATTCCGAGAAAAAAAAATATATAATACGAGATGAATGATATCTATCTGTATCCACTCTAGCTACACCCATAATAGTGGCTCCGTGCCTGGGATAGGACTTAGGACACACATGAAAGATGAGTGATGAGCCCATCTATATCTTGTTAGGAGCATAAAGCTAATTGTGGCGCCTCAATACCAAACTGTGAACACTATTATTCTTTGATTCTTTATTTCTTAGGCTTGTTTGTCCTCTTCTATATATACGATGGTCACCACACACTGCGAAGAGACGATAGACTGAGAGAAGCAGAGCAAAGCAAGAAGTATAATGGGGAACAAACTCAGATGCTGCCTAGCCTGCGTGCTCCCTTGCGGCGCGCTCGACCTGATCCGGATCGTGCACCTCAGCGGCCGCGTCGACGAGTACAGCCGCGCCGTCTCGGCCGGCGAGATCCTGGCCGCGCACCCGAACCACGTGCTGAGCAGACCGTGCTCGTCGGAGCAGGGGGTGGTCGGGCGGCGGATACTCGTCGTGTCGCCGGAGTCGGAGCTGGAGCGCGGCGATATCTACTTCCTCATCCCGGCAGCATCGGTGCCCGACGGGAAGAAGAGGGCCGGCGCCGTCGCGGGTCGTGGACACGTTCGCAGCAAGTCCGAAGGTAGTGCCGTCGATCGGTTGAGCTATGGCAGCGCTTCGTCGCCGGAGATGACGAAGAAGACGGCGCGGCAGCATCGGAGGCGCACGAGCACCGGCAGCCACGCCTCGCCGTGGCAGCCACACCTTGCGTGCATCGCCGAGGACCCCTGATCAAGCTTTCGTTTCTCTGGATGGATGGATGGTTGGTTGGTGTGCCGTGGTCGTGCCGGTGCAAATTGTTTTTTGCACGGTGACATTTCCGTCATTTCTTCTCCTGTGTGGTAAATATTAATTTTTCGTTCCGTCTCTCTTGTTACCTTTTTAGTTGTCCCCCAAAGTGTACATTCAAGTGTCATGTGTGGAACTGGCCAAAGATGTGTGTTAATTGTTTCTTCTTCTATTTTTGAACACCTGAAGGAAGCAAGATTCACAAAGAGGTCTGAGGTTGTTCAAAATCATATGTAGGCTTTGTGACCCCTTTCAACTTTACCCCCAGAACAGCGGAACAATATCTTTCTCCCGTGCGCTCGGTTGGTTTCTCCACGCATCCTAAATTCCTCATCGCGACGTACAAACATATAGACCCAATCTGACAGGAATAATGTCTCGCCCCACTATCACCTCGTGACTCACGAACGTATTCATGTCCCTGTTTCTTCTGCAATTACCCAAACCGTCATCGCCACACTTATTCTTCACATGCACATGCCGAAATTCGTCGTCGTCTCACTCTTTCCTGTCTCGCGCCGCGACTCATCACCTGCGCATATCCGGCATTCGCTTTGTGCCTCAAAGATCTCGACCCCCTCTGACACTCAGTTTGCGGGTTGCAACAGCGGCGTGCACGAAGATGAGAGGATCTAATAGCGTAGAAGGCGACGACGCGGGAGGTAGTACTGACGACAGGAGGAGGTAGCTGGTAGGGAGGCGGCGGCCAGGAGGGGAGAAGGCACCGGGAGGTAAAGGGGGAGAGGGTGAGGTGGTACCTTGGAGGAGAAGCAACGTCGCTGGGAAAGGGAGGGGAGGCAGCGACGACGCACGAGGAAGATACAGATACGAAGGTGTCCTTCCCTTGCCACACTGACATATCTCACCGTACCACGTCCTCTCCATCCTAGTATCCCCCTGCACCGTCGTCACCTCCTGCTCCGTGCCGGCTGAGCAAGCATAGCTGCTCCTCCTAGCTTACCATCGCGCTGCCACCAACGTCGCCTCCCTCGGCCTCCCACCTCCTCACCGCAATGTGTCTGACAAGGGCTGAAGAGGCCGATGACCATGAGAACCGAGTCGTGGCTTGGGTTCAAGGTGGAAGAAAGTAGTCATCAACTCGTAGCTCTATTCCTTGTCAGCCGGCAATGGCTGAAAATGGGTAGCACGTCAGGTAGTAGTAGTAGTTGATGCAATATGCGGAGTTAATGTTTTTGTTTATATGTGTGTGAAATAAATTTGATGTTTATTATGCATTTTAGGATCCGTCTGTTGATATGTATCGTTCTCTTTTAAGGTTCCGTTGCGACGCATTAGTTGATGTAAAAATGAAGAAAAACTACTTCCAACTTGTATATATTATCACAAACGTGTACTCATGTGCTAAATTCTTCTGCCTCTCCTTTTGTTAAAATGAAAAAGAAAAGAAGGGGCCCAAAGAAATACTCCGGGATCCATGCATTAATCTCGATCGACCATAACACCGCGGCAAATAATGTTAGATCGATCACCATTGAGATTCTGAGCAATGATTAGGGCACTAATAGTGGAGACAGGCATCATTAGGTGAAGAACAATGCGCTGTTGCTTTCTTAATTGTTTTCGTTAAGGAGCTAGACCAAAAAAAAAGGACAACCAAGCAATAAGGCAGAGTCAGATTACTAAGCCCAGCTACTGGCCCAATCTGCAGGAGCTTATTGGGCTGGAACTCCGCCTGGGCCCATATGCTCTACGGGCCGGAGCCCTCATTGATCATGCTTCCATGTCCCATGTCTGTGAAAAAACAACATGCGTGCAAATAGAGGTAGATATAGGGTTTTTTCCCCTGAATCGACACGTAGTTTAATTTAATATTATTTTATTAATAGTATGGAAGTATCGAGCGAGCTAACGAGTCGAGTCCGACCGAAATTCAATTACAGATGTACAATGTTTAATTAACTAACAAGTATAGTCAGAACAATTCTGAGCTGAAGTTTTTTTCCACCACTACGCTGCATGCCAGCTAGACCATCCAGTAATTCTCGAGTCAAACGAACCCAAACGACAAGGATTTTGTCCTGGAGACGTCCAGAACGAGACACCCAATTCCTCGTCTCTGTCGCATAGAAAGGTCAAAGTGCTCAGTCTAGCAGCTCTAACGTGATTAGAAATTCGGTCGACACGACACGACCTAAATAGGTCACAACATGACATATGATGGATTGGACCGGTACAACACGAATGGCAGGTCGGACTGGGCCTAACAATACGGTCCATTGGGTGGCACAGCACGACACGACCAGTTGGGTTGTGCTTGGGCCAGCACGACATGAAATAGGCTCGATCTTCCCGTTATAGCCTAATCCCTCCCTCGGTCCGGCCCAATCACTTCCCTACATCGGCTTGACCCGAACCAATCACCATCTTCTCCCACCCGGTCTGACCCAACATCCCTCCCACCTCCCCCAACCCCCATCCCCAAGTCCCCGCTCCCAAATTCCCAATCCTTAATCACATTCGTTGATTCCCCTCCGTTCAGCTCCAACCGCCTCCCTCCCCACGCGCCGCCGATCGTCGCCCTTCCTCCCCACGCACCGCTGGCCGCCCCTGCCTCCCACTCCCTCCCCATGTTCCGCCGCCCTCCACCCTCCCTCCAGCCACGTCGTCGCCGTCCTTCTCACCCTGACGAGGATTAAAACCTCTATTTTATTATTTAGTATATAGAGACCATACGTCTTCATGGTCGTAAACCCTAAAGCTAACGACCTCACTGGTCGTAAGAATTCCAGAGGTTACATAGTACCCAATCTGGTCGGACATGGTTCTAACTAAGTCTCCGACCAGTCAAGTGCTCATAAGGCTTTGAACTGATGCCTGGATCTACGATCAGACATATGCTTTACCGTGTGACGAATGGAACATGTGTTATATACTTAATACCACGCGACGTTACGATACTGAAGTACGGTTACATGACTCATGGACATATTACCGCACGACAGTTGTTACATTATCAACAGACATCTCTCTTCAACCAGACGTGTTGCTTCCTGAACAGGCATCTCCTCCAGAGACAACTGCCAACCCTTCATCAACTATATAAGGAGGAATGCGGACTGAAGATGGGGAGGTCGAAACAGTGAAGATCATTTGGGAGACACCCTTAAGAGCCTTGTACTCCCGAATTACTCTTTAGTCTAAGTTCTATACACTCTTTGTAATAGCCAGTTCAAAGCAATAAAAAGCAGTCTCACTACTTTCTAGAAGATACGCGTCATTTTCCTCTTTTCATTTATATATTTATAAGATCGACGATTTGATCGTCGACAGCTGTCGCCGTCCGTGGGGAAGAAGACGCAAATCTTCTAAAGGAATTCTTTGCTCGTCAAATCCTCGCCCATCATTCTGTTCATGAGATCATGGCAGGAACTTGGGACGAGGAGAATTGGTTCGATCTGGACGACTACTCCAACCTCGACATGGACGCCTGCATCCAGGCCATGCAGGGTGATTGGACGTCGTCCTCTTCCTCCTTTGCTGGATCCGTGCAACGAGGGCAAACCAAGTGCTGCCGTAGTGTTTCTAATTGCCTGCTCAGTCGGAAGTTTGACGAGGCCGTAGACATCCCTGTGTATAGGCAAACGGTGGCAAACCAAGACTGCAAGAAAGGAGAAGATGGAGTGAAGAGTGAGGGGAATCGTAGCCAAAACATTCATATATATAGCCTACGGGTAAATTACAATTGGGTTGAACAAAATCAGGCGTCCATGAGGCAATGGGCCGAGGATGTATCATGGGCAAGATTATGCTATATCTTTACGGTTTAGTAAATTAAAATCGGGAGGTACAGTTGTCATTTGTACTGAATATTTCGGAGAACATTTTGTGTACATAAGTCATAGTATCGTAATGCACGTGGATATTACATAAATCAGAAAGGCAGAATGCACAATGACATTACATAACACATTTTTCACGACCATGACATTAGCTAGGATGCATCGTCGTGTCGCCTGCCCGGACGGCGTAGTTGATCCTCTGGGAAGGTGAACCTGTCCAGGGAGTGGCGCACGTCTCGAAGGCCGTAGTAGGGTGCCGCCGGGAGGCGGCCGGGTGATCTCGGCGTGGGGTCCGCTCAGCTCGAGCATCTCCTCAACCCACTGGTGCTCTTTCTGCGGGAAGGGTACTGGGTGAGTTAGTCCTTGGTTTTATGCACCGATAAAATAGTTGTAACTACATTCACGCGTAACTGAGTAGGTTGTTGTGTCGAGGAGGATCCTCCCGCCGTCCCGAGCCAGAGGCCGCACGGTGTACCCTCCGACGTATCACCAACCACGGTCGCGCCCCGCAATTGGGATTGAACGTCGGCGTCAATGAGCCCAACCACTCGCCTCTCGCCGGGCGAAGTCGTGGTCGATGTCCGCAGTGGGAAACCATCGTGCTGGCGAGGAAGTCATGTGCCGCGCCTCCCTCTGTGATGATGATGGTTGCATCATACTGCTGTCCCCTCGTACTTGCTGTAAGAAGAAAGGGTAATGTCAGATACGTCCGAAAATGAGTGCATGCAAAGGTATTAACGACAAGAATCGACTGAGAGATGACGTACCTGTGGCCCGAGGCGGGTCGGGGCCGACCGACCGTAGCTCCGACGACTCCCGGAGTGCGATGGGCGTGCGGAGGGCGGTGCCGACGGAGGTGCCGAGGGCGGAGGGGGTGGAGGGTGCCCTCCGCGTCCGCGATGCTGTGCGTGCAAGTCGCTGTGGCGACCACAAGTCATGGCTCTAAACGCAGCCCTCGCGTCGTCGGTCATGGCGCGCACCGCGGCTAGGAGACGATCGAAGGTGTTGCTGTTCCCACGCTGTAGAATTTCAGCACCCTCACGCTGTATACGACCCACGCGGTAGTACTGCAAGATAACGCGGAGTAAGTGCAAAGCGTGTTGCCTGTCGGAAATTGCATGAAGAATGGTTTACCGCCTCGTCGTGGCGTGCCGCCCGGTGAGGGTCCGGGCCAGCTAGTACGATGTCCTCGTGCATGCCGACCACTTGACGCTGCGGCGCTGGCCCAGTAAGTGCGCACCTGGTGCGTGGAATGTACCACTGCAAGTACGCAACGTACGTCTGGATGGATTAGACGCGTGCCTCGTGCACCACGTCAGCCGCAACCCTCTCGCTCCACAGCTCCATCCACGGCTGCTGTGTCTGCCTCCAGTCGTCGCTCTTGCGCCTTTCCTCGTTTGCCTGCAAGTGAATTTTAATGTCAGAAAATGTAAGGCATGCATATAGCTAAAATGACATACCGGTGAGCCTTCGCTGTGAGAGGTCGTCCCGCGGGCGGTGGCACCTGCTGATACAGGCCAAACTGTCTTGTTGGTGTTTTAGAACCGATCTTACGTAAAGATTGTTTGATTCGGGGGGTCTCCTAGAAATGAAATCACGTAGAGAG
Organism: Hsuehochloa calcarea; assembly: GCA_036346395.1. Classification (NCBI taxonomy): domain Eukaryota; kingdom Viridiplantae; phylum Streptophyta; class Magnoliopsida; order Poales; family Poaceae; genus Hsuehochloa; species Hsuehochloa calcarea. The sequence continues at coordinate 79,321,590 of CM070593.1, read as the reverse complement.
ATTGACACGGGATTTTTATATAGGTTCAGGCCTTCTCCGGAGAGAATAACAACCCTACTCCTGTGTGTGTGTGGTATTGACCGTATTCTCAACAATCAAGCCAGAAACTAAGACTATTACAAAGAACAGTACTTGTTTTTCTCCTTGATTGTCCTTGATTGGCCCTTGATTCGATCTCCCTTCCCTCCTCTGATTGATGCCTTTATATAGTCGTGAAGGAGTGACCGTTCACTCATGCCGAAGAGATGCCCAATCAAGTCAGTAATGGGCACATGATGGCAATAACTATCGGTGTAATGGCTCCTTCACGCCGCTTGGCAATAACTATCGGTGTAATGGCTCCTTCACGCCATGATTGCATGAGATTTGGAAAAAGAGTGTATGTTGACAAGAGATTACCGGAAGATCCCCACGGACGGCGCCAACTGTCGGTGTATTAGAACCGATCTTGCGTAAAGATTGTTTGATTCAGGAGGGTCTCCTAGAGATGAAATCACGCAGAGTGGTTGACACGGGATGTTTAGACAGGTTCAGGCCTTCTCCGGGGAGAATAACAACCCTACTCCTGTGTGTGTATGGTATTGTCTGTATTCTCGATTATCAAGCAAGAAACTAAGACTATTACAGAGAACAGTACTTGTGTTTCTCCTTGATTGGCTGTGTGTGTTCGCCTGCTGCCTCCCTCGTCCCTCTGATTGATGCCCTTATATAGTCGTGAAGGAGTAGCCGTTTTGTCCTGCGAAGATGCGCCTAATTAATCCAGTAATGGGCGCATGATGGCAGTAATTACCGGCGCATTGGCTTCTTCACGCCGTCTGGCAGTTATCTTCCAGAGGTAATGGGGTATTTAAGCATTATTACTACGCGGAATAATTGTGCGTATAGACCATTCGGATTCCTTAATCAATTGGACCCACTCTCCTGTAGGTTTGATTATAAGGTGGTCGTGGTTTACTTGGTCGTAGAAGGACTTACGACCAGGTAGTGGTCGTAGAAGGACTTACGACCAGATAGTGGTCGTAGAAAGACTTACGACCATGATATAGTCGTAGTAAAACTTACGACTATGGGGGTGATTGTAGAAGATCTTACAATCACTGAGTAGGCCTCCCCCTTATAAACATAAGGGGTACTTCTGGGGACTATGTGACATCATATTCACCTATAATAAGAATTATAGATAAAAGATAAAATGAGGATTATTAGATCCTCGTCAAAACTCTCCCATCAAAATTCGTGCCAAGAACCCTAATTATTCCTAAGAACAGAGGGTTTGGGATGAAAAAAAATACCTAACTGAAGAAATTCCCTAAAATTTTCCTCCTCCTCTTCTTCTCCTTCCTTCTCCTCCTCCTTCTTTGCCTTCTCCTTCTTCTCCTTCACCAAGGGCAGCAATGGGGGAGATCTCCTTGGGATGGTGGCGCAGCCACCAGGGGAGGAAGTGGGTAGGGGGGGGCGGCAGGATTGGGGAAGAGGAGAGGGCCCCTAGGGTTAAAAGAAAAGGGGGAAGAGTTAGCGGGTGCAAGATGGGAGGTGGCGCCCCTTGGGCCCCTGGCCCAAGGGTGTCGGCCCACCTCCCAGGCAACCCAAACCTGCATTTTTTTAAAAAAAATAATTTTAATATTTTTTATTCCTTTTCTATTGTTCTACAATTAATATTTTTCCCTTCCCGTAATTCACCGAAAAACCGGCGACTCCGCGATTGATTTTTTTAAAAAAAACTTACGCCGAAACGACATTCAGGGTATTACATAACCCCTAAGGCTAACGACATCACTAGTCGAAAGGATTTCAGAGGTTACACAATAAATTCCCTGGACGGACAAGGTCCCGTACCTAGTCCCCGACCAGTTGACTGCTCGTAAGGCTATGAACTGGTATCATCTGGATTAGAATCCATATATATCCTTACTGCGTGATGAATGGAACACGTGCTGTATATTCCATACCACACGATGTTACATAATTCTAAGACACTGAACTACAGTTGAATGTCTCTCCGACATATAACCGCTCAACAGTTGATACCCTGTCAACTGACACCTCTCTTCGACCAGACGCGTCACTTCCTAACATGCGTCTCTCTAAAGGATAGCTGTCACCGCTTCATTAACTACTTAAGGAGGACCACAGAAGTTGGAGGGAGAGGGCAGATTGAGGGCAATTGAGAAGATTAACAGTCAATTTTCATAGCAAGCGTTGCATTCCAGTGTAGCTAGGATTAGCCTTTTGTTTGAAGATATGCATTCCTTGTAATAGCCAATTCATAGCAATAAAGAGAAACTCCATTCCATTCCAGAAGATACGCTCCATTTTCCTCTGTTTTTATATATTCATAAGATCGGCGGTTTGATCGTCGACACCACCCTTTACCACCACATGTAGTCGAAACTCCTTCCGACTACGTTGTGTAGTCGAACCCCTTTCGACTACGTCGTGTAATCGATACCTCCTTCGGACCACCTGTGGTCAATCCCCTTCCGACTACATCGTGTGGTTGAACTTTTTCTGACTACGTTGTGTAGTCGAAGCTCCTTCCGACTACGTCCTGTAGTCGAACCTCCCTCCGACTGCATCAACTCGAAGCCAGCTGTACTCGACACGAACAGTACTCGAAATGAACAGTACTCGGAACCGGTAGTACTCGAAGCAAGAACTTCAGAAGCTCCGTTCTCCTCCGTTATAAGTCCGATTCTAGTGATTTTTATTTTCTAAAACACTGACAGTTGGCGCCGTCCGTGGGGATCTTCTGGTCATCAGTTTTTTTTTTATTTTTTCCAACTGTAATACTTCCATGGCAAGAGAGTGGAACGATGAGAACTGGTTCAACTTGGTCGATTACGCAGATATCAACATGGATGTCGTCTTCGACTGCGAGCCGAGTATTGTATCATCCGATGATGATGTCGCCTCCGGAGATCATTCTCCAGGAGACCATACCACTGATGGAGTTGAGAAGGGTCCTTATCCCCCACAACGTTACGTCCAAATGAGGAACCAACTTCCTTAAATGGCAAGGGTCAATCGACCACAATCAGAACTGCTCCGATGCAGACCCAGCACTGGATACGGTCCGGCTTGAATGGGACACGATGCAAAGTGAAGTTGCCAGTCGTGCTAGATGTTGTGGTGTAATCCATCTACGCTAGCTGCTGACGTAAACATATAGCACAACTTATGGGTGTGGCCCATATAGGGGAGATGATAGAAGATGTGAGATAATTTGAAAGGTTACTGTGACGATCGCTTAACTACATGACTAAGGATTCATGTGGGGTAATGAGTATGATTGTCTCCTGTGGGTATAGTATACAACCTCTGTAGAGTCTAAACTGTTTAAACAGTGATGCCTACGGTCAAAGACGGACATGTGAACTTGACTTGAGTTAGTTTTATTTATAAAACCTTGTAGGTGGGATGATTATAGTGTTGACTCACCTAGCCCGCGGTGTGGATTTTTCTAGGTCGTCGTACCCAGTGATGTTAATATATGGATGTGTCTCTCTTTTAAAAATGAGATTTGATTAAACCTTGCATGTATTACTACTGCATTCTGTGTGTTGGCTCATGAGCACGAAAGTTATGTTCATCCTCGTTCTTTCTCATAAACCTTTAGAAACAGGAACTCATAGAGACTACGCATACTACGAGGATCCCGAAGTTGGAGGCCCCGGAGATGACAAAGAACAGGCCTCAGTCTAATTGACTCTGTCGGTGTTTGTGTGGATCCAATATTATCCATGTCTTTGGTTAATATCGGACGCACACAGGTTTCCCGGCCGCTTGTCTGTGAAGAGATACACTCTATCTTTTTGCTTTCGATGTAGCTTTTGCTACCTTTGTAATGTAACCATTCGACATATTCAGCTTTTATTCGCTGCCTCTGGCAGCTCACCATGGCCAGAGTCGATATCTATGTCGGCGGAGGAGGTCAGCTCGATCAAGGACCTTGAGGAAGCGGTCCAGGTCGCCGGCCAAGGTCTCTCAGTAGATGCAGCCACGCCGCGAGGGAACCGTTCCGGACGTCGCGGACGCCGCGGATCATAGTCACGAGCTGCCAGAGGCGACGCCGCTGCCGTTCGGCGCGCGTGTTCCGGCCTCGGTTGGGCACGAGGAACAAGATGAGCTCCTGCAGTGCAGCAAAGGCAAGTCAAGAAGCGACATCTTTTGCTTCCTGGATCGCTCTGCCTAACTACTAACATACAGTCTGTACCTCTGTATATAATGTCATCCATCAGGCACGGAGTGGCAGGGTCGCAGAGTACGAACAGACACGACAAACTGCAATATATTGTACTACAGGTCTACAACTCAGCATGCATGCCGTCCATTGAAAAGTGCTCCCAGCCCGTGATCCAAAAAAATGGCGTGCCGACGGGCAGCCATGCATGTGCGGTGCGCGCACATGTATTACACGTACGTACGCTGTCCGGTTGTCCGCGTCGCGAGCACCTCGCCGCCTGCCCGCCCGCGACGCGTCCCAAAAACTAGGCCGAGATCGGGATGCGGAAGGTGAGATGCCGCGTGTCCAGCACCGAGAGCACGCATCACTACCTAGTATTCCCTCCGTTTCGAACGAAGGAAGTACTAAATCTAAATAAATATTTGATGATAAATAATCGCATATATGTTTATCAAATAATACACTACAACCACTTAGAACCTGTACAATAGCGTAATTTTAGTTGTCAATAAACATTGTCACGGAGGATATGAGATGTCGTGGATAAGAGAGGATGAGCATAGATAATTAGACTGTCTCTCATGCAGTAGTCGACTATAACATGAGAAATAGCACGCATCATATATGGATGAGTTGTTTATAGAGACATGTAAAAAGATAACCTATTGTACAGGTTGTCTTTATTGTTGTCTATAGATGACATGAAGGGGTATTATATATACAACAGTTGTCTATACTGTTGTATATACTCTTGTAACCTCTTTTAAAACATTTTAATAACGGTAGATAGAGAAAGAAAAGTTACACTAATTGCACTTTAGATTTCTATAATATATAAATATATTAAAATAGATACTCTCAGGATAATAGATAAATATAGTGAAGCGGATGGAGTACATGTGTAACTACTGTACTTCGGCTGGCTCGCCATATGTGTCCGCCATATGTTTTTATATAGAGAAAACAATAAAATTTTGTATAGATAGTCCCAAATTTTAAAATATTTTCTTCACATTCTAAAACAACATCTATTTAAGAACGGAGAGAGCTTATCAGTCCCGCTAGTTCAACCGGGAAGAAAGAAAATTGCACAAAGTGTAAAGCAAAAAACATGCAATTTTATTTCGACAAATGAAGCAAGGGAGCGATGCAAAACAAAATAATTATTCATGACACGGGTAGGTAGCTAGCTAGCTGGTCGCCATTAGCCATCACGTACTTGAAGCTAGTAAACTTGCGCGAGTAACGCTGCGTGCGGTGCGGCTGGAGGATGCATGGACTGCATGCGCGTATGCAGATCTGTCCACCGGCCGGCGGCCTATTAGTCTAAGTAGTAGTTGAATTAATTTGCACCTTCAATAATCTAATGGATGCCTGAATCCTGATCGTTATCTCGCAACACGCCTCGCGCGAGAGCACCTAGCTTAGCTGGCCCAGCGTGTTTAAGCGAGTGAGGTGCCCTCACTCTCACCGCTCGTCCCAAGATCCGGGCGGCGCTTCGTGCTCTCGAGCCTGGCACGCGCAGGCTGATCTGCTGACGGCTCACCGGCGTCGCCGCCGTCGCCACTGTCCATCAGTTGCTTCTTTTTGGCTCCCGGATTGGTCATCCCGGCAACTACAGAAACTGCTACTTTGGCAGAGCCAGTAGCTGCATCGGTCTGGACAGGGGCGGCGGCGGTGGCGTCGACGTGCATTTCAGTCGACGATTCCAACTCGAGGAGCTTGATGAAGATGGGGAGGTCGACGGCCTTGCTTTCCAGCTCCTTCACGGCTCGGCTCAGCTTCTCCACCTCGGCGCTGCAGAGGAACAGCGACTTGATGCTCGCGAGGAGGCGCTTGGCGCGGCTGGCGGCAACGCCGGTGGGGGCGGCGCGCTGGTCGGCGTCGTCGTCCAGCACGTCCTTCCCAAGCGACGCCGCGTTCCGCAGACTCTGTCGCCACTCCATGAGGTGCCTGTTCCGGAAGGTGCGCCCGTCGGCCGCGGTGACGACGCTACGGATCTTGATCACCAGGTACGACAGGTGGCTCCGCTTCAGCTCGACCTTCCCGTTCCTCCGCCGGTTGCGCTTGAGGAAGGAGACGAGCTCGCGCAGCATTGGCGAGTCCAGAATCGGCATCCCGAAAGATCCCCCGGCCTCCAGCCTGCCGAGGCCGGAGAAGGGATCGATATTTCGGAGACAAAGATGTTCTAGCTAGATGCATGCCATCCAAGGGAATATATGGTTGAATGGCTACCCAGAGCACTGTGCCTAACGGCTACTCGCACATAAACAAAACACGGTACAGTACCTAACTGTTCAAACGGCATCGAGCCCGCCAAATGATGGACCGAGGTTTGTTCTGACCTAGGGCCGAAGCTTCTGGAGACGGAACGAGAACCTCTGCCTTAGAATGGGAATGGCACCCTCCGAGCCGTCTGATCTACACAGGCGAGAAAATCTTAATATCTTTCGAGAAATTCGGAGCCATCAATTTCTCACTTGGGGAAATCTGTTGCGCTGAGGCCGCCGCCCGTGAACCGGTACGTCTAGATTACATGCACGGCGACCCCTTGCGTGGTATATATATTGCTTGCGTGGTAGCGGGGTGAACTTCTTGCAGTGATGTTTCGGAAGGCGGGGAGGTTTGAGCTTCTTAAAGGAAAAAATAACATGTGGTTTGAGCTCATGTTCATTTCCCTATGGAATTGAGGGTGTAGGAATGCGTAAGAAAAAATCCTAAGGATTATTATCCTCCTCCAAAATTCCTATGAAATCCCTTCAATCCAAAGAAGCCCTAAACTAGGCAGCTGTTTTTTGTGGAGATTTTCTAGGGATGCTATTTTTCTCTCCATCATTTCTCATTTGATTGCTCCATGATTGTTTTTACTTGTTTCTACCCCCATATCATTTGGAATATTCACTTACATATGAAAAATAAGGCAAAAGAAAGAAGGATGCAAAATGATGAGTAATTGAGAACTTGCTGTATGAGTTATCTGAAGGATAATAATACCCAGCACCACAGATCCATGATGAACTACCCCCCCCCCCCACCCCCCACACACACACTGCCTTTAATTTGTCAGTAGTAACATGTAGCCAGGGGGATACAATGGTCCAAACAAACACCACATTGATTTATTTGGCTTTGCTACCATACTTTCCACATTCTTTTGTTTTGTTTCTTCCTGATTAATGCTTGAATTAGAAGATGAAGTGGATAAAACAAACGAATCTGTCTTACCTGATTTTTTATTAGTTGTGACGCCCCGTGTCATTACCCCTAGGGTAATCACACTTAGGCACACGGATTACTATTCGTCTGCCCGATAGAACACCGCTCCGACGAATAGTAAGCCATTTTATCAGAGTTGCGCAGCAGAACAATAAGATAGAAACTGTACATCTTTATTACAGTAGTAGCCACATAAAGCTAGGGTTCTTAATACAACGACTACACAAACACAAAAGGAAGCTTCTCCACTCTGGAGTCTGCTCTGGACTACCGCCCTCCTACTCGTCCCACGAGTCAAAGATGGCTCCCATCTCGCTCAGGTCCTCACCGTCGGTGCCTTCTCCTCTTCCTGCTGCGTCAGTACCTGCAAGTCCTTTGCCCCACTCGGGATAGCTCCCGGCCGGACTAGGATCTAACAAAGGAGAATACTAACAAGGTTGAGTACAAAAGTACTCAGCAAGCATTAATAGCAAAATGATGCACTGCATGACTAATCTCAGGTCCTTATCACATTTTCTAAAATCATCTCTTTCTGAAAATACTCATTAAAACATTAAGTGGCAATTTTAATTCTGAAAATACTACTAGTCACTCGGAGAGAAGAAAGACCCCTAGCGGTTCCTGTAGACTCCAATCCAGGAGACTGGCATGAATTCATGATTTGTATAGCACTGCGCAGGCTTGTACCACTTTACCCATAGCTACTCTGAACTCTTTCTGAGCTAGGTCCATCGCATTTCCTTTGATGCGACTTCAAGTTCAGAATACAGAACGTTTTCTAGGTTACGTGATTAAGTCTCCACCCATTGTTTTCCGTCGGTGTCCTGAGCGCACCCAGTCCTCCACCGAGTTCCAACAATGTTGGTTGAGGCGGCTCTCATCCGTGCTCAACACTCCACCTTGGGACTGCTATCCTCCGTGCCCAACACTCCCGTTGTGGAGAACATAATTACGTAAACGGGTAGCATTTTCTGCCGGCCGAAACGGGAAAATGGTTGGCACTGAATTTACGGCATCTGACCGAGTAAGAGTTTTGTTAGTCCTTATATTATAATCGTAGGTAAAGGGGTCCCACCTCTTACCATCATCATCATCATCTCGTTTTCCCTGCCAGGGTCCCCTTTACCCACCTAGTAGTCTCATTCTCATCTCATCTCAGTTTCTTATCTTTATCATCATCTCAAACCAATTTGTTTTTGAGAAATAGTTTTGATGCAATACATATATGATAGAGCAATATACGGTTTACATTTAACATAACTATATTTATGTTCAAGAGGATAGCTTGCCTTTAGAGTTGTTGGAAAGGTCGGCGATGACGAATCTCGTATCCGCTTCTCCTGTCAAGACTTTGGTTTGCCCTCTCAGAGCAAAGCGGTAGCACGAATAATATATAAATAAATACTTAGTTGAGTTTGAGTGATAATAGACGCATAAAATGCTAATACGACTCCTATGTTAGCCAAATTTTAATTTAATAAAGCTTTTTGGAACCCGACCCAGTTAGCACTCTCCCGTTAAAAATCGCTCTAGGGTTAAACTCCATCTATTACCGACACCGCCGAACTCACGCTCTATACTCAAAAACCAAACAACTAATTCTAGCCCTAATCTCTAATCACCTATTTACCTAATCCCTCTAATCTACCCCTTCGGCTAAACCCCCTCCCCCTAATCTAACCTAACCCTAACTAAACCCCTAACCCCCTAACCCTTCTCTCTCTCTCTCACTCTCTTCTCACCCCTCGGCGCCGACGCCTCTCACTCTCTCGCGCCTCTCCGCTCTCCGTCGACTCTCCCTCACTCTCTCTCGCGTCTCTCCCTCGGGATACTCCGCCGCCATCGCCTCCCGCCGCTACCGCCTCCGGCCCCTCGGCGCTGCTCCCTGCGCCTCCTCCGGTCCTGCCCGGCCGGCTCCCTCGGCTCCGCCTCCTCCTTCGCCAGTGCCAAGAAGGCAAGGCTGCCACAAGGCTGCAACCTCTGCCTCACCCGGTCGCTCCGCTCTCGGCTTTGGCTCGAGCCTCCTGCTGCTCGACTAAGCTCCGCTGCCCCGGCTCTCTCTCTACTCGCCTCCTCCATTGGTCGGCTCGGCGCTGGCGCGCCGTGACTGCTTCTCCGGCCGGCCTGCCCGGCTCGGCTCGGCCTCCGCCACGGCCTTTGGCTCCGGATCCGGCCCAACTCTCGGCCTACTCCACCCGGTTCTCTCCCCTGGGGTAAACCCTACCCGATCTCCCTCTCTACTCCTACTGGCTCTGTTGAGGTGAACTGATAGCTACTAGGTTACTCTACTGAGATCTGGTGATTTGTGAAGGGTGTGCAATGCAAACTGATGCGCTAGGGTTTACCTTTTGATGGATCTAGGCTGGGAGAGGGGATGGCAGTGCTAGCTTGGGCTGGTGCTCTCCCTTCTCTGCTCCTGGCTCCTGGTTGCGGTGGCTGGGGCTGGCCTGGTGCTGCTGCTGTCTGGTGGCTCCTCCTCTGCCCCCTGGCTGCTGCTGCTGCTGGGCTCGGCTGAGGGGATGCAGAGTTGAACCTCCTTCGGTTCCTGCCTCTGCTGGCTGTGGGATGGAATGCTTGGCTTGTGTCTTTTACTTTGTGAATATGGGAAGTGGCTTCAGGGGGGAATGTATATGGTGCTGGCTCTTGCAAGGGGGATGCACTTGCTTCTGGGGGGAATGAATGCTGCTGCTGGGGGGATGCATTGCTTCTGGGAGGGGATGCATTTGGGTTGCTGGCTTGAGGGGATGAACTGGGACTGGCATGTGCTGCTGGGAGGAATGCATTGCTGCGGCTGGGGGATGCATTTGTGCTGGCTTCTGGAATGGGAAATGCATTTGTCGTTGTCGGGTCGTTGGTGCTATATCGGGAGATGCATTTGTCTTCCCGGTCATAATTTGTGGTCATGGTCGCTTTGCATGGGAGATGCACTTGCTGCTGCTGGGGGAATGCATTGCTTGGCTTTGCTATAAATGGGAATGTGCTACACTCGGTGATGCTTTGGCTGAGGGTGTGGTTACCGAGGTATACACTGAGGGTTTATATTTGGGGTTTTGGCAAGTGCAAACAGTGGGTGTTGGGTTCTGATAATGCCGGATGAGGAGACCCACAGAAGTGACAGATGCCGAAGGATCTTGGGTGGTCTGGATACCTGGACGATCAAGGGGCCGACTAACTCCGGTTGGTCTGGGAATCTTGATTGCCAAGGGACCGACTACTCAGGGTACTCCGGATACTCTACTGCACTTCGGGAAATCTGACGGCCACTTTCTAAACTCTAACTTCTATACACTACTGCTCACAAGAATACTCTCACTACGATTACTAACCGATTGCTGATCTTCTTGCGAGCGAGGAAAATGGATCGCGAGGTGGCTCTACGGGCAGGCGCTCAAAACAAGATGACGAGGAAACTGCTACTACAGAAGACAAGAAGAGAAGACGACTAGGGTTTTAATTACTCGCTGCCAAAACACTGCAAATACTTGTAAAACAAATATTGTAAAATCTTTTTGATGCAATGAAATGGAAATGTTTTATATTAACAAATATGCAAATGATGCGGGTTGTCACATTAGTGCTTGAATTAGAAGTTACTCCTTTTTATAGTGCTTGAATTAGAAGTTACTCCTTTTTTTAAAAAAAACAATAATAACTGTCTTACCTGCTTTTTTAGCTTTCCAAAATATATTGCCTGCATAGATCGATTTTTTTTTTTGTAATATATAAAAAATCTCCCTAACTTCTGTTCAGGATTTTGCATCAATTACCAGAAATTTTCTTTTGAACAGATCGATTTTTTTTTGTAATATTCTTTTTCTGCTATTTATTTCTGTATTTTTTAAAAGAAAAATTCTTTGTGAACTGACCACCATCTATAGAGAAGATGTATGCTTATAGAATTTGGTATTTTCGAGCGACCACCGTACCAGCAGCATAAATCATGGTGTGTCTTTAGTGTGGCTCGTTTTAGTTGGTGATTTGTAGACATGAGGCTAATGTGATTTGTACTTATTGATTAGCGCAGAAGCAGTGTGCTACTGTAGCTTCCTTTTGAATATACCATGAGGCTTTCAATTGAGTAGCTGATTTCCAGACAGATCAGATTAACTGATAGGTACTGATCTCTTCGAGCGATCGATTGGAAATAACCTGTCAGGAAAACTTAAGGTATAATTCATAATTTTGTATGGTGTACCGTTTGTACTATTTTTTTAGATAGAAGTTCGCCCTGCTTATATTGAAGCAAAATATATATTACAAGGCACCTGTTACGACTGTTTTTAGATACTATATATTGCCATACTTCAAGAATGAGACACACTGATGTAATTAGTTCCCTCTACTATCTCAGAATGCCGGTGTGCTACTAAAATTAATGTATGCATTGATCTTCGGCTGTTTCTTGCAATATGGTGGAACCTTGGCTTTGCGATTGTCATGTGGCCCCCTTTTGTATGATCATAAACCAAACAGTGTTATTATCTGAGATTGATATTTGGCGCGACATCAAATTTTGCTATTGGTTTTGTGTGTAATAGGGATAATCACATATTTATAACCTCCAGCTTCGTTAGTTTATGATCCTCTGCCAGTAACCATTTGGAGCTGTAAAACATATGCATAGTGTACCTTGAACTTGTTGCTAGACAGTGTGTGTCAAACACTATAAGTCTATTAGACAAGTCAGCTTCAAGTATCTCACCAAATGCCTGTATATACTTTTTTGTAACCTGCGGTGTGACGTTTACTTGTTATTGATTTCTCTTTTTGTACTCAAATAGGCAAGATAATTCTTCTGGTTAGTATCGTTACTGCGACATATACTTTTTAGGACCTGCAGTGTGACATTTACATGATTGTCATCTTGTCTCGTGTATATTTGTTGCGTTGTTGTCGCCTCTAATACTTTTTAAAGTTTACATGTTGTCTGTTGGTTTTGGTCCATATGTAAATCGTACATTATTTGTTGCCAATCAGGCGCGTTCATAGTCCAGGCGCAGTGTAGGGTGCGATACTGCCTAGTATATATATTGACACCTTGGTCTCCTAAATCACCCATATTTAATCTCAATGACAAATGGACAATGACATTGGGCCGGTATTGTAAAATGTAGCATACACTTCTGAGGAAGGGAAGCTATATGCATCTTCCCAAAATCCTATAACAAGATATAAAAATAAACGCTTTGCGCTGCACCTTGACTTCTATTTGTTGACTCTTTAGGATTAGGATAGCAATCCTTGAAAAACACATCTCTAAATCCTAACAGGATAGGATATAAGTCAAACATACCCAACAATCTTTTTCCCACTATTTTCATATTAACAGCTGAGCCGCAGGGTGGGCGGCGCGTGCTTAGTTGCCGCGCGAGCGGCATGTAGGAGGTCGCTTGTAGTACTAGAAACCAAAGCTAGCTCGGTTAGAACTTGTTTGGATATATTGTAATTTGACTTAATCTTTTCATATTGATTGAGAATTTAAACTAAAATTTCATCGAATCTGAAAGGATTAATCCCTTCCTGTCCATAACAGCATGGTCCGGACTGTGTTGGTCTCTTCCGTAGTTCCCTGGCCTGCCAGGCCCATGGACTCACCCACGCGGCCGACGCAACATAGACTCAGGCGCTCTCCTTTTCTCAAAAATGATTAAAAAAAGATCCAGCCGCTCGGCCAACGCTGCACGCGGTAACACCGCAGCGTGTGGCGTGGCGGATCCGACTAGTCTGCTAATGCATAAGATCACTGTACTCGACGGTGGTATTATAGCAACTACGGTAAAAATAACGCAACAGTGAAATATTTGTTGAGAACTGTCGCTGACGAGTTCAGTCAGAACGATAACATCGTAGATAAATATAAAATCACATCAAACAATGGAAGAACACAAAAACAGAAAAATAGATTGAACACAGAGATATGAGGGGACTTTCGGCTTCGCTTTATTGCTTCTCTGAAACTATTACAATGGTTGGGGACCCTCTATTTATAGCCTCTTGACTCTGCTAGGTTTTTCTATATATGGGCTGGCTTCTGGGCCGGGCCTAGAGTTTCTTAACAGTCCCCCTTGGACACACATTCTTACATGAACATGCCTCGTAAAAACTCCACAAAAATCCAGTGGAAAAATTTGAAGAAAGAGTACATGACATATGCTCTGTTGTGTTGCACGAATTGCCTCATTAAAAATCTTGCCCGAGAAACTTCAGAAAAACTCGTCAAGAGAAAAAAGAGTACAATCCACCCAATTTCATTTAATCTCCAGGTTTTATTTTCTGGGTACTCGATTTTCGTGATCAAGTTTTAATAAAGAGTTCGTGAAGATCCCCCCTTGAATTCTGCACTTCTCTAAGTCTCATCATTCCAATTCCACGTATACATCTTTCAAAGCTAGATGCTGGAAGTGACTTAGTGAATAAATCTGCAAGATTTTCACATAACTTAGTATGCGGTACTTTAATTTCGTCCATCTTTTGAATTCATGAGCATAGAAGAACTTGGGGTTGATATGCTTAGCGAGAGGACTCTTCACATAACACATTTGCACTTGTGCAACACAAGCTGCATTATCTTCATATATAATAGTGGGGGTCTGTACGAGTCCTTATTTTACTGCAAAGACCGACCATCGGCACTTTCGAAGGATATGCCTTTCCAAAATCAAATCTTTCTAACTCTTTGGTTTTACCTAAATCTTTTATTTCGAACTCTGACTCCTAAGAGCTTACTTTCTTAACACCTTCCAGTGTTCCAATGATGTTCAGATCATATTCATGCACTGAGATTATACAAAATCTATCCTAAGATTGTTATATAAATTCACAGGGATAATTCTCATTATTCGTGTAGCCTTTCTTGCATAGGAAGTCACTTCAAGCGATTATACCACATCCTGCCTGATTACTTAACTTCGTACGGTGACTTTGTGAGCTTCACACTGTACTGATTTCTATCTGCTCTGTCTTGGTTCTGGACAGGATACATTCAGGTATCTTCATATAAATGTCCAATCCAATATTCCATAAAGGTATGTTGTTACCACATCTATCAATTTCACTTTTAACTTCACTGCCATTGAGATTAAGTATCTAAAGGGTGGTTTCGCCCATGACCGGGGAATAGGTTTCTTCATAAACAACTCCTGCATGTTGAGTGAAACCTTATACAACAAGCCTTGATTTACTTCACTATTTTTATTTCTCTTTCGAACAAATACCCACTTATGCCCTACGGGGGTGCATATAAGGAGCCGAACGACTTACTGGTCCAAACACCTTTCTTTTATTCAGAGAAAATAATTCTATTTCTTTTCCTTCTTCTAATATTCTCAATCTGATCTTTTCTTATATTCACGAGCGCCGCAGGCTCTGGATCAAGATCGATGATTGTGGTAATTTTCTTTGCAAAGTAAATGTCGACATTGGCTGTTATCTTATTCATAGATTCTCCGGAGGTCATAAGGTTTATAGCTATTTCAAGAGGAGATAATTCTAATGTTTCTACTTGCGCACCGCTGCTTTCAATCACAGGGGCAAGTTCCTTTAGTTTTTCAGCTCCGATGTGTGCGCACACATTCATGCTGGCATCCCCTTCATGGGGATGTTCCATTCTACTATGTCTTTTCTGAAGATTTCATACTAGTGCTAGGTCTCAACTGGCCCCCCTTCTGGTTCTAAGAAAACTTTTAGTGATCGGCTGTGTCAAGTCCTTCTATCCTTTTTCACCAGGCGTCCCTGGTTACTTCGGATTCGAAGGGCCGGAGTTATCGTCATTTCAGAGGCCTTAGGACGGGATTAGGGGTACTTCATCGGTATTTTAAACCCTCTTCGGTGCATTGCGTGCAGGCACATGCGACTTGGTCATGCTCTTTAAATCACTAAAGTGGCCAGACAGATGATTTGCTAATGTTTACAAATCAATTATCTTCTGGACTGCAATTGGCTTCTAGACTTCAATTGTCTTCTAGACTTCTCTATATGCTTCACTAGTGTGCGGGTCATGTGCATGGATTTCAATTATCTTCTGGACTTCAATTGCCTTCTAGACTTCTCTATTTCCCGACATTTTTCATCAAGGGGTTGATTTCCCCCCAAATGATGGGAAACAATACTCATCAAATATACTATTAGCGAGGCGGCCGCATGTAAATCTCCAGTCATGGGGTCCAAATACCTGATTATGGGTGTTGTCTCATAACCAATGTATATCCTAGACTTTCGGAGAGGGCTCATTGCAGTTCGCTGCGGTAGTGGTATAGGTACATAAGCCTTGCAACCAAACCTTCGTAGATGAGAAATTTTTGATGTTGATCCTTGCGCTAGTTGTATAGGTGAATGGATGTTATATGCCGGTGGTCTAAGATTGATGAGAGTTGTTGCGTGTCCCACAACATGTAGTTGGTAAACGATAATTTTTTAAAATTTTGTTAATCCATTTTGGGTGTGGACATGCGGTATGAAATGCTCAACTTTAATTCTTATTTTCATGCAATAATCATAAAGTGCCTTCGAAGTAAATTCTCTAGTGTTGTCCATTCTAGTGGACTTCACATGATGATCAGGAAAATTGTCTGTGAGATTAGCTTTACAGAAGCATGGTTTCTCGTAGACAACAAACGTGCGACTGTTTCGAGGAAACATCACTGAGCACCATAAAATTCCAAAATGGTCCTGACATGGGCTGTTTAGGACCGCAAAAGTCTCCCTGGATACGGTCCAAGAATGCGGGGATTGCATCCTTCTCTTTAGAGCAGAAGTTTTAGTAATTAATTTCTCGGTGGCACATGCGGGGCAAACAAAATCTTCGTGATTCGAGAAATTCATTATATTGACATTATGTCCCTGTGAATTGTTAATTATATTTATCATGATCTTAAGACCTAGGCGGCATAATCTATCATGCCAGAGATAGAAAATGTTCAGAGCTTCTAAATACAGTTTTCAGGGCAGTACAGGCTGCAGATGCCTTAATATTAATGTAGTATAGCCCAGTTTCAAATGAAGGAAGTCGTTCTAATACCATTTTTCTACTTTCTTCACGCTTTGTAATGAGCAGGTATTCCTTACCATGCTCTTCTTCAGTCTCTACGTGGAAACCGTTAGCGCAAATATCCTTGAGAGTTCTAGTCGATTCTGGTTCAACAAGGCTTCTTTAATGACCAAAGTTGTGCCCATTTGGAGCCGATTATGGTATTTTCGGAGCCGATTATACAAGTATCACCGCCTACTATTGTCGTAACACTACCAACATTCTTACTGATATAAAAATCGTTTATCTTAAGGTGGTATCCATTGTGCCACTACCTGCAAAGCACACTTCCTCCATAGGGCGTTACACGCATTCTAATATAACGTACTTTATTAATATACAGTAGAAAACAAGCAACATATAAATAAAATACTTCAGATATCATAACATAACTTGCTATTATAAATACGGGAATAAGTCTTGCTGGACTCATCATAAAAATTTAATGTTTTGCTCTCCTAGAGCTTACAACCATTATTCAATGTTCCATCACAATCATAAACTGCAAGTGACTGTGAAAAGAACTAAGTGCGGTGCGTACACTAGATCGAATCAGCGAAGTATTTAGTAACTTCTGACTGAATCTGCTCCATGGTGATCCTCTCCTCTTGGGCAACTACGGTTGCGGTCGCTGCGATGTCCAAATGAGGAGTGATTGTGGCTGCTACTGGGTTGTCTATATCCATTAGTGCAACTAATGGTTGTGGATCCTCTGTGCCTGCAATGGCGAGGTGTGCCTCATGTTGTCCTTTGCCCTTCTTCTTCGACTGGAAAGCATCAATAACGTGCTTGCGATCCACGACCTCACCCTTCTTGCCACTCTCCTTCGTGAGAGGCTTCCTCGCCTTGTAGCTGCTAGCATTGACTTCATGGCCAACATTGCTACTAGGCGGTTGTAGTTCTTCCTTGGAATATCATATTATTGAGGTTTCGCAACTTTCATGATGTCAATTAATTAGGCATACTCCAAGTAGCTATCTTGAAAATAGTTGCGTGCGAATTCCACCCTATTCGGGTGAAAGGTAGAAAGAGTCTTCTCAATCTTCTGCTCATCCACGATTACATTATCAAAGAGTTGAATACTTGTACAAATTCTGCACAAATTTTAGCCATGCTGGGTCAGTTCTTTGAACTCCTGGTTCGTGATGCCAGTCATCTTCATATTCATGCAGAGTATTCATGATATTACTACTGGTAATCTGCATAAAATAGTTGTAAAATTCTCATAATGTGCTTCGAACTCCCGGTTCGTGATTCCGTATTTTTCTATGTATTTTTCATGATTCACTGCTATTTTCAGTGATTAAAAGCAATATAAATAATCACAAATAATCAAAAATTGTAAATACAGTACATAAATTGCATAAAAAATAATAATAACACGGTAAAATATGCTTCAAATGCAAAAATTGATTCAAAAATTGAATTTTTGAGGTTTTTTCTGCTGGAATATAAATTTCCAGTGAATTCTGCAATTTTTATGGGCTAAAATGCGAAATTTTCAGTTCTGAGAAAATTTTGTGTAATTTTCAAATTTTGAGGGGGGTCTCGTAAAATATCCTTATTCCCGAAAAATTCTCATAATTTTCAGAGTTACGAGTGTTTATTTGCAAATTTCCAATTCTGAGAAGAAGTTGCGTAATTTCAGAAAAACCCGAGGGCCTTTTGCAAAACTACCCTTTTTTGGTTTCATTTTTTCAGCCCGGTCCGTTCCGCCGGCCTTCTTCAAAAATCGCCTGGGGGCGTTTTAAGGTACCCCACCTTTCCTTTTCGTGGCGTCGGCGGACGATGGCTCCCGAGCGAGAGCGCGCCTACTCGGCGGCTGGCATGGCTGGCGGCGGTCGGCAATGGTTCACGAGCGGGCACGAAGGGTGGCGCGGTGGCTAGCTCGTGCTTCAAGGCGAGCATGCGTGGGTGGCCGGCGAGGTGAGAGCTTAGCGGCGCTCCCAGGGCGGCGGCGGCGCAGCAGAGTTCCAAGCTCTTGCGAGGCGGCCGGGCCGGCGGGGCGGGCCCGACAGGGCGGAGGCGGCGACGCCATACGGCACACGGGGCGGCAGTCGGGGCGGGGCTCGGGTCGATGCTGCAGCAGACGGCCGAGCGCTGGGTGGCCGACGGTGGGCGGCGGCGCCTGCTGGCGTAGGAGGTGCATGGCTTCGGGACGTGCAGGTCGGCGCCGTGCTTGCCCCCTTTTTCCGTTTGTTGTTGTCGTTCGGCGGCACTAGGCGGCTCCGGCCGGCGATGGTTCGGCTGCGGGCCGGCGGCATTCCTTCCCCCCCCCCTTTTTTCTTGTGGTGATGTAGTCAAGCAGGGGCAGCGCTGCTAGCCGGTGGGGTTGGGGAGGGGGCCGTCCGGTGGAGGTCGCCGGTGGAGCACGGCTGCAGTCCAGCCTCTTTTTTTACTGTTTATATAATGCAATGAGTATTGTTCATGCATAATCACTTTTTATGTGTAATCACTGTTCATGCATAATTAGTATTTATGCATAATTACTGTGTGTGTAAAATTATTGTTCATGCAATGCAATTTCCGTTCATCCAATTACCGATCGGCTTGGCCGGCGACTTCGAGTCAGCTCGCGGTAGATTAGAACGAATTTGTAATTTTTAATCTACGATACAATCGACATCCAATCTTTCATGCAATCTACCGATCGACATTGTGTCATCGACTTCAAGTCGGCTCGCGGTTGATTAGAACGGATTTGCACCGTAGAAAAACCAATCTAGAAATCCAAACTTACAGATTTGAAAGCAATGTAGAAAAGCGATTCAATATACGAGTGTCGTTTATTGGCAGTTACCTTTCGATACGAGGAGAGTCGATCGTACTGATAACGTGTTGAGAAACCGTCAATGACGAGTCCAGTCCGAACTATAACCTCGTAGACAAACATAGAATCGCATCAAACAATGCAAGAACACAAGAATATAAAAATAGATTAAACACGGATATATGATGGGACTTCAGACTTTGTTTTATTGCTTCTCTAAAACTATTTCAATGGTTGAGAGTCTCGCTTATTTATAGCCTCTCGACTGAAATAGAGTTTTCAATAGACTTTTCATATATAAAGATCAATTTATGGGTTAGACCCAGAGCTTCTTAACAATATTTACAGTAGTGAAAATCATTGTGTGAAAATCCTTGCAATGAATCCAGGTGGTGGACCCGCTGGTCGGCTGGTC
The DNA here is from genome assembly GCA_036346395.1 of Hsuehochloa calcarea. Taxonomy (NCBI): domain Eukaryota; kingdom Viridiplantae; phylum Streptophyta; class Magnoliopsida; order Poales; family Poaceae; genus Hsuehochloa; species Hsuehochloa calcarea. The sequence goes on along the minus strand of CM070593.1, from coordinate 79,301,981 downwards.
GGCAGTCGATGGATCGATATCTGCGTAGAGCACCAGGCGGTGTCAGGCACCATCAACTCGCAAAGCCTCCAACGCCGAGGTGCGGGCGCGCACGAGTAGGTGCTTGCATTCCCGAAGAAATTTACGTGCTTTCCGGAAAGTAGTTTCGGCGCCGAGCCCAGCGAGACGGCTTGCTCATCCACCAGCGCCACCTGGACTTCTTCCCTGGTAAAGTGGTAAGTGCTTCCCTTGAGCACGGTACTTCAGTTGCTAGCTCATGACTCGGTACTTGACAGTCACAGTCACAGACGAACGGGACACGGTGCATGTGCTGACCTGCTTCTAACTTCTGAGATTAATTACAATGTGCTTGAAGAGGAAACCGGACAGATTACTACGTACTACTAGTGTAGTAGTAGGTGGAAGGCACCCTCAGGGAGCAGCGATAGTGTTATAAAAGGACTTAGTGACTTAAGTGGCGACGGCGAGGATGTCATTCATCGGAATTGATGAGATTTTTTTATATAAACATCTGTATAAATTATTTGAAAGGATCTTTTTTTGTAAATAATTAGATTATTTGTATGATTTATTGATTAGATATAAATTATATATAAAACTTTTATTTATAGAGATAAATACCTTATTCATGTTGATTTTCGACGTATGAATTTCCATTATGTTTATTTAAAATCCATTAAAAGCCAGAGAATTTCCATTATGTTTATTTAAAATCCATTAAAAGCCAGAGCGATCGGCTAGCTTCTACTACTTAAAAGTGGGAATTGATGGCGATCTATTCTCCCTCATGCGATGAACCGTTAGATCTATCTTTCTTCGTGAGATGTGAGCCGTTGGATCTCGTTCTTTCTCGGTTCCTCCCGTGCGTACGGTTGATCACCCATAGATTCCTCTCCACTCCTTCCACACCCTATCTGCCCGAGCTAATGCGCAAAGAGCCCAAAGATTCTATCGATCTTTCTCAGAATGGATTACCGACGAATCATTTACATTGTAGGCTGAGCACGATAACAGTTGATGAAATATGATATATTTTTTAACTGTAGCAGAGCACGCATATTGGACTAGTGAGTAGTAATGCTCCAGGGTGTTGTACTGCTGCTTGTGCACTACACTAGCCGCGACAAGGAAAAGTAAAACAGATCATCCAAGGAAAAGTAAAACAGATCATCCAAATGCTAATCTACCAGTTGTGTTTAACGACCTTGGTATTTCGACCGCCTTGCAACAAGTAACAAAGATCGTACGGAACGAAATTCAGTCGAGAGGGGTAGTTTACATGGAAAGTTAATTTCAGGGAAAAAAAGGCTAACAAGCTCATGATCTCACCAACTGCTCCTGATTCGCACAGTTCATAGGTGATCTCGGTGAAACAAACACAAAAAAAAAAAAAAAAAAAAAAAAAAAAGCCAAGAGTAAACCAAAAGTTTTGAGCTCGTGATCTGAAGATCATTGTACGCATACATCTATCTCACCATCGTGACATTACCATCACCATACATCAGTAAATTAATTAAGCTAGAACTCTGCACTAAAGCAAGTAAAGTTTCATCAGCTAGCAAAAGCACAAGTTAATCGAAGAACTCTGCGCTATTTAATGACGATAAAATTCAGTCAAGGAGGAAGAACTTTGCATCCACAAATTCCCTCAAGAGGCTCAGATGCAGGAGGAATCCTATTTGTCTAGCAAAATACACGAGAAATCCGGGTCAGGAAACCCATACCATGCCTGTCACAAAGAAATCCGCGACAGGCGCTGTCCGAGGCTCGGCGAACCCGGTCGCCGCCGCCTCCTCGTCGGCTTCCCGATGCGACGTCGCACCCTGGTGATCGCCATTGCCACCGTCCGGGCACGGAGGGACCCCGGCGGCGCTAGTGGCTCGCGGGACGACGCAGCGAAGGCGCCGCCGAAGCTGGGGAACCGCATCCACGCGAGGACACGGCGCTTCTGCTGACCCACCCTGTCAAGCCGACCGTGGGACGTCGAGTCGCCGACGTTGCCGGCTTGGTCGACGCCGGAGCTCCCCGCGCGCTTCCTTTTGACGCCCGGCACGGGGAGCTCGGCGGCGACGGAATTGGACCAGCTGCTCCCTTGCTCCACGCAGGTGGCAGTGGCGACTTGAGCGTCGATGTCCATGGCAGCGGCCGAGGCGGCGTCGAGCTGCAGGACCTTGACGAAGAGGTCGAGATCGCCGCCGGGGCTGGCCAGGCGTTCGAGCTCCTCGACGGCCTCGGTGAGCCTGTCGACCTCGGCGCTGCAGACGAAGAGCGTCTTGATGCCGGCCAGGAACTTCCTGGCGGAGCCGACGACGGCGGAGGCGTCGCTGGTGGCGTCGAGCACGGCCTGCCCGCGGAGCGCCTCCTTGCGCAGCAGCTGCAGCCACGCGTTGAGCGAACCGCCCCGCAGCGTCGTGCGGCCCTCGGCGGCGTCGGCCACGCCGCGCACCATGGCGACCAGCTGCCTCAGGCGGCGGCGGCGCTGGTTGACGCGGGAGTTGCCGCTCCAGTTGGCCTTGAGGAAGGCGATGAATTCCTCCAACAACGGCGACTCCAGGATCTTCATCTTCTCGCCTTCTCTCTGCACTAGATCCGCCCGATCAACTACCAATGAAAACGTACGCCTCCTCTCGATCGGCTTCAACCTTCAGAGAGATTCAATGGATAAGTAAGTTAAAGGTTTGGGTAACTGCGACTCTGCGAGTTGCCTTCGCCTTGGAGACTGTGTAGCGACGGAGAAAGAGAGTGAACCAGTGGAGTGATCGATGTGACAGTGGCAATGGCAGGAGACTCCACTCTGCTACAGAGTGCACCTGTTTGTAGTGGAGGCAAACAAGTTCATGTACCGATTTGAGAGTTTTTTTTTCCCTTGTCGTACGAAATAATCAAAACTAGCTCGGTATGTGTCTCTTATCCGCAGAAGCTGCGTGCTTTGCTCGTAGTTCGCGGTATATTCTCTCGCGCTACTGGTCTACAAAAGCCATGTGCTCTTCACGATAGGTCATTTGCCGTGTTCTCAGTTCGCGCAAGATGACATGCAAACATGGCAGGCGGTCTGCATATGTTTTGAACAAGCACGTTCTTGACTTGGAAGCGCGACAGATGCTATTTTTTTAAATTTTGTAAGGTGCTTTTGCTGTTGCAAATAACAATATATCGACAGACTACTGTGACCGTGCGTGCCACAGATAAAGGGTTGCGACCTCTGCACGATAGGATCTATTCGGAACGGTGGGGCTTGCCTGAAAAACGATTTCTGGTTGTACTGTATGGATTGAAGAGGTTTAGTGTGTGACTGTCTAGTTTTTAAGCAGACTGTCTACAGCTTTCGAGATGTGAAATGTTTTAAATATCCCTGAGGACAGTATTGGCTTGTTTCATGCCGTCAAATGGAATTAACAACATTTAACGACAACTAATTCATTTCATGCAATAATTACATTCAACAAGAATCGTCCATCAGTCATCTCATTTCATTATCTGGGAAAAAATATCTTTTGTGATCTTGTACATTGAGTAGCTTGTAATTTTTGTTGAGACTTGGTTGTATGAATGCCTTACCATTTCTACCGAGACTTGGTTCTGTGAATACTGTACTAATGAAAATAATGCTGCCGAATTGCATGAATGGACTCTTTGTTATTTCATGTTTGTTGTTCCAGAATTTCATTTCGGGAGTACTTGCAGCAGCAACAATTGAGTGGATGACAAGAACGTCGGCAAGAAAATTGTGAAGAAATGGTATTCTTAACTGAGAAGAAATAAAATGTGTTAGCGGCTAACTGAGAAGAACTTTGGCAAGAAAAAATATTTCACTCAACGATATGTAAAAGAGCAATTCTTCCAAGGAAACTAATTTGCATTGAACAATTCATTTTTTAGCACTTGTACAAATAAAATTACAGAGTACAACTACATTCAACATTATGATTTTAACATGTACAAATCAACTACACCATCTTGGGCTGGCTTGCACCTTCACACCAAATGATCCACGTCTGCATCCAAAATGAACCACAAAAAATCACTCCAATTTACAGTCAAGAGCAAATCTTCAAAATTTAGACAGGCAGCAACAAATATCAAACCGGTTGACGAGGATTAAAATCTTCATTTATCATTAAATAGATAAAAGACCATATGTCTTCATGGTCGTAACCCCTAAGGCTAACGACTTCACTGGTCATGAGGATTCCAGAGTTTACACAATATCTAATCTGGTCGGAGAAGGTCCTCAACCTTGTCTCCGTCCAGTTAAAAGCTCACAAAGCCTTGAACGGATATCTGGATCTAGCGCCAGATATATTCTCTACCGTGTGAAGAAGGGAACACGTGATGTATATTCCATACCACGCGACGATACGTAACTCTAAGACATAGGAATGCGGTTAAGTGGCTCACTAACATATAACTGTACAGCAGTTGACATGTTGTCAACTGACGCCCCTCTCCGACCAGACGCACTGCTTCTCCAATAGGTGTCTCTCCCAGGGACAACTGCCAACGCTTCATCAACTACATAAGGAGGACTGTGAACCGAAGTGAGAGGAGGCCGGAACAGTGAAGATAAATTGAGAAACACTCTCAAGAGCATTGTATTCCCGAGTTAGTCTTCAGTCTAGGTTACGTACACCTATTGTAATTGCCAGTTCATAGCAATAAAGAGCAGTCTCATTACTTTCCAGAAGATACGTGCCATTTTTCTCTTTTTCTTCATACATTCATAAGATCGGCGATTCGATCGTCGACAGCTGGCGCCGTCTGTGGGAAAGAAGGCATAAATTTTCTGAAGGAATTCCTTTGTGGATATCGTGAGGATATGTGCACGATCTCAGGATGATGAGTCAATTGGCAATGGCTTTGTTGGTTTGCAAAATCTCGCGATTAATGTTTGGTTATCAATGCTTTATTGATGTATATTGCATTGCGGAACTAATGTGGGTCAAGTTGTGAAGAACTTGTTCCCGGAAACGGTTTGTTTGTGTATTGCTGTGCAGGTGGCTTGCAGGTCAACGACGTCAACGGTGGGTGGATCGGGACTACGCTTGGAGAGCTGAGGTCCAGAACGGTCATGGATACCGGGTGAGGTCGTGTGACTCAAGCATGGTGCAGGATGGGCAAGATGGATCGAACGGGTGGTTCGATGCAGCTGGTTGGATCAGGCGGTGCGGATATCGGTGCGAGTCTCTGGGAGGTTCCGATGGGATTCGGACAAGAGAGGCTTGGCGACGAGATGAGAGCCGCTGATCAACCTACACGTGGTGAAGCAGGCGATTGCTTCAACAGATGTTGTGTGTGGGTCCCATGTGTGAATGGGTCCCAAAAGTGTAACCCTAGTCCTCTCCTATAAATAGAAGGGGGGAGATGTAAAACCCCTTTGAAGCTTCCATTTGGTTTTCCCCTTCCTTTTTCTAGGTTAGGGTTTGGAGAGGAAGAGAGGAGAGATTGTGATTGCTCCTTGGTGAGCTCTTGTCCTCCTAGAGGGAGTGGCTTTGTAAGCATCTTGTGAGATCAATCAATCTTGTGATGCTTGCTTGAGAGTTCATTTGTCTCTCTTTTGTGTTCTTCTCTCATTTGGATGGATTTTGTGCTTCCTTGATTCAAGTGGTTAAACTTGGTTTATTGACCCACTTTGTCTTGCTTTGATGTGTGGGAGTACTCCTAGAATCATTTAGACCATCAACCCCACAAGCAAGTCTTGAATCAAAGATTTTCATATTTCTAGGTTTGTGCACTTCTTTGTTAAATCCTTGAGAGATCGATTCGGGAAGTGGATCCAAGGATCGTCGCTAGAAATAGGTCTCTAATATCATTAGGAGGTGTGCTCAAATTTGGTCAAGTTTCATTGGTTGAATCAAAAGTTGGATCAAATTTCGTTTTGGTTTTGGGCTTCATTTTTCAAGATCGATCGAACCGGTCGATCGGTGTTGCAACGGCGGTCCGACCCCCGTATTTTCGATCAGATCGCTGGTCGAATCACCGCCCACCGGTCCGACCTTGATTAGTTGCTTGGCCGATCATTGGTTGAACGTCGGTCGATCGCCCGTAGCCGGCCGACCGCTCGTGCTCGTGATCGCCCTTTGAGATTAAGTCTCCACTTTTGTGACGTGTGGTTATCGGGGTTATCGAACCAAGACAAGGCTTGCATTTGGCGCCATCGATCTCGTTAGCTTTCATAGCTAAAGGAGTAAAGTTCGTGTTGAATTTGATTTAGGCGAAAAAGTTTAGAAAGCGCCTATTCACCCCCCCTAGTCGCCTTTCCGGTCCTACATCCTTGCTCACCAAATCCTCACTCATCCTTCCGTTCATGAGATCATGGCATGAACTTGGGACGAGGAGACTTGGTTCGATTTGGACGACTACTCCAACCTCGACATGGACGCCTACATCCAGCCCATGCAGGGTGATTGGACGTTGTTCTCTTCTTCCTCTGCCGGTTCGCAAGTCGCTAATGACGCTGAAGTCGAGCAGATGGATGAGGACGCACAACTGCAACAAGTGGCGCTTCTCGAGGGACATGCCACTCCGACCAGTTCGGAGCGTCCAAGAATCTCTCCAAGCCCGGTCTTTCTGACCGGCAAAGAAGGTGATAAAATTTCAGCCCTACAATTCGAGAGTCAATACACTCTCGACACCATCATGGCCGACAGGTATTCGCCCACGGCTTCTGGAATTACCGCCGTTCTACGGCATGTGCGGAACTACCGCACCTACAAGACAAGCACAGTAACAGCTATATCAGACGAGAAACTAGCCGTTGGAAAAAACAGTGCGGAACTACCGCCAACTAATTTGCGGTACTTCCGATTATCGGAAGTTCCGTAAATTTTTTGCGGTACTACCGCTCTTCAATGAAGCGCAAAAAGACCCTCTCTGGAAAAAACGTTCCGCGCGAAAATCAGAACTTCCGCGGTGCGGTAGTTCCGCTCCCAACATGGCGGTACTACCGCGCTTCCAGAAAATCGGCTAAGTCCCAAAAAGGGTGCTCTATGGAAAAAGCGTTCCGCGAGATTTTCGGAAGTTCCGCCCATCGGTAGTTCCGCAGTTATAACGCCGGAACTACCGATTATCCTGACAAAGCAGCAAATGGCTTTTAAAACAACTTCAATTGCAAAACACATTTGCTAATTGATTAGCCATGCCTAACAATGATCAAAGGCAAGATTCCTAACAAGTTGCAAAGCATATTTGCTAACTTTTAGAATCATACCACAAGAAAAAAGGTACATGGACTCAAACTATTTGCAAAACACATTTGCAAACTTAAGTCACGTGCTACAAGAAATCAAATATGAGTATCAACTATTTGTAAAACACATTCGCAAACAATAGCATCATGCCACAAGGCTGCATGGACTTCAACCATTTGTAAATTATAGTTCCGTGCTACAAGGATTAAATGCACGAGCATCAATTATTTGCAAAACACATTCGTAAATAACAGCTCCATGCATAGATGAGCTAGAGCAAACACAATGAGCTATCAACACATGACTAACTCATGCTACTAGTCAAGACCCCTCTTAATAATATGATAATCCTATACTAGCAATCCGGTCTTCCATCCAAACACCTAGGCTGGTAAAAGACTAGTAATACATCCTTATCCCTAGCTAGTCTACCTTTGCCTTGCATCTTCTTGAAGCTTGATGACACACATCATCACTTCAAGTCCGGGTCATTAACTTGATAATCATCAACACATGATGATCCTTTTTCTTCAAGTTCTTCTCGTGAACATGCATCAACTCATGATACATTCTTCACTTCGGGATCTTGTCTTGAACATCATCAACACATGATGATTTCTTCATCCCGAGTCTTGACATGCATCAACACATGATGCATTTCTTCACTTGACCTCCACCAACACATGATGGGTCTTCTCTTGACTTGATGTGCGTCAACACATAATACAACCTTTACTTCAAGTCTTGATATGCATCAACACATGATGCATCCTTGAATCTTGACATGATGATCAACTCATTATCATCCCAAGTCCTCATCACCCTGGAATATAACCTATACATCAAACTCATGGGAAAAGTTAGTTCCACAATATGATTATCATTAATTACCACATCATACAATTAACTCATAATGGTGGGACAAGATACTTCAATAATTCCCTCTTTGTAATTGATGATAACCATTTAATTGCACATAAATTGAATTGATAAAAGTAACACATTATGAGTATATATAAACTACACAAGTCATATATATATACTCACAACATGAGTATGCGAGAACTAACAAGTTCTACATACTCAAAACTTGAGTATACGAGAACTGCATAAGTTCTATATACTCAAAACATGAATATACAAAAACTACACAATTTTTATATATTCGAAACATGAGTATACACGAACTACACAAGTTATATATACTCAAAACATAAGTATACAAAGACTACACAAGTTTTGTATACTCAAAACATAAGTACACAAAGACTACACAAGTTTTGTATACTCATATGGAAATGCTTCAAAGTAAAGATTCCAAATATATGTTGTAAACGGAATATAGATCAATACTATTGAAACCACAAAATATAGCATGAACTCCCCCTAAATGTGTGCATACACAAATGTATAATAGAAACATATGCATATATTCAAGATATACTTATGGTGAAGTGCAACCTATATTTTGGATCCGATGAATGCAACAATATATAAGAGTATAAGTCGAATGCATACCTCGTTGAATTTCACCTTTATATCAAAATGAGACTACCCATTAGATATAACAATAGAAATGTTAGTCTCATAATTAGATTTGTTATTAATCACCAAAACACTCTATTAACTCATAATCGCGGATGAGGAAGATGATGAAATCTCATTCTCTTGCATGGCGTGGATACATTCGTCCATGTCGAGATGGGAGTAGTCAGCCAAATCGAACCAGTTCTCCTCATCCCAAGTTCATGCCGTAGTCGCATATACGATTATGAAGGACGGATGAGGATTTGCTCGAGCGAAGAATTTCTTCAAGAAATTTGCGCCTTCTACCCCACGGACGGTGCAATGTCGACGATCAAATCGCCGATCTTATGAATATAAAAAACAGAGGAAAATGGAGCGTATCCCCTAGAATGGATTGTAATCACTCTTTATTGCTATGAACTGACTATTACAAAGAATGCCTATCTTCAGACAGAAGGCTAATCCTAGTTACACTGGAATGTAATGCTTGCTATGGGAATCGACTGCTAATCTTCGCAATTGCCTTCAATCTCCCCTCCTCCTTCATCTTTCGCGGCCCCCCTTAAGTAGTTAATGAAGTGTTGGCCATTTATCCTCTAGAGAGACGTCTGTTAGGAAGTGACGCGTCTGGTCGGAGAGATGTGTCAGTTGACAGGGTATCATCTGCTGTTCGGTTATATGTCTGTGATACATTCAACTGTAATCCAGTGTCTTAGAATTATGTAACGTCGCGTGGTATGGAATATACATCACATGTTCCATTCATCACACGTTAAGGATACATCTGGATTCTGATCCAGATGATACCAGTTCGTAGCCTTACGAGCGATCAAATGGTCGGGGATTAGGCACGATACCTTGTCCGACCAGGGTATTTATTGTGTAACCTCTTAAATCCTTACGACTAGTGAGGTCGTTAGCCTTAGGGGTTACGACCACGAAGTCGTATGGTATTCTCTTATGTAAGATAATATATCGATGTTTTAATCTCCGTCAACCATATATGTTAGGATTGGGTCCAGTCGGTAGTAATGAACATGGTATGTGGAGGCATTTTTGTCTATACGAAAATACATTATCAAGTACGGAACTTGAATACGTACAAAAGTGGTGTAAAATGTACATACATAATGTCATATCTCCAAACATGGTCACCTTTTAATGACATATTTTAAAGAACAAACTCTTCAGTAATATATTTTAAAACCATGCACTTTACGACGATATATATCTAATTTTTAGTAAAAATAATAGAGGGAATAATTAGCTAGTTTTTCAGCCCGCACAATTGCACGGCACTACACATAAACATCAGGTTTTTCACAACTTATTTTTTGACTTTAAGTAACGGGAGTTTTTGTAATGACTCTGATTTCATCACATTCATTCGCCTTACCACTTTATGAAATATCACAAATAATCAAACCATGCAACTCTTTCTCATCCAGTCGCGTCTAGTTGTACACATGGTGCTGACTGCTGAAGGAAGCTGTGCTAGAGTAGTGCAAATATAACGCGTACGAGATAAACGGAGCATTGGGGCAGCTTTAGGGCATTCTCGGAAATCGGAATGGGGCCTCCTAGACGACCTGCTGCCGCTGGTTGGACACTGCAATCTCGAGCTTCTTACCACGCGGCGTCTCTCCTCCGGCACTGAAGCAAGTGTTGAGTACGAATGATCTTGCTTCTGCCGCCGCCGTTGGGGGGGTCTTGTCGTTGGAAGATCCGGCCGCTTTGTGCAGCCTCTGCATCTTCTTCTTCTTCTTCTTCCTCCTCTCGTGCAGCACCTGCCGCATCTCGGTCGGTCTCCGCGCTGGAGAGCAGAGAAAGAAGGCTAGGTTTTGGGTCAGAAGCGCTGTTGGAAACCTTGGGACGCTCCTGGCGCCTCCAAACAGCCCAAAGGCACATTGTACTCTACATCTATGACGATTTATGGGCCCATAAATCATTGAGCCACAAACACCTCACCGAAAATTTCCGCTTACGAGTGACTTGAGCATCCTAGTTCCTCTCTATTCTTTTCTTTGTCGATAAAAAATGTTCCTCTCTTGCAGTAAAGATTGCATGGGCGCTTATGTTGTGTGGTACATGAGTAACGCACACGAACTAGTACCACCAAGGAAGATCCTGCATGTTCCAACTGACAATCTGAGGTTGACTCTTTGGAGACTATGCGCTGCAAATGTTGAAATTACCGAAATTTAACCATCCAATAATGCGTTCGTAGAATCTCTGCCACTCCGTGGGTGATGGATGCCATTGCACTTCCAAGATGTATATATGCATAAGGGTAACAGAGTACGTGACTTGGAAGAAAAGATGCCGCTTCTTGACTCGCCTTTGCTGCAGGAGTTCATCTTGTTCCTCATGGCCAACCGGGGCTGGAACACGCGCGTCCAACGGCACCGGCGTCGCCTCCGGCATCCCGTGACCATGATCCGCAGCGTCGCGGAGGTCCGGAGGGTCCGGAACGGCTCCCTCGCGGCGTGGCTGCATCAGCTCAAGGGATTTCATTACCGGTACAAAAAAAAAAAAAAACTGGGTTAGCCGATAAGGCCGGCCGATAATTGAAAAATTTCAGTCGATTTCAGTCGAAATTTTCTTAAATAAAATATTAATTTTTCGGATTTTAAATTAAAAAAAATCAAATTCAAGCAAAAATCAATCAAACCAGAAATTTCAGCACCGGTTTGAAATTCTACTGAACCGCCGGTATACCGATTTTCACCGATAATCGGCGATTTTCGAATCCGATTCAACTGAGAGCAGAGGCGCTCCTCGGGCAGGCCGTGCTGAACGCCACCAACGATCCGGCGGGCACCGCGTCGACCATCGTCGGCTCCGCCAAGCGCCTGCTCGCCCTCATCAAGACGTTGTTCGTGATGGCCCCGAGCTGGACAGGCCGAGCCACGCCATCGAGGAGCTGGAGACCCTGGCCAGCGATTTGGACCGCTTCCTCAAGGTCCTTGAGATGACCATCTCCGCCGACATGGACATCGACTCCGGCGACGCTGTCTCCTCCATCTGGCTGGCCGTGGCAGCGATTGGCAGGGAGGAGCTCCCCATTCCAGGTGGGAAAAGGAAGCGGGAGGCGAGCTGCGGCGGCGACGAAGCGAGTGACGGCGGCTCGACGACGGCGGAAGCCGCGTCGAGCCGGCACCGGGTTTCCGCCGTCGTCGAGCCGCCAGCGGGTGAAGCGCCGGATCCTTGAGTGGATGCGGCCCCACCAGTGGTTCGCCGGCTTCCCCTTCGGCGCTAACCGCCGGCCAGCCGTGGCCCCGAGGGTTCGCCGAGCCCAGACAGTGATGCCGGAGGCGATGGCGAGGGTGCGGAGCAGGAGAGCGAAGCCGAGGAGGACCCGGGGGCCGGCGGGGCGCCAGATCACCAGCTTACAGAGCCTCGAATGGCAACTCTCGCGCATCACTCTATACTCTATAGGCGATTCATGCTACGTCCCCCAAAACCTTCTCCTGGTGATCTCTAGTTAGCTAGTATGTCTAGTTCTAACCCCGCCCCGAACCAGAATTTTTTTAAAATAATATTATTTTAAAAATGTTACAAAAATGAATGGTCTGTCTGAAAAATAACAAAAATAAGTTAATGTCGTCGGTTGAACTGGTGACGAGCATCGCAACAGAACAATCATGCATGCAGGTTCTGCTGTCCTCTCGTTGTCGGTCCAACTTCCTATCACCGCTGAACTGTAATGTAAAGTTGAATCAGCGCTCCTATCGCCAGCTCAATCAAGTAAACCGACGACAACAATCTAGTCAGAAACCTCAAAAATTCACTCCAAAGCTCATTTTAAATCCAGAAAGGAAGAGAGGGAGAGAAGAAAGGTAACTAAGTTCTACCAGTTCGTTACGGAGGTGAGATAGACGGAGCATCAGATTCGATCAGCCATCTTACATGTACATTTTTAAAAATTGTGTACATTATGTCAAAACCTTATCGGTTAGCAAACAAAAATAGCGACATAGAATTTAGTAGATTAGATAAATGTAGCCAAATTATGTAGTACATCATTTGAGCTGTATACGAGTTAGGTAGAGTGTAATCTAAATAATACCAGTTTTATTTAGCTCCCATTTGTGCGTGGAATTATATTGTTAATACCAAAAATTAACTTTTAACTAGCAAAAGAGCATGACACGTTTTAAAACTGTAAAAGAAATCTGAAGCAACTAATTAGGGTAGGTAGAGCCTAATCAAAATAATATCATATTTTATTTTGCTCCCCATTTGTGTGCGATAATTATATCCGTAATGCCGGAAATTAATTTTAAACTAGAAAAATAGTGTGACACGTTTTAAAATTGTAAAGAAAATCCAGAGCAGCTAATTAGGGTAGGTAGAGCCTAATCAAAATAATATTAGCTTTATTTATCTCCCCATTTTGTTGGCGGTAATTATATTTTTAATTTCAGGAATTAATTTATAACCAAAAAATAGCATGACACGTTTTAAAATTATATAGAAAATCTGGAGCAGCTAATTAGGGTAGGTAGAGCCTAATCAAAATAATCTCAGCTATATTTAGCTCCGTAGGGTAGGTAGAGCGTAATCCCAACTTTATGACTTGTCGCATAAATTTAGTTTCTATTTGTGGTTGGTAATTATTTTGCTAATGCCGCTTCCTATTACCTTATTATATATTTTGTAGTCTTTACAATGTATGCACTGAAATTTTAGGTATGACGGACCTAGGCCACACTGCCGAGTGGTCATACGAGTTGCTTGACCCGGTGATTGACCTACATCACCGTAGCCGTCTCAGTACCATCATCCCCCAGGAGGGCGAGACAGCGATTGAGCTTGGCGCGTTGCGGCTGCGCACGCCCATCAAGGCATGGAGGTTGCACCCAACCTGGTTTCGAGGTACGTGCTGTTGCGATCCTCGTGTACTTATTTGTGGCCTGACTACTACGTGTGGACTAACGTTCATTCGTAACCTGACCCGACGCAGGTTGAGGGCGGCAGGCCCCCTTCCACTGGCACAGATGGTGGAGCCGACGTGGGAGGAGTCCTGGTCGTCCACCCAGGTGTTTTCCATACGACTAGGCCCTACTGGAGGCGTTGGTCGACCGGTGGAGGTCGGAGATGCACATGTTTCACCTTTCGTGCGGGGGAGATGGCGCCGACATCGCAGGACGTGAGCTTCATGACCGGGCTGCCCTGCACAAAGCTTCCCCATGGGGGCGTATGACATCTCGGCCATGTGGCGCACGAAGCTCCTGGCGAGGTTTTCCAAGACGTGCTGCCGCCGAGCAGCTATTACCAGGAGTTCAGCAACCCCCACGGGTGGACGCTGAGGTGGATCTACCAGTTCTACATATGTCTTTGTAACTATTGTCCTCTAGCAATAATCATTTGTGAACCTTGCTGACGTGTATATGTCTTCTTGCAGCCTGAGCGTATGGCGGAGAATGCACTTGACGAGATGGTGAGGAGACACTTTGAGGCCTTTCTATTGTGGCTGTTCGGGTGGATCATGTTTCTGGGATCCCACAGCGACAACGTCGACAAGCATTATGCCCGGGACGCACGTGAGCTCGCAGATTGGCCGATGGACGAGATCCAGCCCTACACCGAGGGTTTGGTCGTGTTGTGCATGACATATCGCGCACTGTGCGATGCGTGCCGCCGAGCCCATGACAGCTCCATCCTCTCTCGATGCTCGCTACTTCTGCAGTTGTGATCCTTCGAGCGCTTCCAGATCGGATGTCCACAGCTGGACTTAGGAGCCTACACAGTCAGCCTTTACACTGAGGACGACAATGTGGACTTGCCGACCATGGGCACGGTGTGGTGCCGCCGATGGGTTAGTTTCGTGAATATTTATTATTTTCTCATAATGCAATCACAATTTTGTGTTGTAAGTTTTTGTTTGGTCTATTCCACAGGTGACCTACACACCGATCACAACACAGGGGTCGTACCCGGACTACATCGCGATGTTCGACCAGCTGACGGATGACCACATCATCTGGAGATTGTACACTCAGGAGAGGGTGCTCGCGCGCGCGCCCGGAGGACAGTCTAGCCTGTGGACTCGAGACAACGTGTACTGGTACACGCTGAGGGCCTTGGTGTACGAGGTATTTGTGGAGGAGTACCAGGTGGCACGGGTCATGCGACAGCAGGTCCCAGCCCCTTGGGCTCAACGACTGCCAGCCCACGTCCATGGGTAAGTTCGTGTTTTACTTCTTTCGTACAATCTGCGTTACATACATACCGAATAATTATCTTGCCGTCCACAGCTACACTAGGAAGGGAGTACGTGGTAGTACCTCCTGGGCGGAGAAGATGTTTCCTTGGGTTGATGGTTGCCCAACGCCTACCACTCCTCCAGATGGACCAAATCCCACCCTCCCCCCTCGCCACGCGTAGATATGATTGTCATGACCTTGTTCCCTCCATTTGCACTAACTCCCAATATGTGGGTTGTGTTGTTTTGGGGCAAGATAACTCAATCTCAGATCATACACATCATGGTCCACTTGGAATGCGTGAAACAACCACCGCATCACAGCGCCCTATGTACCCCCTCTGCTCTTGGTAAGGGCACGGTCGCCGGTTGAAAATAACACATATCATTCCCCTCGGGACCCTCCATAACAGTCCTTGGACCGTAGTAAATTTTGAATTTGGTGACTTCCGACATAATTGACACACCAATTATGTACAACATACCACACTATGCAACCGTACATCCAAAACTATATAATTCATTCGGTTCAAAAAATTACCTCACAGGTGGGCAACCGGACGGACAGCGCTTCGCTAGCTTCTCTCATCCGCTCTACTCCTCTTCCTTCCCTCCTTCTCTTTTTTCTGAATAAAAATGAGTCACATGCCGAATTATAGTGTTTCACGGAGTTCTTATAGGAGAAAGAATCCTTGTCGCCAGTAGAACCAACGACAAGGAGTTGGACCGGCGATAGGGGACAACATGATTGCTGCCGCCAGTTGAACCGGTGATAGGAGCCTGTCGCCAGTTGAACCGGTGTCAGGAACCTATTTTTGTTATTTTTTAAGCCGACTATTTATTTTTATAATTTTTTAAAATATATTATTTTAATAAAATTCCCCGAACCCACCCTAGCCCATACAAAAAAAAAATGCAACTTTCCAAACAACCTAACCCACAAATCAAATTCTAGTAACCAAACCAATCCAGACCACGTACACTTTGCACTCAAACTAGACCAACCCATTTCACCAATTCAGGTTGAACCCTTTTCCAATCCGTTATCTGTCTTAACCCATTTCCACCTACCCAAAGTCAACTCAAATTAAAACACAACCCACTTTGTCCATTTCAACCCAATTCATTGCCATGTCTATGTATGTCCCTGAATCGATCCATGGCAGCCTAAAATGCCAAGCTAGCTTCTTTTTTTCGAAAAAAAAGCCAAGCGAGCTAGCTGGGCAGGAGTTGGTAGATTATTTCGAAAATTCTAGACATAATTTTCTTAGTCTTTTCCCTCATTAATTAGCGTTTAGTTCCACGTGCCTTCGTTGTACGTTCTCATCAAGCTTTGAAATTATGGAGGACTAGTCACCTAAGTTAATGCACTCTGCTTGTTGTTAATCAAATTTTTGTTCGTTATCCTTTGGGTTGAATGTTTTACTTACTCTAGTTGTTGTATGCTTAAGTATATCGCTTGGGCTAAGAATTAATTTGCTAAGTAAAAATAATGAAGCATAATTACTGAGTTTTTTTTTTTGAGAAATATGGAGCCTGAAAAACATCAACCCTGGCCAGTCCCATTTTTATGTACAGACGTGAAGCACAGTCAGGGGCGTAGCCAGCCATGGGTCAGGCCTCGGGTCTGGTCTAATTCAATTTTTTTGTTTTTTTGTTGAATTTAGTATGGTAATTTTACTCTGGTCCTCGGGCCATTGCCCCGGAGGCCCGAAGCCCAGATCCACCCCTGAGCACAGCTACATAGCTAGTTTGACCTTATCGATAAGAATGTAGTAGATATCGTATCCATGGAACTATGGAAGAGTTGTTGCCTCTATAATGTCGGCAGCTTTAGGGCATTCTCGGAATGGAGCCTCCTAGACGACCTGCTGCCGCTGGTTAATTGGACACTGCAATCTCGAGCTTCTTACCACGCGGCGTCTCTCCTCCGGCACTGAAGCAAGTGTTGAGTACGAATGATCTTGCTTCTGCCGCCGCCGCCGTTGGGGGCCTTGTCATTGGAAGATCTGTTCGCTTCGTACAGCATCTGCATCTTCTTCTTCTTCCTCCTCCCGTGCGGCATGTCGGTCGGTGGAGAGCAGAGAGAAGGCTAGGTCTCGTGTCGTATGCAACTAGGCAAGTGACAGCGTACGTGTCAGCGGCTACGCTTCCACCATGGTATAAAGCTCGTCTCCTCCGTCGCCAAAGTTGGATCCTGCATGTTCCAACTGACAATCTGAGGTTGACTTTTGGAGAAACTATGCGCTGCATATGTGGAAATCACCGAAGTTTCACCATCCAATAACGCGTTTCCATGCAAGTGCAGCTGAGGTGGCGCAAATACATCAATACAAATTGCCATACGCAATTGCATACCTGCGTGCCACCTAGCAATGGTACTGAAATTTTAAAAAATTTGTTGGGAAGAAAGGACCTGTTGACGCGTGGACATGACGTAACCCGTACTCGCCATCACCAGTCGCAATCAGCGTTAAGAAGCGCAAGTAATTAAGCGAGCGACACACCCAATCAAACTCAACTTCGCTTCCACAACAAATCCGACGCAGCCAGTCAGAGTCAGCTGCACCCCCGCGCCCGGACTCCACGTCCCAGCCAATCACTGCCCTCCACGTGGTAAATCTAGCTTCGACTTGACAGCTTAGCAGCTGCCCGTACTCTCCCCTCTCTCTCGTCGTGAAGGGAGCTGCGATTCCAAAAACGGCTTAAACGGCCGCGTACACACGAGGCTTCCTTCCACAGATCCACACAAAACCACCGGAAATTTTTTGCAAATCCCCAAGCGGATTCCGCACAGAAACCCACCGCGTTGCGTCGAGAAGAGAGGAGCGTAGCGGCGGTGTCGGGCCATGGGGAACAGCATATACAGGTTCCTGTGCGGCCTCTGCTCACGGTCGTCGGAGCACGCCTTCCAACCGCACGGCGCGCACGCCGCCGTCGACGCGCTCGGCCGCGACATCCTCCATTTCGAGCGCACTTCGCAGGTGAGCTCAATTATTGTTTGCGCTGCGCTGCTGCGGTTGTTCTTGATGTTAATTACAGCTTTACCGTTTGTTTATTTTGGGGATTTGTGCGTGATTAATTTTAAGGTTCCGGAAGGGCTGAGCCGGCATGTGGTCTCCTCCAAGAAAGCACAGGCTAACTGGTAATTCGATTTTCTTCCTTCTTGAACTTTAAGCCGATGAGGCTGGGAAAGATCAAGAAATAATTGCCGTTGATGCGAGAGATTCAACTTGTGAAACTGTGAAAGTGACGTTTGAGAGAAGAAAGAGATGAAAGAAATTTGCATTTTTTTCTAGCGAAAAACTAGAAATTAGCATCTAGTGAATTTGGTGGCGAAAGAGTGGTTCAGTAAAGGAGTAGCTACTGGATTCAACTGAAATAATTGGCCGAGGAATTGGCAATGAAGAATTCAGTAAAAATAGCAGTTATAAATGCTTGGAGTAATTGGCAGTAGGAACAAAGGGATTTACTGAAATTAATTGTGAGCAAGCTTTTGTGTGTTTGCAAGAAGAAATTAATGGTGAGCATTGCAACATGGCGAGAACAGTAGAAACAGCTCGAGTTATGCTTATAAAATATACTGTCTTGATTTTTTTTTGAAAAATATAAAATTAAATTTCCGGTGCTGATGTAAGGTACAAGAAGCTGCTAGTGGCATGGAAGAAAGCCAGGCCGACCCCGAGGACGCCTGAGGAAGCCGCGCGGCTCGTCGTACAGACACTGAAGAACCATCAGAAAGCAGACGTTGAGGTACCGATCTAAAATTCCGAAACATAGTTTTATCAAAGTCACAATGTGGTGCACGGTAATTTCTAAGTCTGTAAATATGCCTGCCTGCTTGTGTTTGTCCAGGGCTTCTTGGCTTTCTATGGCCTTCCGCATCCAAATGCAGCATCTGCTGCTCCTGTGTCTCACACTACTCCCACGCACAAACCTGAAGGCGCCAGGTATGAGCTGCACACGCTCCCGGTGAGTCTGCTGTCTCTTTCTTTTCTCCTGAACTTTTCATGTCCCTGACGGCTATTGACTAACAAGTGTGCCTGCTAGTTTCATAGGTGGATGCAAAGGCTGTGGCCGACGGCGACACCATCACCGTGTACGTTGACACGGCTGACCCTCGTGAGTCCGGCAATGTGCCTCGTGAGGTTCGGAAAGCCGCTGCGGAGCGGACCAAGGCGCGGGCGGCCAAGAACTACCAGAAGGCTGACGCGCTGCAGAAGATCATAGTGGATGCAGGATATAGGTCACTTCAAAATTCACATCGATCAGTTATCTTCGTGTGGTTCGTGTTGTGACAATTTCTGAAACTTCTCAATGTAGGCAAGTTCCTGACGCGAGAGGCGAAGAAGTGCTTGCGAAGAAGTACAGGATCAGACTAAGGTTTTGTGCTACTACTTGATCAATGATGAAGAGCTTCTGTCCTTCCTTTCCCTACAATTTTGATGTAGTAGTATGTGAAATGAAATGCAGGGGGATTGATGCGCCGGAGAGCTCCATGCCGTACGGCAAGGAGGCAAAAGAAGCGCTGGTGAAACTGGTGCAGGGGAAGAGCTTAAAGATCTACGTGTATGATGATGACCTGTATGGTAGATGCGTGGGGGATATCTACTGCGATGGGGTGTTTGTGCAGGTAAGAATGCTCTGAACATACATCTTTAGAATACCTGGTGGAGACTAGTATAACTGGAAGCAACTTAGAAAGTACTGCAACATTTTTGCACCATGTGCTGTTGGCTTTCGGCATTCCGATTACAGCTGTAGTATTGTAATTTAACAAGTTGAGTGCAACTTAGGGTCATGAAAAGCTTAGATGTTGGACAGAATAGAAGCAAAGGTTTTTTGGAACATTAATAGAAGCAAAGTACAAAAACTTTTGCTTCTGCAATCTGCAAGGAACTGTCGAAATGTTTCAGCTGACGATACGTACTGAACCAGTTAAGCTTTTCTTGGATGTCTGCAACTTTTTATAATTACAGAACACATAATTTTCCACTTGCTTTATGGATAGGAAAAAATGTTGAAGAAAGGGTTTGCATGGCACTACACTGCCTATGATAAACGCCCGGAGCTGGCCAAGGTAAAGTAGTATTAATCGACGGCATACAGCCACACATTGATCACTTAACTGAAAAATAGCATGAAACATTCTGAAGTTATATGGAACTATGTATGCAAATTTGATGAAAGAAAGCCTTTTTTTTATCTGTCAGTGGGAGAAGCAGGCGCAGGCTGGCCGCAAGGGCTTGTGGGCGTCGTCAAAGCCACAGAAACCATGGGAATGGAGGAAGGAGAAGCGCAACGGTACAGCATGAACAGGTTGCAGAGTTCCATGTTGCGTGTTGTGAGTGGTGACCATGAACAGCTGATTGATTTATAGGCTGCGGACTTGTAGCCCGGAGCAATACTCACACCACTGTAGATCGTGTAGAGTGCACACTAGGTTGTGAAACAGGAATGCATTGATTGGTGTGTTCTCTAATTGTATGGTGTGATTTGTGTTGTACAATTGCAGTACTTGCATTGGACCATTGCTATTGCTGTAGAAGGGAAACTGATAGATTGTTGTAGTGAATGTCATGTTGTCCGTGAATGTTGAATATCCATGAGGTGAAGAAGATGCATGTAACGTTACCTTTTCGGACGGTAAATAGTAATTATTATTTAGTTTCTGTTTTTCATTCGTATTTTCAATTTGAATTATAATCCCAAATTCTCTTAGCTCTTTTAAAGCTCGAGTTTGTGTTTCATACCTCTTTTCAATTCCCAAATTCAAATTTTATTTTGAATTCACCTTTTCCAGTTTTTTTACCTCTTCCCCATTTCTTTGGGTCGACCCATTTCTCCTCCCGGGTTTTCCCGGCCCATCTGGCTTTCCTCCTTTCTATCCCCCCTGGCCCACCTTTCCCCGGCCGAACCCCGGTCCATTCCCCCCCACCCCCGTCTTTTCTCCCCGTCGCACCTCAGCCTTCGGCCCAACCGCGCCCGTCTTCACCCCCCTTCTCTCTCTTCTCTTTCCCCCACCCCGACCGCGTCGCCCAGTCCTTCCTCTCCCCTCCTCTCCTGGCTTTCCCCTGGTCCCCCCTTCTCTTTCTTCCTCCCGCTTCCGCCGCCCCGCTCGTCCTCTTCGCCCCGACCGGACCTGCCTCCCCTGGACCTGGCGCCGCCTGCTCCGCGCCTCCCCGCGCTGTCCGCCTGCTCCCACTACTACAAAAAATGACATCACAGAAGGTTCAAAATCGTCACCACAGATGGTTTTATGAACCGTCTGACTTTATGTGTCTGTGATGACATGAGGTCATCATGACGGTTTTGAACCGCTCAGGAAAAACTATCACAGACGGTTCTATTCACGAACCGTCTGTGATAGCGTTTTCTATTGCAAAAAAATGAAAACGGGTTTTCACTTCGTCTGGAGCCTCCCGAGCCTCGCGAATGAATCTGATATGGATTTTCGGATTGAACTTTTGTTAGATTTCCCACAATAGCCACAGTATCACCCACATCACAGTAGCATCAACTCAATCCATTCACAGAGCACTAAAAACAACACAACATCACCCACATCACAGTAGCATCAACTCAATCCATTCACAGAGCACTAACACATCACAGTAGTAATCCACATCACAGAGCAAAAGGGGGGAGTAGAGAGAGTGAGGTCGTGGGAGGCTGGGGCAACGAGGTCGTGGGAGGCCGGCGACGACGAGGCCGGGGCGAGGTGGAGGAGGCCGTAGGCGACGAGCTCAGGGGAGGACGGGGCGATAAAGTGGAGGAGGCCGGGGGCGACGAGGTCGTGGGAGGCCGACGACGACGAGGCTAGGGCGAGGTGGAGGAGGCCGCGGGCGACGAGCTCAGGGGAGGCCGGAGCGCAAGGTCAGGGCGAGATGAAGATGGCAGAGGAGAAATGACAGAGGAGGAGATGGAGATGGCAAAGGAGGAAATGGAGGACTCTGTTAATATAAAGAGATTTTCGACAGCCCGCCCATTAAGTGCAAATTTTCGTTTTCCCGCCCAACAAAACAAAAGTATCATAGACGGTTTTATAAAAAAAAACCCGTCCGTGATGACATATCACAGACGGTTCGTATCATGAACCGTCTGTGATAAGCATCTCATCACAGACGGCTTTTAATACAAACAGTTTGTGATAATCTAAGTCATCACATACAGTTTGTATTAAGAACCGTCTGTGATTTTAGATTTACCCTTCCCCTCCCATCCCTCTGTCCTGGTGCCCGTGCGCGCCTCCCCTGACCCTCCCGTCCCACCGGCCATCGTCTCCACCATCGGCCTTGGCGTCCCACGCCTCCCCAACCGCCGCCGCCTCCTCTCTAGTGTCGCCCCGGCGCCGCCGCCACCTCCCTCGACTTCCTCCCCTCCCCGGCGTTCCATTTTAGCCGCTGCCCGTGCGCCTCCGCCGGCTCCTCTGCTGCGGCTGCCGCTAACTCTCTCTCTCCATGTGTCTGACTGGTCCACCCTTGTGCAGTAGTGGAGGTGTAGAACAGCAGCAATAGCCGAAGTAGAGGATTTGGCAAAGAAAAATTTGTGTTATGATCATGAAATATTTTGTTAACCTCGGTAGATTAGCATCTTTCCAATTGGCAAAAATATTCTAAAATATTTAGCATCTTTCCAATTGGCAAAAATATTCTAAAATATTTATTCTCTAATATTTGAGAGCTGTCGATTAAGCACTTCTTTTGCAAAATCCCTGGAAATTGAAATTATGCGAATAACTTTCAAAATCGCTCCATCGTCTCTGCGATCATGTCAAATATTGGTTAAAACTAATTTATTCAACTTTTTTTGCTTTTGGGTAAAAGGCATCGTGGTTTAAGAAATTAATTTGCAATTTTCTAAAATAATTTTTGGCATCTATTCGGGATTAACTTGTTAATCTCAATATCTCGCTTTGAAAACTTGTATATTAATCTTGTAATCTTATCAAGTGTTCCTTGGTATAAATATTGTTTTAGCGCATCCTTTTTTATCCTCGATTAAAAGTTATCAAGGATAAAATGTTTTAATGTCTTTTAAGCCCGCAAAATATCCAGAGTGGACTTACGACTATGTAGTGGTCGTAGAAGGACTTACGACCATGATATAGTCGTAGCAAGGCTTACGACTATGGGGGTGATTGTAGAAGAACTTACAATCACTTGTTAGGCCTCTCCCTTATAGATATAAGGGGTACTTCTGGGGACTATGTGACATCATATTTACCTATAATAAGAATTATAGATAAAAGATAAAATGAGGATTATTAGATCCTCGTCATCTAGCCCCGACTTTAAGTGAAAGTAACTTACTTGGTAAAGGTTTCAGAATGGACTTACGACCATGAACATGTCGTAGAAAGATAGTCGAAGGAAAAACTCTTCCGATTGATACTTCCTTTGACCAGAAAGATTTGGTCAAGAAAGTAATTTTACTTGGAGGTGATGAAACGAACCTAACTTTCCCGAACAGGCCATCTGGGGAATTGCAAACAATCTCTACAGATCTGTTGATGAGACGGTTCGGCGATTGCAATCGTGAAGATTGCTTACGACTATCAAAAGTCAGAAAACCCCTACGACCGCCCGGTGGTCGTAGTAGGGAATCGGAGAAAAGCCTTCCGATTGATATTTCCTTGACCGAAATACTTGGTCAAGAATGTAATTTCGCTTGGGGTGACAATACGCACCTAATTTTTCTCGAACATACCATCTGGGAATTGCAACCGCTCTCACAGACTTGTCCGATGAAGCGGTTCGGCGGTACAACCAACTCCTACTGAGACCTATAGGCGAGGCGGTTCCGGCGCGGAGATCGTCTGTTATAAAAACTTACCGGGAGGTAGACTTGGGTTTTACTTTTCCCCAAATCACTCCATTTGTTCTTCGAGCTCTTGCTTTCTTCGTCCTCGACTAGGTTTCATCTTCTCCGCCAACCCAATCAAAAGAACTTCTTGCTTCGAGCGAAATGGCCAAGAGAGTTTGAATGGGAGGAATCGGAGATGGATGCGCTAAGATCAAAATCTTGGTCGATGTCGGAAGATCCTGAGAAGGCTCGTGAAGTGGATTCGCCATCGGGCAAGATCGCCATCGGGGAAAATGGGCAAATCCGCCTTCCAAGCGACAGAGTGCGGCCTTCGACATTACGCCCACCCTTTCTTATAAGAGTACTCGAACACTTTGGGGTGGAACTGGTGAACTTAGGTCCCAATTCCATTACCATGTTGAGTGTGTTCGTATCTCTGCGAGGCATACCGGGATTCCGGCGGATCTCGATTGCTCCAATATTATTATGGGATGGCTCGACAAACCGGAATTGCCTAAGTCATGATCTCAAGCTCCACGACTCGAAGTCGAAGGAGTACATTCGAGCTTTACCCGGTCTTCGTGGTCGGAAATTTGGAGGAAGAGGTGGTTCTCCGAAGGTCACCTCAAGACGACCTTTCTTTCGTGGGGAAAGTCGCTGAAAAGAAATCTTCATGGATTCAACCTGAAGATATTAGCGGATTAGCCCTTATATTCAAGCCATTAAGGACTTGAAGGAAGAAGGGTGACCGGATGGCATGTGGTGAAAGATTTCATCACACGAATTAGTCCTCTCAAGAAACGAGCATCTCCTATGTGGAGGTACTCGGAAGAGGAGACCCCACGAGAGACTACGAGGAGGGTAAGCAATTGTTGACTTAACTCTCCGCTTGGTCTTTCTCAACTTTGTCTAATATTTTTATCTGCTTACGGATCTTTCACAGCCGAGGTTGACTCAGTCGACTCATCTCGTGAGAAGTCCCCGCCACTCAGGGGTGGTTCCTCAAGTCATTGCGGTTTTGTCCGCAGATGAAAGGATAGAGCGCCTAAAGGTAATCGTAAATCTGATTCTCTCTTTAGGATTTTATAGTCGAGAAGATACTTACGACTAATGGTGATCGAGAATATCTTACAATCAAGAAAAAGTCGTAGAAAAACTTACGACTTGGTACTAGTCGTAGAAAAAACTTACGACTAATTAGTGATTCTTCTTTTTCTGTTTTGCTTTACAGAAAGTAGGCATGGAAAATCGCCAGGACGACGAAGAAGTCGTTCTGATGACTATTGGCGCTGGGTTGTCGAAAGACAAAGACTCGACTCCTCCCTCGAAGAGACGCCGACTTGTAAAATCTCTGAGCAAGGGGGAGCAAGTTCGAGTTCGGTCTTTCGACCAAACCTCTGAGACTCGCGGCATTGTAGTTGTATCTGAAGCCGAGGCCGCAGCCGTCGAAGCCGAGGAGGTTGAAGCAGTTGAACCTCTCAAGCGCAAACCTCGCAAGGCTAAGGTACCCTTCTATTATGACACGGAATCTTTCGCAGTTGGTGCCACTCCTAGTTTTATTAAACAACTGGAAAGGGAGAACTGGAAGGATTTTATGTCTTTTATGAAGGACGATGCTGCATCAAGACAACTCGCAATCGAGAGGCGATCTTTGCTCGGAATGGTCGAGACACCTCTCGTCCATCCAGAAGATCGAGAAACCGAGCTCGGTTCGTTTCAAACTCTGACGACGGGCGTGGTCGAGCCGAGCCAAATGTTGAACCTCGACGGGACGTGGTCGTGGAGAAGAAGAGGTCCTCCGTTGGGAGGATTGCTCCAAAATTCCTGGTTAAGACCAGGGTGCAGAGGTATGTGAAATGTACTGAAGTGTAAGAAGGACATTTACCTTTTCTTTTCACAACCTGATTTGCTTTTCTTTATTTCAGTCCGACTCCTTGACCCAGGGAATGCTTCACGAGAAGTCCATTGCTATCCCTTCACCATCGGAGAGGTAGCAACGGAGGTGGTCGAAGCATCACCCTTGGCCCAGGTGGCCGATGAAGTCGAGACTCCCAGAGTGTCTCCCACATCTGCTGAAGTCGTAACTACGACTCTTGAGGTAGTGGTATTATCGTTGAGGTGGCCGCCACTCATGAAGTCGTAGAAACAACAGATTTGTGGAAGCCTCTGGTCAAGGTGGTGACCACTGCGCACCGCTCTGGGAAGGAAATCGAGGAGGCGTTCCTTCCCTACCCAAAGAGAAATCACGGAACCGAAGGAGAAAATTTCAACTTCGTGGTGACTTCTTTGGGCTGCCTCCATCGTAGGGTCTTACGCTTACAAATCTGTGACCGAGTCCCCATCCCAAAGATATTCCCAATACGGATAATACTTTTGACAATGAGCGCCTCGAGAAGGTGTGGTGGGACAAAGTCGCGAGGAAAGATAAGCTGCAGCACCCGGACCTTGTATATTCGATTTTTGCTAGAACGACTATGAATGTAAGTATCTTGAATACTATATATGTGGCTTTCCTTCCCTTCTCTTTGTTTTCTTTTTGCAGAAAGCTCTGGAGCAAATTGCTGTTGTCGGTGAGTATCATCGACAACTTTTAGAGCTAAGACAAGAGAAAGAACTACTCTGCGCAGAGGCAGAGAGGTGGTAAGTCACTTATAATTCATAGTTGTTTTTGACTTAAATACTGTAAAAAGTTTCACGAGAATAGTCATGGAAGAAACTCATGATTTAAGTATCATCGAAAAGAACTTACGACTATTTACGACCAGGTAGTGGTTGTAGAAAGACTTACAACCATATCTTAGTCGCAGAAAAACTTACGACTAGGTCAGTGGTTGTAGAAGTATTCACAACCATTCAGCTGATGTTTATCTTCGTTCCTGTTTTTTGTAGGTTAAACGGTGATACGAAGACCTTAGTGACTCACCGATTGTGAAAAAGAGGAGTCGAGGAGGCTAAGGAATGAAGTATTAGTTCTCTCGGATAGACTTCGAGAGACCTCTCTCGATCTAAAAGATTGCGGGAAAAAATAAGCGAGAAGTTCGAACTTAAGACTGCTTTTGGTCTTTAACCTTTACTCGACCCTCCTTTCTTCTCGGATAAAGAAAAGAGATGCGAAGCTCGGATCAAGTTCAAGAAAAATCTTTGGTTATTCAGAGTTTTCCGCATTACGCGAATAAGGATCAAGAACTCGAGAGTTTTAGAACTCGATTAAATGTAAGTAAATCTTTACTGTTATTCTTTTTGAGTATCTTCCTTTTCTAATGCCAATTTCTTGTTGAAATTTTTGCCCAATTGAGAAGCCTCGAGGTCAAATCCAAGCAAAGACCTTAATCGCAATGAGTCCGTCGCATTGCTAAGATGAATGCAGAGGACATCGAGCATGGGAGCAAAAGCATGTCAAACTATTGCTTCCCATCGAGAAGAGGTCAAGAAATTGGATTCTCAATTAGTAGGTAAGAAAAGCTTTACCTATAATTATCTTTGTGTTATCTTCCTTTAGAAGTATATCTTTGTTTGACCGATATTATTCTTTTCGAACAAGTGGTCGAAAACAAGAAGCTTCGTGAGGCTTCGACTTGTACCCCACAGAGATGGAGTCGATGAAGACTAGTCTTCAAGGCAACATCACTCTCTGAACAATGTGCTTAATGAGCTACATTCGAGGGAAAACTCCTCGAGAAGATACCATAGCCGCTCACACAAGTACCATTGGGGAACAAGTCGGAAAATTGCAAGAAATGGTGACCACTCAAGACTAATCGTGAATCGATAAGGGAAGCAAATCGAAGTCTGCGAGAAGTTACGCTTTGGCGAAACTTAAAGCTCAAGACCCCCGCCTTAATGTTAAACCAATTGAAGCCGACTTCGACTGTCCTTGTAAGGCAGACAATTTTTGTTAATGAGTAATATATGATCCGCTTCATTTCCTGAAAATCATCTTGTCGAGTAGTTAGTAACTCAAAAGATAATAAACGAACGAAAGACTAAGAATTGAAGTCAAATTAATAACTTTATCCTAGCCCCGACTATTTGTTTAGATTGTTTAGACAATCTAAATAAATAGTGTTTAAAAATGGGGTTTCTGAAAACAAAGAGAGGTTTATTTAACTTATAGCTTTTGTTACGGGTGTCAAGCACTGGTCGAAAGAGTTAAAAACGACTCGTCACTAGGAAGTTCCTTCTAGTGGGCAGGACCACGTGCAGAAAGGAAAGGCTTCGACTAGGTGATGTTTTCATTTCCGACTAGTTTAATTGAACCAAGAACAAAGCAACTTGAGTTAAACAGACGCCTTAGAGGACTTTAGTAATTGTTCGTCCTTTTTGGTGGACTTGATAAGTCTTTTCCAGAGCAAAAGTAGGAGACTGAGCAGCGCTAGGAAGTTTCCTTCTAGTGGGCAGGACCACATGCAGAGAGGAAAGACTTCGACTAGGTGTGTCTCTTCCTTCGACCAGTTAAAACAAATCGAGTACATCAAAGGTGGTCGAACAAATGTAAGAAAGTGTACTCTACTTAGAATATTTTTTGAATTGAGTGAAAAAATAGACTAAGATTGAGAGAGTTGGCTTTGAGAACATTTCGACTGGATAGAACCCGGGCTCTTTGTACTGGCAGCAAAAATGAGTAACGAGTCGATGCTTGGAAATTCCTTCTAGTGGGCGTAACCACATGCGAGAGGAGAAGTTTCGCCCGGATGACGTTTCTCGCCGGCCAAAGTAAAGAAAGCGGGTGTTCTCATATCATAGTCGAAAGATTAAAAAAGCACTACTCGAAAATAAGGCAAAAAGAGGTAGAAAGAACCTGGACTTTTATTGCTTGAGAAATCGGTCACACATAGAATTTGCGTAACTGGTCGATGTTCCAAGAGTTTGAGAGAACCTGTCCATCTTCCATTGCTAGTCGACCGACCACCGCCGAAAGTTACCGACCATCGTGTAAGGACCTTCCCATTTAGGGAAAGTTTATTCGGTTAGACTTGGATTGGCGAGCCTCAATACTAAGTCACCTACAAGAAGGTGCGAGGTTGGACCTTACGATTATAGTATCTGCGCAGGGCTTGTTGGTAGACTGCCGAACGAATTAAGGCTAGGTTTCTCCTCTCTTCGAGTAGGTTAATGTCATCTGCTCGAAGTTGTTCCTGGTCTGAGTTGTTGAAGGTTTCAACTCGTGTCGACCGCAATTTTAGCTCCGGAGGAAGCATGGCTTCGGCTCCGAACACTAGAAAAAATGGTGTTTCTCTGTTGCTCGATTGGTGGTTGTCTGAATCGCCCATAATATGGAAGGTAATTCTTGTACCCAAGCCCCGAGCGCTAACAAGTCGGGTCGAAGACTCGAGTTTTAATTCCTCGCATTATTTGGCCGTTTGCACGTTCAACCGCCCCATTACTTTGGGGATGTGCAACAGAAGCATAGCATAACTTGGTACCCAATTCGTCGCAAAATTCCTGAAATTTTGCACTTGCGAATTGTTTACCATTGTCTGTAATTATCCGACTTGGTACTCCAAATCGACTAATTACGCTTCTCATCATGAACCTTTTTCGCCTGCTGTTATCGATTCATGAGTTCACTTGATCCATTTTGTGAACGTGTCAATAGCCACAAAAAGGAATTCGAAACCTCCTGGAGCTTTGGGAAACGGTCCTAGGATATCAAGCCCTGTGTCGCAAAAGGCCAAGAAAGAGGTATTGTTTGTAATGCTTGAGTGGTTGGTGTATCATCTACCATGAAATTGGCCTTGGACACACTTTTTAACCACCTCTTTAGCATCGCACAGGTCAGAGGCAATAAAAACCTTGTCGAAAGGCTTTACCAACTAATGTCTCAGAGGAAGCATGCGTCCCACAGATGCCCTTGTGTATATCGTGAAGGAGTGTTATTCCTTCATTTTGCGGAATGCATCGCATGAGTATCCCTTGGGTTCCTCGTTTATAGAGGACTCCTTCAACCAAAGTATACATTTTGGCTTTTCGGGATAATCGACCGCCTCAAGATCATCTTCGCACTGGAACCCTTGCAAAGATACTCGTAGATGGGAGTCATCCGTATCCTCGTAATCTAATGAGGCCATCTCAAGAGGAGGTGCCTCGGTTCTTCGACCAGAGACGGTTTTGGAGTTGCTCCAAGAAAACTCCTTTTGGTACTATGGATCGGGAAGAAGCCATCCGAGCAAGTTGGTCTCATGAGGAAATTATCCTTCGAGGGATAAATTGTACCTCGAAACCTAAAAATGTTTTTCTAGCTTACGATTTCGATAAGTACCGAGCCATTGTTGAGTTAGAGCACCGTACTCTTTCCCAATTTGATTCACGACTAGTTGAGAGTCTCCTCTTACGAGTAGTCGATTTAATCGAGAGTGCTTCGCACTCGTATGCCGCCTAGCAAACCTTCGATTCTCGCCACATTGTTAGTGGCACGAAAGTTTAATTGTATGGCATACTTTAAGGTTTCTCCGTTAGGAGATACCAGACCACCCGATTTCGAGCCACTTAAAGTGAGTGACCCGTCAAAGTACATCATCCATCGGTCGTGGGAATCAGATCGGGATCCTGAGCGAGTTCAGATTTGTCCATTCGGCGACAAAGTCCGCCAAGATCTGGGATTTTATGGCCGTTCGGGACACGAAATGGAGGTCGAACTCCCAAGTTCGACCGACCATTTTGCCATGCGCCCCATTGTTTCCTTATTATGGAGGATTGCTCCCAAAGGAAACTCGGGCAAGCCTGACTATTTTGTGCGCTGAAAATAATGCCGCAGATTTCCTCGAAGACATGAGGAGGGCATACGAAGTTTTGGACTGAGGGTAACGCTCCTTAGGCCGTGTAAAACTTCGCTACGTAGTAAACCGGTCGTTATGCGTTTTCACGTTCTACGACCCGATCTGCGCTTTCTTTGCTGTGGCGTGGCGGCTAGGTAAATTAAGAGCGTCTCTTCGGCTTTGGAGAAACGAGCAGGAGCACTCGAAGATACCTCTTGACATCCTCAAAGGCAATGTTTGCCTCGTTCGACCACTCAAAACCTTCATGTCTCCGAGAAGTTTAAAGAAAGGTAGTCCTTTTCTCCTAGTCGTGCGATGAAACGACTTAAAGCCGCCATGCACCCAAGTGAGTTTCGGACTTCCTTTTTGTGTTTGGAGGTCGATCGGAGGATGGCCTTTATTTTTCAGATTTGCTTGATTCCTCGTTCGGATACTAGGAATCCAAGCAATTTTCTGAAGAAATTCCAAACACACACTTCTCTGGATTAAGTTTTAAATGGTGCTTTACGAGGTTGTCGAATGTTTCTTGTAGGTCGCTGATATGATTAAGTCTCTTAATGCTTTTTACGACTAGGTCATCAACATAGGCTTCCAAATTCGGCCTAATTGAGATGAAAAGTCGATTGCATTAAGCGTTGAAAAGAAGCACCGCATTCTTTAGACCAAATGGCATTTTGATATAACAAAAGGTACCAAATGGAGTAATGAATGCGGTCTTTTCTTCATCGTTTAGACACATATTGATCGGTGATATCGAATATGCATCTAAAAACTTAATATTTCACAACCCGCATAGAATCAACCGGTGATCAATACGAGGTAAAGGAAATCATCTTTTGGACAAGCTTTATTAAGATCGATAAAGTCTCTTTATCGCCATTTGCCGTTTGACTTTTGACCATTACTGAGGTTAGCCAACCACTGGGTGATTGACTTCTCTTATAAAGCACGCCTTAAGTAGCTTATCCAATTCTCGATTTAATAGCATAAATCGATCAGGCAAATCTCCGTAATTTTTGTTTTACGGTACTTTATCGGTAGTAAAGCTAGCCTCGTGCTCGATCACCTCCCGGGACTCGGGCATGTCGGATGCTTGCCACGCCAAGACATCTGCGTTAGCTCTGAGGAAGGTAATGAGGGCGTCTTCCTATTTGGGATCGGAAGTCTCCCCAATGCGAGCGGTCTTGAGGGTTCTCTGCGTCGGAGGAACCTCTTTGACTTGGTCGTTCGGCTTTGGTGCGACTTTGAGGCTTCGACTTGCTAGTCGGTGACTTTCATCTCGAGTTGGTATTTGACCAACCATCTCGAGGATCGTGATCATGACTATACGCCATCTTTTGTCACATTGAATTGTGATCACTCCTTTGGGACTGGCATCTTAAGACATTGATACCCATAATGAGTAGCCATTAAGAATTTTGCCAAAGTTGGTCGTCCGAGTATGGCGTTATATATGCGTGTCGAAATCGACCACATCAAAGGAGACTTTCTACGTCACGAAATTACTTGGCGAGCCAAATGTTAAAGGAAGAGAAACTTGGCCAATGGGTTTGGCGAAGACCCGATGCGATTCCATGGAAGGAATATCGATCGCCTTACCTTTGTCCCGGTACTTGCATCTCATCGGGGCTTTGGTAAATAATATGTTCAAAGAACGCCACCATCAACCAACACTCGATTTCGACAGTTGTTGATGGTGGGTTCGACCACAATCGAAATCGACTGATCGACTCATAGTGATCGAGGCAATCGTCCTTCTCAAAAGAGATGGTAACTTCCACCACTTGGTAATTTATTGACAAGAGGAGTATGTATGGAATTTACCTCTCGTCCGTGACTTTAAGTTGTCGTTTGGAGTCGATATCGATGATCCTCCATAGATATGCTCAACGGTATGGTGCGGATCTTGGAATGGCATCTCCTCATCATCGGCGACTTGACCACTCGTATGTCCCACCTTTCGAGAGTAGGGAGCGGTGCTTGCCGTTGTAGTAGTCCTCGAGCTTTCTTTGGAAAACTTCGGCGATTATGGAGGTCATGTCCTTCCTTTTATGAAAAGGACACCATCTTGGTTTGTCGTTCCTACGATCGTAGCTTACCTTTGCCTTGATCGGGGTTCGACTTGGTGGTTTAGGGCTCTCTATCTTTTACTACCAAAACCTCCTTGAAACCACTAGTTTGTGGCTTTTGACTTTTTATTTTCTTCTTGGACTTTTTGCTTTTTGTCCTTACCAACCTCACGGCTCTCGAAGAGCGTGTGTTTCTCGATCGATAGTGTTATTCCACTGACCGCCTCGAAGCTTGCATATCGATCGGCCATCTCAAAGAGTTCGACAGCGGTGTTGGGAGGATTTAAAGCAATATCCTCTGTTATTCTTCTACTACGGACTCCTTGCTTAAAAGCCCCGATCACAGAGGAGTCGAAATTTCGGAATTGAGTTACGAACCCGACTAAAGCGTTTGATGAATTGGCGCAAAGTCTCGTTGTTGTTCTGCTTGATCCGGTGCAAGTCGCCTTCCTTTCGAGGCGGTTGTATGTGCCTTGGAAATTTGCTCGTAGAAGATCACAGAGGTGTTGCCAAGAGTAGATCGACTCGAGTGGTTGGTTTAATAACCACGATCGGCGGATCCTTCGAGCACGATTGGAAGGTAATTCGCCATTCGTGCTCTCTCCTCCTCCCGCCGCCGGACATTGTTGTATAGATCTCAAGAAACTCGATGGGATTTTGAGATCCATCAAATTTCTCCATGTTCACCGGTCGAAAATGAGGTGGCAAATAATCGCTTTCGAAGGTCGGCGAAAATGCCGGCATCCGTAATTACTTCTTGACGCCTTCTTTGTAGGAAAGAAGGGTTCATGTCGCCAGTGATCGTATCTGACGATACCCGACAACAGTGACTGCTACATTGTAGGTCTCGGTTCGAGAGGAATACTCCTCGTAATCCACCCGCCAGAATTTCTTTGCGGAGTAGTGATTGATCACCTCCTCGGAGGGCTACTTGATCATCACCGATCGAAAAGTATTTCTCGAATAGGAGATCGATGTGACTTATGACCGTGTCGATTCCTACGCAGAGAAATATTCGATTGATCGGTAGTGAAGAAGTCACATTGCTACGACTACCGAATGTTGTTGACGAGGTACTTCCAGCTTTGTCATCACGATTGAAGCCTTTGCGCAATCTCCTCAAAGAAAGAGATCGTATCTGGCGTTCGAGCAAGCTCTTGATTGGGATTCTCAAGCAAGTCGTTGATGTCCGGAGTTCTTGTACCTCCTGTGGATCGATATTGAATGCGCCAGTGAGTTCTTACGGGCTGCAATTTTCTTTCTTGGATGACCTCAAAATCCTCCCGTCGGATCTTTGAGGCCTTCTCAAATGGAGTGCGAGAATGTCGAGGATTTCTCTCGCGCTCATCAGTGTTGGTTCTCTCTGTCGCGGTGGTTCCCTTGCCATTACTACGAGGAGGCGCGGGCGTGATCTTCGGGAGGGTTCTCATTTCGTCCTCCATGAGATTGACTCGATTTGAGGGAAGGACGAAGACCTCCGCTGATGATTCTCACTTGCGCTTGAGGCCTCTCCGCTTGAGGAGTGCTCGAGAGACACCATCTGGCGACTTGGAGTAATCCCTCCGGTGGGGAACTCCGGGTTATAATCGTCTCCATCCGCAAATGAGATCTGCGGAGAGACGGTCAGATTCAGAGGAAAAGCATGCTTGATCCCACTATCTCCGGAGTTACCACGAGAGATAGGATCACAAGATCTTTGGTGGAGTCTCGAATGGTGGCTTCGGGACTTGTCTCACCTGTGTCGGACCGCCTTAAGGGAACTTGGACACTTAGAGGAAAAACTCTCATTGTGTCGTGAGTCCTCCAGGTGCGGTTCGCCGGATTGACCCTTGTCCTTGGAGGAATTGGCTCCTCTGTTGGACGTATCGTTGTGGGGATAAGGATCCTCCTCAACTCCATTGATGGGATGGTTTCACGGAGAATAATCTCGGAGGCAACATCACCATCGGCGGATGCATCACTCGGCTCGTAGATGCCCTTATATAGTCGTGAAGAAGTAGCCGTTTTGCCTGCGGAGATGTGCCTAATTAATGGAATTACCGCGCCTTGACTTCTTCACGCCATCAATATCGAGAGATAATGGGGTATTTACACACCATTAATACGCGAATAATAGTTTATCCTTCTCTCTAGTTTTTAAGCCACCGGTGGTATTTAATAATAATGAATATTACCACCATTTCCAAGCAATTTACCCGCAGGAGAGAATCCTCGTCAAGTGGTAATTCTTAGTTTTTAAGACTACCACCTTTGTGATCGACTCCCAATTTTAATATTGCCCTTCACTTGTCAAACTCGTACCCAAATCTCTTTTGGTTAACCCTCAGCAAATATTATCTATTATTTTAAAGAAGCTCTTGATTTTAAAAATTAGGTCAAGCTGTGTCGTTACCCGATCGGCAATATCTTGCCATCTACCAAATCCGAAGTGGAGTATCCCCGTGAAAGCTCCTTCGACTTTGATCATCTCTTGTTTTTCCCCCCGGCAGAGCTTCTCGCCATTACCTCTTTTACTCAGTTGGTCGTTTGACTTTGTCAAACATCCCCACCTCGCTAAATCTTTTCTCTTAAAGCTCGTTCATCGCAAAACTTATTTAAAGCTCTTTGAATATATTTGGCCTTTTGAAGTTCTGTGGATTTATTTGTTTTTCTCGCTTGTTATCGCGTGATTAGAAGTCGAAGTCAAGAAGAAGCAACGACTAGAGCAGGATCAATATTAGGATAAAGATGTAGACCAAGAATTCAAGACCCCTGGCAGAGAAGGCGCTGAGTAAGATCAAGGCCGCGATAACCTGACCCAGGCGAGTCAATACTTTGATCATTTTGAGCCTATATTTTATGCAAAGTATATTTATTTAAAATATCAAAATTGCATATTTTAATTCTGTAATCAAATGTATGTTAAAGCTTAAGGTAGGTAAACACTCATTTGATGACTAATTAATTATTATTCATCCTTTGATAAATTGAATCCTTATTATCCATCCTTTGATAAATTGAATCCCTCATTCCATGTTACCCTAGTAAATATGTGGTAAATACTAGCATAGGTTGTACTTAAGAGACATGCTAGTCTTGATTAAGTATCGGGACAATAAATATCCTGATCATCATCTTTTAATCATGAAAGTGGTTTTGGGCAGTCATTGGATGTAAATGACTGGCGTGTTGTGTTAATTGGATTTTCCTCCCCAAAACCCTAAAACAACTTGCTAGTACCACATCTGGGTGGATGGAAAGAGTGGTGGGTGTCGTCGTGCACGAGAGTGGTTGGTATGTGGTATGAACAGTCCGGATGGATTAAGGACTTAATCCTGTGATGGCCTCCTAATGTAAAATAGTACAACCACAAGTCTATAATGGTGTCGACCTGGCTAAATAATTTGTATCCACCCATGCGAGTTGCACCACTGGAGAGACCCACGAGTCGTGTCGCTGGTTTAAGCCGTCGTGGACACGGGTCGTGTTGCTGGATTAAGCCACCGTGTGGCACAAGAGGGGGTTTAGGGCATGGTTGACGTGGGTGTGTGAGTGTAACCACTCTCTAACACTGAGGGATACATTGTAAAGGCCTTGTGGTAATCTCCCTTGATTCACTCATCCAAAGAAACGTGTGTGTATATCAAGACGATTATCTCTCGTGGATAAAGTATACAGTCTCTGCAGAGAAATAAACTGTTCGAACAGCCGTGCCCACGGTCATGGGCAGACATGGGGACTTACTAGAGTTAGTTCTATTCCAAAAACCTTTGTGGGTGGAAATGAAAGCCAGGTCGGCTCATCTAGCATGAGGTTTGGTTTTTCCGGATCGTCGTATCCAGTGTTGTTAATGTATGGAGGTAACTCCAATCAAATGAAGTATTTATAGAGTTTTCGATGGAGGGAACATCTACTGTTATTTAATATTGCAATTACTCTCTTCAATAAAAATGCAATTTGTTTCAAATGCTAAGTCTTAGGAATTTGTATTATGATAGTTGAAAAAGTTGCTTTAGCAAATAAAAGAAACTGGGCCACCCTTGTTAAGCCTTGCATGTATATATTGTATCTTGTGTGTTGGCTCGCGAGCACGGAAGTTGTGCTTATCCTCGCTCTTTCCCAAACCCTCAGAAGCAGAAAATCCTGAAGCTTTCGACTACTACGAAGAATCAGACGTCTGAAGGCCCAGGCGTTTCTGAAGCGTAGTTTAGTCTGTAGCCGTTCTAGTCACACCTCGGTCTAGCCGACTCCGCAGGTACTTATGTGCATCCTATATTATCTGAGTTTTCGGGTAATATCGGATGTACACAGGTTTCCCCAATCGTCTGCCTGTGGAGAGATATGCTCTCACCCTTTTTGCTTCCGTTGTCGCTTCCGCTACTTTTGTGATGTAATTGTTTGGACTGTTCGGCCCTTATTGTAAAACTTGGCCTCAAGTAGTCTATGTAAACTCTGACGTGTAAATTAATGAATGGTATGGTTTTACGCCATGTATAAATTGATTCAGCAATGTGCATGTGAGTGCATTTACTGATCCAGGAAATAGCACGATGTTTTCACAGAGGATTCGGGATTAGAATATCCGGGTCCAATAATGCATGCCGAAATGAATTTACTCTCAGCCGCGATTTTTATCTTCTGAGAATTAAAATGCACAAGTCGTGAAGCAATGTAAATCTTTCTCACAGATAAAGCTATAGTGTTAGTAGTGGACAGGGAAACAAATTCATTTTTGAAAAAAATTCGTTGGTGGCGAAGGTCATGCCACGCTTGCCATCCAAGTGCGCGACCGGAGCCAGGGGATTGCGTTGGTTGCACAAAGGATCCACCTTGAACAAGGAGTGGGCAAACTGCCCGGTTGGGTGGGTCACCGCAAAGTACATCGACGGATGTCGTGTCTCGTCGGGATCATCGTTGCTGACACTGATGGCACGACTCATGTGTTCAGGGGGGACAACAACCTCTCCCTCCAACCGTCGCTTAGTCATGCGGGATTGATTATATGCAAATGGTTCCATTAAGTTTTTCGTGAAAAGTGCTATCATAGTATAATATCTCTATGTGTTTTACTATGTTATTTTTTATTTGACGACCTAGAATCAATTTTGACCACTAATTTTAATTTCTATTGTAATACATTTATAAAACATAAGAAAATTATAATATTATGAAAGTATTTTTTGAGACATAGCTACAAATACCATTTTCATATGTCAAATCTAAATATTTATAGAAAATATCGGTAATCAACATTTGCAAAGTTTGACTGTACACATCCCAAAATATCACTCTTGTGAGAGTATCTAGATTGGGTATATAAAAACTATATCATTAGATTTTCTCGTTAAATATACTTTCATAATATTATAATTTTATTAGTATATCTTAATATAAATTAACTTACAAAAAATAATCATCAAAGTCTCGCATCTCGGAGACTGTAAAAATATAAAACATCAAATAAAAAAGAACAGAAGAAGTAGTATATTATTGTAGAAGTTGATGGTCATAGTACATATTAGAGACCATGTCAAAAAAATCAATAAAAAGAATGTAATAGGCAAACATAACATAAGGTCATGCACAATAGGCTTATATCAGCTGTCTATAGTCTCTGTCACGTAGGATTTAAGCTGATGTGGATGAAAGAGAATAAAGAGAGAGAAATGTGTTGTCTACAATCCTGTAGCCGACTGTATCACCAGAACCAAGAAGGAAATATCTTAGGTCTATGAAAGCATTAAAAGATTGTGTCATCTATAAAGACAAGTGAAAAGATAACTCATTGTATGAATTATCTATAGTGCTGTCTAAAGGTGACATAAAGAGTTGCAATATACAACAGCTGCATGTACCATTGTACATGCCTTAAGAGGCTAGAATTGGCATGGCACTGAAGCTTACATGGGTAGAGCAGTTACCAGATGTGTTGGACAAGCCAGCTGACGAGACCGATCAAAGAGTTTGTAAGTACGCCTCTCTCGTTCCCTCGCCGTGACAAATTTGGTTTCGGCATCAATCTACATCGTATACTAGACAAATTCCGCGCGTTCCAGCTTGCCGGATGCATAGGGGACACAGGACGACGATAAACCGAACGTGTAGAAGCTGCCTTGCGCGAGAGGGCAGAGAAGCTGCGCAGGAACGATGCGCTTCGTTGGCATCTGCAACAATTCTTGGACAAACAGCTTGGACTGCAACACTTTGATGTAGTATATTGCGACGCCGATGCCGGTAGTGTTTGAGCGGGACACGAAGAAATCGTTGCCGATGGGCAGGGCCTGTCCGACGAAGGGCGAGTTCTTGCCGTCCACCTGTTCCCATCTCTCCGTCTCTATGTCGAACGCGTATGTGCCGGTGCCCTTCTGTTGCCGTAATGAGAGGAGCATGTGCAGCGGTAGAACATGACTAAATTTTAGGTAAGGCAGAGTCGCAAGTGTGGATCAAACAGATTACCCAAAACAAAAAGGATTCATACACCAATTATATTACAATCACACTAATAAGAGTGTATGACAATAAATAGAATCAACAACTATAGTCTACATACAAGCATGTGAAGATGAAGATATGATATAGAAAAATGCCTTATAAATGAAGCTTACTCAATAATTTACCACCAAGTTATCGAACATAATAGTTTGAACAAAAAATGAGAAATAAAATAAACAACCTGTGAAAGAGAGAATGATTAGTTTTAAGTAGTGTCGCTATTTGTTGATAATAAATCATGAAAGATGGAGAAGAAAGGGAAGCCAAAATACATACTACTAAAGCACTAATTGCGTATAGGAGAACGATACATTTTCCTTCTATAAGATTCCATGCCTTGAAACCGTTTCTTGATACTCCTCAGTTACAATCCATACAGAACAATGCATTTTTCGCACATCATCTGGAGGCATTTTCAGCACATTAGCATAAATCATAATACATAATTACCGAACATGCTTCATGGGGAGTCATCTTTAGCAATTTGCATCAAATATGGTATTAAAGATGTATCATCTTCAGCAACTCACAGCAATTCGCCCCTGGCCGCCAAATGTCTGCCACTGGACTAGGCCGCCGCGCACCCTGGGAGCCATGGCCCGCGCGCCCTGGCCCCGCCTCCTTCCTGGCCACCGCGCGCTCACCGCCCGCGCCTCACCTCACCCATCGTCGTTGCCACACGCCCGTCGCCGCTGGCTACTTGTTAGGGTTAGGGGAGGATTGAGTTGAGGAGGTGTAAGGAGATTGTGACTCATGAGCCCGTGAGCCCGTGAGAATGAGGTGTGGGTGCGGGTGCGTCTACCTTTGTCTAATGGGTTGGTTGGCCGGTTGGCCAGGCCAGGCCCAATTGAATAAAGCCCACGAGCCTCCTCCTCACAGCAACCTCACCGGACACCTGTGCCAACGTGCCGTGGATGCTAGAGGCGGTCTGGGGTCTAGCCATGTGGGAGGGGGGCCAGAGGGGAGTTCGAGCCCACCTGAGTTTGCCTGAAGGGAGAGTCCGCCCCAGAGTATGTGGGAACCCATGGCGGCATTGGACGCGATGGAGACTGTCGGCGGCGAGTCACGTAGGTCCAGCGGGTGAGGTGGTAGGGGAAGAACGGCGACGGCAGTAACTTTCTCCAGTTGGTCCGGCTGCCCTTGTCCTCAAAGGGGTCATGCTCGTTGAGGTTGAGGACCTCGAACCAGGGCTCAAAGTTGATCCTGGGAATTACGAAGGGGCGACGCACGATGGTGTAGACCTTGATTTTGAGCGCGAGCAGGATGGGCAACATCTTCGGGGCGCCAAGCACGGGGCCGCAGATCTTCGTTGAGTGGCTCGAGTGGTAGATGATGCCCACTATCAAGGAGTCACCCGCGAGTCCGTAGAGACGAAGGACATGCTGTGATGGGAGAGTGTTGGAAATATGCCCTAGAGGCAATCATGGAGACGATGATATTTAATTATGTTCATGAATTTGATAATATGTTATCATGTTCCTTGAATGAATCATTTGTTATAGATCAATAAGTACGTGACTTGTTGGTGGAACTCTTTAACTTATATGATGTCATTCTAAATGTATCCCTGGTCGGAGGTCACTGGTCGGAACACCAGTGACTATGTGACTAACACATGTATTGATTGATGACCTGGTTTCACCGGTCATAGATATAGAGATATCGAATCAATAATGTGAACACATGTTAGAGAACATGGTGTTGGATAGGCCCATCATTGAGACACTATTGAGATTGTTATGAATCTTTGTGTCATTAGTTGGTCTCAAGTAATGATGATGTATAATCCTTAGACATGAGATCAGTATGGTTTCCTACATGTGTAATAGCACTCTTAAGGGTTGCCAAACGCTACTCCGTAATTGGATAGTTATAAAGGTAGCTTTCGGGTATGCTATGAAACATGCGGAGGGATGTGACTGGTCGAGATGGGATTTGCCCCTCCTAACATAACAGGAGAGATGTCTCTGGGCCCCTCGTGGTGATCGGATAAAGAAAGTGCATGGCCATGCCACTAGTGGTCGAAGTGTCGACCATATGATGTTATCCGACACTCGATCGAGAAAGTATTGAACAGTCCATGGATGACACATCATCTCACCTAGAGTTCAACCAGACATCGTGAGGCAAAGGGAGAATGCATGAGTAGGTCACTTAGTTTGATCAGTTACGGACTAGTCGTATGGAGATACGTGCTGGTCGTAGACTGGTCAAACGCAATTACAGAATGGTAAGAACCTGGTCGTAAGGAGTTACGAACTGGTCGTGACCAATTACAACCTGGTCGTATAGAGATACGAACTGGTCGTAAGTGATGAGGACCTGATCATATATCATATTACATCAAGGTTCGTCCGATTTATTCTATGTGTCTTTGGGAATCGTTATGTGCTGCTAGGTACCGCTAACAACTAGTGATCGGAAAAGAGTTTCCGAGTCATAACCGATTACACATGAACCTGTGGGGTCGCACACTTAAAGGGCAAGGATCTGTTTTGGATGGTGATCCAAATTCGTATAGGCCACGAGTTCCTAATGGGCCTCAGGTACGAGACCCATCATGGATGCCTATATAAAGAGGGGCGGTGGCATGGGGTAAGTAGGAAGAGGATGATCTTTAGAAGAACTTCCGAAACCCTAATAGCCACGCCCTCTTAACCTCGCTACCAGAGCTAGCACTCTGGTGTGTGGTGATCCTGCCCCGTACGTGTGGATACCTCGGAGGTGTTGTTGCTAAGCATCAGCACTAGGACGATCCGCGACTTGTGTTGATCACCGGAGTCGGGAAGAAGTCGCGTGGTGGGTACGACCACTCAAAGAAGCAGATGTGCATCGAGTACGACTACTCGAAGGAGGAGACGCGTCGTGAGTACGACTACGACTGCATCAACTCGCTACAACGACTCTACTTTCGCTACGAGTCGGCGCGTCTAGCGGTAATCTCGTGATCTATTACTTGCGGTGGTTCCTTAGTTGCGCGGTAAAATTTTGTTTGTGCTATCGTAGCCTTACCGCGTATCCCAACAGAGAGGTGCGGCTGGGCGAGCTGGCGGGTGTAAGATCGAGGAGGCTGGCTCGAGGGGGTGAATAGACGGTTTTTAAAATTCTTTGGATGAAACCGATTTCTAATGCGAAAGCTAACAACAATTCAATTCTGCACAATTAAAACATAAATCAACTAGTCTTTACTAAGTGCACCAACAAATCTAAGACTATTGATAATGATAGCAAACAAACGAATACATGTGAGCAATTTAATTATATAAATATAAATTGCAATAGAGTAAAGCACAAGAACGCAAACCACAATGATATAAGAATGTTTTACCATGGTGTTCGGAGACTTGCCAGTCTCCTCTAATCCACATTGAGGTAAGCCCAACTAAATTGGACCAGCTCCACAATTGCGTTAACACATCCGAGATAAGTCCAACCACTTGGGTGGCTCCAATACGAACTAACACCTCGATCCACTCGGGGTTGCTCTTCCTCCACTTCGGAGATAGTAAGCACCAAACCACTCACAACCGCTGAGTCTTCTCACAACCTTCCTTGAGAAGATCACCGACGCAACTCCTCAAAACTGTCTAGGTGTTGGCAAACGCCAAGAGTAACAAGTCGAGACGCTCACTTGAACGAATCAAGTGTCTAAGCTCAATGGATACATAATCCACCACCTAATACAACAGATGCACTTAGGATTTGCTCTATAAGCTCACTAAGTGCAACACATGCACATAAGAGTGTAGAGAGCTTGCTTTTTGCTCAAGGGAATGAATATGGCACAAGCAACATGTCTCCAACTGGCCACAAGAGATATTTATAACCACACAACAAAACTAGCCATTGGAATAAACTTTCTGAAAAATCAGGATTTGCAGTAGTACTACCATTGAAACCCGGTACTACCGATTTTTCGCTTAACGGTCAAAACAATAGCATTTAATGCTCTGAACTAGCCGTTACTTATAAAATTGTGGCACTACTGCAACTAAAAATCGGCACTACTGCAGCGCGGTAGTACCGCTCGGCTAGAACAGAACTACCGTTTTCCAAAGCTCA
This sequence comes from Hsuehochloa calcarea, assembly GCA_036346395.1. Taxonomy (NCBI): domain Eukaryota; kingdom Viridiplantae; phylum Streptophyta; class Magnoliopsida; order Poales; family Poaceae; genus Hsuehochloa; species Hsuehochloa calcarea. The sequence goes on along the minus strand of CM070593.1, from coordinate 79,258,897 downwards.
AGAATTATCAGAAAACCACCTTCTTTTGAAAAAAAACATACCGCCACTTAGAAATAGGTACTACCACACTCCGTAGTGCCGCTTAAGAATTTGCGGTCATACCGATTTTCAAGGGAGATTAAAACTCTAAAAAATACACTCTTTGTAATTTACGTACTGCCATCTATATTTTGGTACTACCGACCTGCGGTAGTATCGCAGTTCAAATGTGGTCATACCGATTATCAAAGAAGATCAAAACACCCAAAAACACACTCTCTGTAATTTACGTACCACCATCTATATTTCGGTAATACCGACTCGCGGTAGTACCACAGTTCAAATGCACTCGTTTTGATTTCCAAAGAGGATAAAAAACAATTAAAAATATGCTCTCTGAAAAATACGTACCACCATGTAAATATCGGTACTACTGACCTACGGTAGTACTGTCTATCACTTGCGGTCATACCGATTTCCAAAACATATTACACACCTTGCTTCAACTCAATTCGTAAAACACATTTGCTAATTGATGTGCAATGCAAACAAGGGTTAAAGACAAGATTCTCAACAAGTTGCAAAACACATTTGCCGACTTTTAGAATCAACGTCACAAGAAATATGGTACATGAACTTAACCTATTTGCAAAACATACTCGCAAACTAAAATCACATGCTACAAGGATTATACAAGAGCCGCGACCATTTACAAAACATATTCGCAAATATCGGCAATATGCTAACAAAATCTAGAGAAAGCATTAAGATCTATCAACACATGACTAACTCAAGCTTCTAGTCAAGACCACTCTTAATAGTACGACGACATATGCTAGCAATCCGGTCTCCTAACCAAACACCGAGACCAGTAAAAGACTAGGAACACATCCTTAGCCCTAGCTAGTCTTACCTTTGCCTTGCACATCCTCTTGAAGTTTGATGACACACATGTTCACTTCAAGTTCGGGTCCTTGACTTGATATGCATCAACCCATGATGCACCCTTCACTTGACTTCCATCAACACATGATGGTTTTCTTTACTCCAAGTTCTTGACTTGGATATGCATCAATCCATAATGTATTCTTCACGACTTTTTCATCAACACATGATGGATCTTCTCTTGACTTGATGATCAACTTATGATCATCTTTTCTTTGAGATCTTGATATGCATCAACACATGATGCATACTCTTCTTAAAACTTGACTTGATTGCATTCAACTCATGACGTCATTCGAAGTCTCCATCATCATGGAACATAACCTATTTACTCAACTCATAGAAAATATTAGTCCCATAACGTGATTGTGATTAATTACCACAACATACCATTAACTCACAATGGTGGGTACTCTAATATTTATCTCTTTAGTAATTGATGACAACCATCACTATTGCAAATAATTTAATATAAAACAATATGAGTATATATAAACTACACAAGTTTTATATACTCAAATGATATATTTCGTAGTAGAGATCCCTAATATAAGTGGATAAAGAAATATTGATCAATAATATAAGTGGATAAAGAAATATAGATTAATACCAATGAAATCATCAAATATAGAGTGAACTCCCTCTAAATGTGTGCATACACGAATGTGTAATTTAGACTTTTAGTGAAATTCAAACTATATTTTAGATTCAAGAAATGCAACAAGATGACACGTCGTGGTGGTAGTTCGTCGCTCGTCCCTTGGGTCGCCGCCACCGAAGACGTACAGGCGCAACGAATCCTTATACTCCATAGCTTCCAAGCACCACCAAGAATTGCAGGCACATTAATACTCGGCAGTGAGGTCTATCTAGCCACTTCTTTCGGCCAGCCGCGACGCTGCTGTTGGATCCGCTGCCGCCGCACGCCCCTGATCGAAGCTTTCGCCCTCACAGGTCCATTTTTGGTTTTGCAATTTGTTGAAGTGAAATCCATGGCAGTGCGCTGGCGAGGAAGACACGACGCACGTTGATAGGGATGGTGCGGCTGCAAGGGATGGTAAGAGCCTAAGAGGCCAGCTAGTGAGGCGGCAGGCAAACATGACACTCATAAGGGTGCTCGTCGTCGCCCAGAAGCATGCGCTTCGATCAGTTTGCGCTGAGCTGCGCACAAGAAAGGTCTCGCCCATGCCGTTGGCCCTGACAAACGCAAGCGCATGGACGTTCAGTGCCCGGTTCCAGGTGGACACCACCGCGGTTGCAAGGCGTGCTACGCCGCCGACCACGCGACGCTATTGTTCCCAAACTGCATGAAGAACACGTCGTCGTTGCGCGCCGAGGCAGCGCCCCACGGCGGGGTCTGAGTTGGCGGCAATGGCATCCCCTTCTTGCGAGCGACCGTTGAGTCGGAGAGGGCCAAGGTCGAGAGGGCCAGGCTGAGCAGGCCGCGGGCCCAACGCAAACGACCCATATGGCAGACGCCCAGCGGCCCACCATCCGCACTCGACACGCCCGGCTCGGCTCGCCGCACGCCACGCTCGCGCGGCGCAACCCCGCCGCCAACGGCCGCCTCGCCACAGCTTCCGCACGCTGCTGACCTGGCCTTGCCCGGCGCCGGCAGGACTCCCTTGCCGCCTGCGCGCACGGTGGCCAGCTGCAGGGTCCTAAGGCCCAGCTCCAAGTGGCGCTGCCTCCGAGGGCGCCACCGCCTCAAGTTCCCGGTGGAATGTACGCCACTAACAGGCATCGCCGCGAGAGGGGACCCCGTGCCCATGGCGGCGGCGGCGCGAAGAAGCGCGCGTCTCTGTTGCCGGTGCCGTTGTGCTTTATTGGCTCCATCGTCCTCCTTGCAAACGCTTGCCACACCCTGTTCCCAAAGGTATTGCCTGCTCTTGAAAGTTGGATCCCCACTACTATTGAAGGAAATCAACACCAAATTCTTGAAGCATGGTCGAATGATTAGCTCGGATGCCTAGACTCGTGATCTTCTCATGAGGTTCCTCCTAATTAGCATTGTAGATAATTAGATTCAGTAGCCGTATTTCTGCATGCTTTGGTCGCTGGTCCTTTCCAGGTTCGTCTTATTGATTGGGCTCCTGAATTCGATGCATGGCTCGTGTTATTTTGGTGTTGCAGGACAAGGTTTCATGTCCTGGCTCCTTTTGGAGAATTTCATTGACACCTTTTGCTCCCAAACCTCAAGGTGTTAAGTATGAGCTACACACGCTTCCTGTGAGAACTCCATCTCTTCGTATCTCCTTTTACATTGTCGGTGAAGGCAAATGGCTGACAGATGTGTATGCTAGTTTCTTAGGTGGATGCTAATGCTGTTACTGACGGTGACACGATTACCGTGTATGTTGACACGGCTGATCACCCAGAGTCTTGCAATGTGCCCCGGGAAGTTCTCAGAGTGGCGGTCGAGCGGGCCAAGGCACAGGCGGCCAAGAACTATGATAGGGCTGATGAGTTGCAGAAGATCATATTGGATGCAGGATATAGGTCACTTTAAATTAACATCAATCAACTATCTATCCAAATATGGTGTCAGTTTGTGACAGCTTGTGACACTTCTGAAACCTCTTACTTCTGAGTGTAGGCAAGTTCCTAACTTGAGAGGTGAGCAAATTCTCGTGAAGAAGTATCGGATCAGGCTAAGGTTTGTCCCACTTCTTGTTCTCAATCAATGATAAAGAACTTTGTTCTAATTGAACTGCAGTTGAGATATAATGGAATGAAATGAATGCAATGCAGAGGGATTGATGCACCAGAGAACACAATGCCTTATGGCAAAGAGGCAAAAGAGGAGTTAGTGAAGCTGGTGCAAGGAAAGAGCTTAAAGATTTCCATATATGATAATGATCGGTACGGTCGATTGGTTGGAGATGTTGACTGCAATGGGATCTTCGTGCAGGTAAGAAATCACACTACTATGCCTTTGGAGTTTGGAGTGTCCTTTTGTTGGTCTGCTATACTGGAAATGACCTATTGGAAGCACCGAAACATCTTTTGCTATATGTGCTCTTTGGCTTTTCTTGAAGATCTCTAGTCTTGCAATTGCAAGTTTACACAACACTTATCTTGCCTTGTTCAGTTTCTTGTGCAGTACAAGAAATGGAATGTATTCAAGATCGTGAAAATGCCTAGAACTTTTACTAGAACATAAATCAAAGCAACAAGACTTTGATATTAAATTCTGCAAGAAAATGTTGAATTGTCTCAGCTGAAGATACCTACTTTCTGGCTTTGTTAAATAGTTAGCAATATTTTGACTACGAAACAAATTAGTTTTCTTCTTGCTTTTGAAATAGGAACGCATGCTGAAGAAGGGGCTCGCATGGCACTACACTGCTTATGATCGACGGGTGGAGCTCGCCAAGGTAAGTAGTACATGTTTGAGTATATGAACCTTGTATTCCAATGGGCTAAAAGCCAATATATATACATGTACAAGGATAGAACAAATGCAAATAACACCCTACACAATATATATATCTAACACCCCCCCCTCAAACTCATGGTGGATCAACAACACTGAGTTTGGAGAGGTAGAAGTTATGCTGAGCGCGAGTCTGTGCCTTAGTAAAGAAATCTGCTAACTGAAGTTCCGAAGGCACATACTGAAGAGCAATAACTTGGTCTTGCACCTGCGATCGCATGTATGAAGCATCCACTCCAATGTGCTTGGTAAGCTCATGTTTCACGGGATCACGAGCAATGCTGATTGCACCAAGATTATATCGATAGAAGCGAGTCGGTCTTTGAAACGAAACACCAAAATCGCAAGGAGCCACCGAAGCGGTGATCTCGGTATCAACGATGCCATGGCTCTCAACTCACCTCGGCCTTTCGAACGAGAAGCTGCAGCTTGCTTCTTAGTCTTCCGTGCAATCAAGGAGGAACCAAGGAAAACACAATAGGCGAAGAGACCGCGATCGGAATGATCGCTAGCCCACGCCGCATCGTAGTACGTCAAGTCAGTAAAGAAGCTGGAACGAGAAAAGAAAAGACGTCGAGTGAGGGTTCCACGAAGATATCAAGAACACGAAGAAGGTGATCAGAGTGGAGCCGAGTGGGAGCGAGACAAACCGACTCGGGATGTGAATCGGGTGAGAAATGTCGGTCGAGTAATCCCAAGGTAGACGAGGCTCCGACAATATGGCGATAGCGAGTGGGATCCTCAAGAGGCTCACCATCGATGAAGGCGAAGGTGAACACCTAACTCCATAGGAGTATCCACTACGCTACCGATCGGTGAGACAAGCACGAGTAAGGATATCTGAAGGTACTTCTCCGGGAGAGATAGTAGCCCTCAGCGTAGAAGTGATCTCAATCCCAAGGAAGTAACGAAGAGGACCCAAATCGGACATCAAGAATCGCCATCGAGACGCTCCTTCACAAAGGCAATGTCTCGAGAGTCATCTCCAAGAATGATCATGTCATCCACATATAGAAGGAGGAGCGTCCAGGCCCGTGGAGAGGTGTGAACAAAGAGAAGGTGGTCGTGAGCACCGGCAGAGAAGCCGCAAAGAAGTGACAACAGAGGAAAAGCAGTCAAACCAAGCACGCGGGCTTGTTTTAGCCCATAGAGAGAACGACGAAGGCGACAAACCGCACCATCGGGACGAGAATACCGGTAATTGCATGTAGACCTCCTCACGCAACTCGCCATTGAGAAAGGCATTCTTAACATCCAACTGAGAGATGGGCCACTGGCGAACAGAGGCCACAGCAAGGAGAGTACGAACAGTGGTCATGTGAGCAACAGGGGCGAAAGTCTCATCGTAGTCGCGACCATGCTCCTGCTGAAAACCACGCGCTACAAGACGAGCCTTGTAGCGCTCAAGAGAACCATCCGAGCGAGTCTTTATCTTGTACACCCATTTACACGTGATAGGAGTAACATGTGCATGCAAGGGCACAAGATCCCAAGTGCTAGTGCGCTCCAAAGCAGCAATCTCCTCAGACATCGCAAGCTGCCACTCAGGGTGAGCAGCAGCCTCACGGTAGGTCGTAGGCTCAGAAAGAGCAGCGGCAGCAAAGCCGTAGCGCGCAGGTGGCCTGAGAGTGTGACGATCACGAAGAGCATATCTGGAAGGAGAAGACGGAGCTGGACCCAGCAATGATGGAGAGGAAGGAGAAGGCCGAGGACGGCGAGAGTAGTGCAAGGGTAAAGATGGAGCCTCAACAAAGGAGCGAGAAGGAAAATCCGGTGGAGGCGGAATAGATGGAGCCGGAGGGGGAGTAGATGGAGGATGAGGCGAAACAGTGGTGGAAAGCTGAGAGTCAGGAAAAATCAGAAAGGAGATCGACTCAGCAAGAGAATCCGGGCTGACAGTGGGGGAATGAGGGTAGTAAGGACGGGACTCGTCAAAAGTGACATCCCGAGAAATCCTCATCCTACGAGCAACAGGGTCATAACAACGATAACCCTTATGCTCAAGACTGTAGCCAAGAAAAACACACTCAATCGACCGAGATCGGCAGTGCGCTCACGAGGTGGAAGAAGAACGAAACAGACACAGCCAAAGCTGCGAAGATGACTGTATTCTGGAGCTCGACCAAAGAGACGCCAACAGAGTAGAACCTCAAGAGCGAGAGAAGGTCAGAGGTTGATCGTAAAAGCGGAGAGAAACAAACCTCAACCCAGTGTGGGGAACAGAGGAGGCAAGCATGAGGCGCGGCGGTCTCAAGCAAGTGACGATGTTTACGCCGAGACACCATTCGGCGTGAGCACAGGACAAGAGTACTGAGGAAGAGTGCCCTGCTCAGCGAGAAAACGACGCAAAGCAGCAGAGAGATACTCACCAGCAGAGTCAGCACGAAAAACACGAATGACTGAATCAAATTGAGTGCGAACCATGGTGGCGAACATCTGATAAATAGAAAGAACCTGGCTGCGCTCGGACATGAAGTAGATCCAAGTATAACGAGAATAATCATCAATAAAGATCACATAATAGCGATGACCCCCTTTCGAAACGAAGGGAGCCGGACCCCAAACATCAGAGTGAACAAGATCAAAAGGACAAGTAGAAATAGAATCACTAGTGGGATAGGGGAGCTGCAGCTGCTTGCCAAGCTTGCAACCCATACAATGTAACGATGTGTTCCCAGAAACAGACCCAAGAACACCACGACCAACTAAAGACGATAGACGCGAGCCACAGAGATGACCGAGACGATGGTGCCACTGAGCAAAAGATGTAGTGGAGGACGCAGCAAGAGCAGAGGTAGTGGTAGTGGCCGACTGGCTGGTGGAGTCAGCGGAAGGAAGATGAAGCCAGTCGAGCTCCCAAAGACGCTGCGAATCATGGCGCCGAGGGCCAGTACCAAGCAGAGTCCCTGTGCGGCGGTCCTGAACACAACAAGAATCAGACTCAAGAACAACACGACAGTTGTGATCAGTGATCTGACCAGCCGACATAAGCTGCATAGTAAGCTGAGGAACATGAGAGACTGCAGGAACATGAAAAGAAGAAGTGGAAAGGATGCCTCGGCCTGTAACAGGAAGAGAGGTACCATCTGCAGTCTGAACAGTGGAGGAAAAATCGGTGGAACGCACAGAAATAAGGTGGGTAGAATCTGGTGTCATATGAAAAGAAGCACCAGAGTCCAAGATCCACGGAGACAAGATACCTGACGAGGGAGGAGGCGGAGGCGAGGAAGACTGCTGAGAAGCAAGAGCCAGACGAGCAGAACCCGAGGAGTCCGAGGATGAGCCGACACCGAGGCGCTGAAGCAGTGAGATAAGCTGCTGTGTGGCGTCACCAGAGGAGCCCTGGCGAGAGGGCCATCCCCGAGGAGAGGAACCTCCGAGCCCTTCGGGGACGCCCGCCCGACGACTCTGGTCCTCCTCCGCTTGTAACAATCCCGATACTGTGGCAAGACGACAAGAGGTGCAGTGGAGACCGCAGAGAAACAGCAGCCCACCGGAGGAGCCTGGAGAAGGGTCACGGATCGGTCAAGAGAGGCGGCAAATGAGCAGATCTTGAAGCGCACAAAGCAGATCGCATCCGAGCCATGCCACGGTGACGAGTCTCCTCAAGACGCACACTCGTGAGGGCCTCCACCAAGCTTCGGCGCGGTGGCGAGTCGAGCCGAGCGCGCGATCTCGAACTCAGCCGAGGCGCGTCAGAAGTCGTAGAGGCGGTGAGTCTCTGGTGAGCACGGCCGCACACAGCGAGGACAGTCCGGGACATCCGCCCAGAGAGTCAAGCCGACGCCACACCTCGACAACCGGTAGAAGTCATCAACGGTGGCATCAAGTCTGAAGAGAATGTGCCCGTGCACAACCGAGAGATACATAGCATCGCCGTTACCGGTAGTGAGCTCGAGGCGCCCCACATAAGCCGTGTCGTTGGCGGCCCGCCACATCCATAGAGATGGTCACGGGCATGCTACCCACTAGGATGGTGGTAGCACGAGCCTCGACCTCCGCCGGCTCGAGGCGTGTACCTCGGTGAGTAGAGCTCTAGCGCCTCCTCCAGTCTGAGATTGTTGACCTCGGCCGCCCGTCCGCACTGCCAGAGAGAGTGGTAGTCTTTGGCGGTGTAGGACGAGGCGACAGGTCGCTCACCGATGAGATGACCCGAGACGCCGGGCCGTTGAGGTGAATCTTGAGGTGAACGGCCCACTCCCTAAGTTCGTCCCATCAAAACGAACGGGGAAGCGGGATGGCGAAGGAGCCTCGGTAGAAGCCATCAACCATTTTTTCGCTCTCTCTCTTTCTTTTCTTTGGGCCGACTCGGCCAAAGAAAGAACGACGACGGGAACCCTTTAGGGTTCCTCGAGCCTCCGAGCGGCGGCGGCGCGCGCCTTCGGAGCGAGGGCGAAGAGGAGACGCGGAGGCAGCGGCGCAGATGCCGGCGATCGCTGGGCTCCTCTTCTGCGGCGCCGCCGGCCGCCTTCCTCCTCCCGCCACGCCTCAAGCCCCGTCCCCTTCGAAGCTTCCGGAGCTTCGTTCGCTCCCCGGCGGCGGTCGGAGCGGAGGCGGAGGCCGTCGCTGCCACGCTGGCGCTGGGAGAAGAGGTCTGAGGTCGTCACCAACCGGCGGCCGATCCGGCGAGAGAAGGCGGCGGTGCCCGGGCGGAGGCGGCGTCGCTCGACCCGGCGTGGATCCGAGCGGCGGTGGGACAATGGGCGGCGGCTACGGGAGAGCGGCTACTGAGAGGCGGCGGCGGCTACGATGATGGCGCGGCGGCTGCAGAGGTAGGGTTTCAAAACTCTAGCTCTGATACCATGTTTGAGTATATGAACCTTGTATTCCAATGGGCCAAAAGCCAATATATATACATGTACAAGGATGGAACAAATACAAATAACACCCTACACAATATATATATCTAACAGTACATTAGTACTCTAGTACTAAATATGACACACTTGACAGCTTCAGTTGACTAGAGACTTGACTAAAGAGCACGCTCTGAACATTTCTTCAAGTATACACCTGAAGTTCCTGATAAACGGAATTTTTCAGTGGGAGAATCAGGCACAGGCGAGCCGAATGGGATTGTGGGCATTGCCAAACCCCGAGAAACCATGGGAATGGCGGAAGGGGAAGCGCACCAGGATAGTGTGAATCAGTTGGTGATTTCGGTTGGTTTACCCTGCAAACTTCTAGCCCAGAACTTAGTTCCATAACTGTAGAATGTGTTGTTTGTACACTTGCAAGTTGTAACAGCTGTTGTAGAGTGAGGCAGGAAGGGTCGATTGGTGTAAGCTCCAATTGGGGATGGAAATTTGTTGCATTTGACTGTTGTAATTCCTGTAAAAGGGCCCTGGTTGATTGTTGTAATGGATCTTTTGTTACATGTTGAATAAACTAAAGGCCTGTGTTTAAGTCATAATCATTAGCAGCAGAACCATGTAGTGTGCAGTATGCAGCAGAATGAACCTGAGACCGTTTGCAGAACGGGAGATGCAGTCATGGAGATACCAGATAACTAAAATTTACGTATGTTCCCATGTTTCGTCGAGATAAAAAAAAAACAGTTTAAATTCCACTATCATCGAGGGTGTCGTCGCAAATTACCTCATTGACCGACAGCTAGGATGCATCAAATCCAAACCCACCGAGAAATCTCAGCCGTGGACTACTACTGCTATTCCTCCAGGTCTAATCCCATCGCCCCATGTCGGAACCTGGAGAAGTCGAACTGCTACATAGAGATCGGATCTCGTGTTTTTTTTCTTCTTCTCACCACCAGTTAGTTACTGATGCTAATGTTAGAAGCGAATCTGTACAAAAGATGAGAGTTTTATGACCTTCTCAGTGTTGGGATTGCCCAATCGGTAGAGAATCATTTTCCTTGGTGCTATGAGAACACGGGATTCACAAGAAATCTTGGCGGATATGGTGTTTCTGTCAGGTTCGTCAGACTTATGAAATTAAGCGTGTGAAGGCTAAATATGTGAAGTCCATGAGAAGCTTGAGGGTATTTTGATGTGCTGAAACCATGAAGCAGCAAGCGCAAAATATATCCAGTGGCGTGTACACGTACAAGCATTGCTGCGATGGAGGAGTTGACATCCATGACGTCTTTGTCAAGAAGAGCACATTCAGGGTACTATTGTCGTATATCGGCACAATTTTCCTTCTTGCGAATGTTTGCCATGCCTTGTTGTCGAAGGTAGCTCTCTTGGAAAATCACTCCCAACTAGTAGTGTTGAGTTCTCACTATTTCAGGGACCTACCGAATTATCTATGAACAATTCAGTTGTTCAGATCATCATATGTGCTGGTTGCCGATTGCCAATATTGTCATGAGCTTCTTAGCAATACAGATTCAGATGTGAATAAATATACTAAGTTCCTCAAGAACAAGCTTATTATACATGCCTTGTTGGTGATACTTTTATAATGTTGTGAGCACTTTAGATTCAGCTGGTGAAGAAAGGCATTGTCTTTATGCTTGTGATTGTCCTACTTTAATGATTGCCATGCTTAATTGTTTCAGGAGAGTTTATGTATCGGTTCCTTTTGGAGTATTTCGCTTGCTGTTACCGTTGAAAAATGCTTGCAATGCAAACCTGTGAAGAAAGGTGGGTCCTGAGGGTTGCATTCTGTATTATCTTTTATTTGTGCATTTTAAGTGATTGTTTGCAGCTAATTTTCACCTTGAAGTTGCATAAATAATGATTATTCTTGTTTCCCGGCATCCATGTTGGAAATAATTATATAAAGGTCAAATAGTGCACTCCTTACTGATGCCATGTTTTATTTGGTGCAGAGTCATTGGTGATCATCCCAGCTCTTGGGGTCAGTGTTCACGTTACCGGTTTCAAAATTTTACCGGAGGGGGCCGGTAAGGCTGGTTACCGGCGAAAACCGGAAATTTCGGCCGAAATTTTCAATTTTTTTTTTTGAAATCTTCGCATTTTATTTTATTTTTTAAAAAAAATCAAATTCGATCATAATTCATGCAAATTCGATTTTTTTGGACAAATTTTATCAAACCCGAAATTTTGCCACCGGTTTGAATTTCTACCGGCTACCGCCAGTAAGTTTTTCACACTTTTGGAGGTATGAAAGAACCAATCTGGATTTCTACATGGGTGCGTCAAGAGATTCCACTCTTACTGTCAGTATTTGTCGCTCTTCTAATTTTAATAACATTGCAAGAGCAATTGAACAATTGCAAACAAATAGGTGGAATTAAAAGCTTTACATAGCTATTGAAACAAGTACTTCTTTCTTTTTAACAGAAATGAGTACTTCTTTCTTGTCAGTATTTGTCTCGGACAAGGTTAAGTCCTGAAATGGATCAAATTGTTTTGCTTTAACTGCAAATGGCCATCACAGGCTTGCAGTTTTCATTTTTATTAGTTGTCATATAAGCTACAAGAAAGTAGAGTCTTCATCCATTTCGTCTTCTTTACATCAAAGTTATGTTTCATAGTGGAAGAGTTCATCGCCAATTTGGGCCCATTGGCAAGATCCTAAAGCCGGTGCTGAATGAGTTTGTGACCCCTGTTACGTGTTACTGGAACTTGGCATTGCTTCTACGCGATGAAGACGAGCTCATGCTTGTTTTTAAGGTGAGTCTTGCTTGCTTTCAATTGGTTTTCTAGTGCACTGTGATGCATCTTTGGTCTGAATGAGCTTAATTCGCAGAAACTGCATCCACCGGTCAAAATGTTGGTTCCAATCTGGAAAGCATTATGTGCATTCACAAACTCCGATAGTATGAGCCCTTCTGTAGCTCCTCGACCAAACGATCTGCATAAACATGTTGAACAAGATTGGTGCTGTGGAGTCCAAAAGGAGATGTGATTCACCGAAGACTTTGCCGACAACAGACTGATAAGTTTTATTACAAATAATAAATGACTGAAGATAAATTATAAAGTGAGAGATTGTTAGTAATGCAGGAGCTCTGATCCTTGGATGAAGCTGTATTTTTTTGGGGTTTAGCTGCAGAAATTTAGTGTTCCACTTGTAAGTTTGGCCATGTGTATTTCTGTGCTCTGAAGATTCATAATAGAATGTACTGTACTGGTTTTCAGGTTCCTACATGAGAATTCATGTTCTGCACATTGTACTGCATGCACATTGCACGCGATCAGATTTATTCTACTGATTATCTTTTCCTTAGACCATGATGTGAAACTAAACTAGGAATCATCTACTTGTGTAGAAGCTGACAAACCACACGACCGGGCGTGCTACTGCATTAACCTAAGAATGCGATATTTTTTAGTCACGGATGTGCTGAGTTTCTTTTTCTTTCTCGCTCTTGGTAACGACTACCTTGGCATAACTCTAATCTACTACTAACCAAACTTGCGAGTCTATGCGTACCAGCTTATGGCTAACTAGACTAATAATTGAGATGGAGATCTGTACTTTCCAGTGTTCCAAAGAACTCATCAGGCCATCATCATCGTCATCACAAACCTTCCAATAATTAGCATAACTGAACCGGACAAATGGTTAGGTAAAATCTCAAGTACCTGCATTGCATGCCCAAAATCTCATGAGGTGAACAACTGCAATAAGATACCTGGGTCGGTCTAAACACCACTTGCTCATTGAATGAGCATAACCCGTTTGTCAGTGACTGTTTGTAGCGTGTAGCAGTGCTCATACCCATACCAGCATATTTTGCGGAAATGTTCGGTCACCGACACCGATAATCCGACACATGGTTCCGGGTCACTGTCGATGTGGACCCCCTGAATTGGAAGGCATGAGTAAGGACAAGCAAGAGCATAGCGAGAATATCAATTTTAATAGAAGTTTTGGGGAGGAGGAGACTCACCAGTGGGAGAATCTGAAAATTTTTACAATGGAGGTTGACCTCAATGATGAAATGGACAAAGTAATCTAGTGTTCGGAGAAATCTGGGGTTTGTTTGTTAGATCTCTTTTGAGACAAGATAGTTTTTTAGAGTGTTATTTGCAGAAAAATGCAAAAGCTATGAAAAAGTAAACTTCCTTTGAAAGTTATTTTTTTGTGGCTATGCTATCATGGCAGTCTCCAGATTTTAGACCAGCTTAAGAAGAGAGGGTGGAAAGGCGAGAATAAATGTGTCATGTGTGGATCTGAATAAAATCTCGATCATGTTCGTTTTTCTTGCATTTTGGCAAAGTTTTTCTGGTGCTGTGTTAATGAGGTGTTAAGCTGGGAACGTGCTCCAATATCTTTAGATGATTTCCAACTGAATTGGCTGGAGAAGAGGGGAGCTAATGAATATAATTTTGTTCTGTTTAGTTTTGCAGCTTCAGCTTGGAATCTTTGAAAATTTAGGAACAAAATGACGTTTGACAAGATTTTCCCTAAGCAACATTTGGATGTGATTTCCAGCTTTCTATCTTGTTTGCAGCAATGGAGTATCCTTGTCAAAAAGGGAGATAGAGATCAGATGGGATATTTCTTAAAGACTTTTGAAGGCTGGATTAAAGGCTTTTGCGTTCTGAACAGTGCTGATCGTATATGTAATAGGCTAGATTGATCTATGTTTAGCTTTGGTTTTGTATATAGTCTGGAAGGAGTTTGGTTTGGCACTCAGTTTCTTAACTATGTTGGCTATTGTAAGTTGGCTTCCCCAGCGTCTTGTTTACTGTTTTCTTATAAAAACTGTTATGTGCTTTCTATAAAAAGCCAGATTTTCCTTTGTCAAAAAAAAGCATAGCGAGAATAAAATGTAATGATAGCATGCGTCTCCATTGTTGCTCCTAGTCAAGGAAAATAAATTGACGAGGATCAGGCATGTTTCCATCCATATGGCTAAGCTTAGGCCAATTTACCTTTTTCTCCCCCACTGTTCTTAGTGCTCGCTGTGCTGTCAGGTCTAGAATGGCAGCACTGCTGTTCGTGCTTGTTGCCATTGTGAGTAAAAAGTATTCTAGAGGTTTGTAAAATGAAATTGGTGGTGTTCCCTGATGGGAGTTCGAACTGCAAATAATGGATTTTTATTTTTGTAATGGATCTAAAATAATTGGATGATTAGATGAAGATGGATTATATTTAATTTTGAGTAAAATACATTAAAGTTGTCCAGAACGATCAAGTAGTACATTAAAGTTGTCCAGAACGATCAAGTAGGCCCTTGGGAGATCTAACATTGTGACATGGGTTTGATTTCTAACATTTTGCAGCGTTAGGCAGTGTTCCAAAAACACACTACTCTTAAGGGAATTTTCTTTCTGTTCTCTAAAATTTCCATTTACCTACTACTAATGCCACATATGATGACATAGGTTAAAGATTCTGTTTCTTGATCACTCATTTTCTCCTTCGATTCCCCTTTTGGATCACTCATTTGCTTGTTCCACTTGGTGGCTAGAGTAACAAAGCTTTCAACCCCTCCCAATCACATCGCTGGATCTTAGTCTTCTCTCTTATTATTTTGCACTTTCTTTTCTTTTGATCGCAAATCCAGTGAGCAGTGAGCAATACATGTAGCTGGACGTCAACTCCACAGTCCTAACACATGGAAGGAGCAAAATTGGACAGTAGTAGCAACTAGCAAGTGCGTCAACGATTGTCGTAGGGACAGGACAGCCCACCGTTCACAATGGCTCGGCGAAAAGTCAGAAATTGGCCCATTTGACCTCAGTCAATTGGTTCATCACCTCAGTCTTTGCCCCGAAGGGATCATGACAAAGAGGAAGGTCGAGGCCCGTATGGACCGAAGGTAACGTGGTGGATGCTGCTTATGGAAGCCTATCATGCACCAAAGCTACCAGCGAAAGGAGAAAAGACTGCGAAATCCTATAATTATAGAGTTTTTATAGGGATATTACTATAATCTCCTACGTACCAGTTTATAATGCTATAAATAAACCTTCCCGCTTATCAAGTAGGAGAAAGTGGGGCATTGTTTGAACACAAATAAAATATATTTTGTTTCTATGTACTGTTTGCTACACCTCGGGATCCAGAGACAACTATCTCCTTCGTAGCGGGTAGCGGCCCTTAGACCCTCCTCTTTCTACTGCTTGGTCCGTAGCCACGACAACACCATGTAACATAGACATCACAATAGTTCAGAACTGTTCCCTGGAACTAACTAATTAAGAGCACCCCTGTGCTGGCACAACTGCTGTAACGAATTAAATGTCGAAAGAAAATTCAACTGTTACGTGATACAAGCACATAGTATATATTGTTGCCAGATATCTGAGGGTAGATCTCTATTTGAGAAACCCCTTAATGTTCATTCGCCCGAACGGTAGCACTGTACTTCAACATTCTCACTCCATAACATTGAAACATGGGCTCTTTATGAATCGACATGCAACAGATGGCAGCATTTTCTGATCTGAAATATCTGATGCCCCATTCTGATCAGAGAAGAGAAACTGAACTAGATATCCAGTGCAGCTAATTACCAAACACACGCACTTCTGTTCATGTGTCGATCGGTATGTGCACAAAGGAGAGCTTTATGAACAAGTGTGACTTAATTTTTTTTTAAGAAAAAAAGAAAGTTCTTTTTGCAAGTGTAACATCAGAGAGACAGGTCCAGGGCCGTGTGTAACGGGCCACCTTTTCAGTACAACGTAGGCTCCTCCGATTAGTCGCAATCAGCAGTACAATCATTAGCACCTGCGGTTTCATTAGACGACTAACACAGGAAGTACGTAGCTAGCTCGTAGCATCGTGCATTTTGTAATTTCTCCATCGCTGGTTCAGTACACGTAGTTTGTAGCTAGCTTACAACGACACCTGATCTGACAGTGTGTTACGTACGACAAGTCTGAATAGATTATAGACTCTTGTCATCATCTTGAAGCGATGTACTAACTAGATATTTAGGTTGCACGAATCTTAAAGCGCCCAAGATTAGTCGGCAGTTCCTTCGGTCGAGTACAGGCCGGCTAATTAAGCACGCAAAGAAAGGGAGATTACTGCAACAGCATAAGGCGAAATGATTCGATCATCGATATCGATTTTAAGAAATGATTCGATAATTAATTGGACCGTGAGTGCGGTTGAATTGCTCCTTTCGGCCTTTGGAAATTGAATGGTATCGCAGGCAGCACTCACGGACACGGAGCAAAATTCAGAAGACAGGAGGAAGAAATCACAAGCCTACGCATCGGTCGATCCGCGCGAATTTGGGGGTGTTGCTGTTGGGACGTGTGCATCGATTGCTCACATCGTTGTTCGTCTCTGAAAAAAGATATTAGATATGTGTTGCACTGAACTGAAAAGAACAGAAGCATTTCGTCAGGGGGACAGAGCATGAATGCTTTCTGCAAAACATGCCGCCTTTCAGCTAGGGATTAGATTCAGAAACCAGATTAATGTATAGTAGTTAACGGTGGACTTGACACTCAGGATTACCAACGCAAGATGACTACATCGTTGACAGATTAGGAGACAAGTCCTTAGATTCAGCAAAATTAATTGTTACTACTACATCCTGAAACGTAAACTGTACTCAATTACTTCCAACAAACATTCAGGCCGTTCCTGAGCTGCCTTAAGAACATCCTAGCAAACCTGGTTGTTACACGAAAACTGCCAATTTTACCAGCATTTCGCTGTCCTTGAATTACGGCTATCATGCCACCATTTGTTTCTGTTCTGATGAGCATAGATTTGTACAGGTTAACATAGCCTTCAAATGTACAAGTGACTAATAGCATAGAAGTTAAGTACACACATATAGTAATTCTTATTGCCATTACTAACCTTCAGCTGTGTATTCATCTGCCTTACAAATGATGCTACATATGCACTTTATCTAAAGCTAGCAACGGATTTGTAATGGAGCACAGAGACACACTGTTTGTGACAAATGAAGGTGCTACATTGAGCACTACTCAATTAGTTGGATGGTTCAAGCTTTTCCGTGATATGATTCATCAGTGCTGCGCATTTGATCCAATCCTTGTAATGCCTTGCGTAGCATGCAAAATCAATACTTACGCAAATTAAGTCACCTGTTACACGAATCAGCAATGCTTTGTCTAAGTCAATAGTAGTACATGCTTATGCTGTATCACCCAAGCCACTAGCTTTAGTGCTTTACTATTGCAACACTTGTTTGGAACAAGTACAGCCAAGTTGCACAGATGAGTGTTAAAGTGGATCTAAAATAAGAAATCTTCCAAAATGGATCTAAAATAAGATCACGTGATAGCTTGGCGGAGAAACTGGGACTAGCTGCCCGTTGTTGCACACCATTTTACTATCTTAATCCCTCATCAGAGTCGACTTAGCAGCATCTTCGAAGGTTCGTCTGGGTTAAATTAACCAGATCAATTAATTAGTGCCAGCACGAAATTAAATAGGGACCATATGTATTTGTCAAGTGAGCTGGTCTGGGGCAGAAAAGGCATTGAATATTGTCTTGTTCAAGAGTTCTTGCTGTGTCTCGTCCATGTCCTGATGCCCCTCACATTGGGCAATCTATGGCCAAATAGGAAAAATGTGTTAGAACAGGACTCTTCTCTTTTTGTATTCTTTATTTGTATATAGCAAACTCCTTTGTACTCCCTATATATATTGTTCATTGGGCCCTCTTGTATATACACATAATATTCATAACATGGTATCAGAGCAAGCTTACTAACCTAGCTCTTCCGCTCTTTCGTTGCCATGTCGTCGTCGACCGCCACCGCCTGACACGACGCTGCATCCGACATCGCCCGCTGCCCCAACGCGACGCCGCCACTCCGACGTGGCCCAAGCTGGAGCTTGACGCTACCCCGACGCCACCCGAGCCTGACGCCTCCGCCGCCGCCGCCGCTGGTCCAGTATCCAACGAGGGGTACGCGTCGCGTATCCAACGGGTTTAGGTGGGCGAACGCGGGCTGGGCTGAGGCGCGGTGTTGGACTGCACAATACGCGGCCCAACACTGTGCACAGAGATTTTAAATTGATTTTTCTTTTGAATAAATCCAGAAAATGCAAATAGCAAATAGAAAATAGCAATTGAACTTGGAAAAATCTAGAAAAATCTATAAAATATATCTAAGCACATAGAATCCAAATAAAATAGTATTGGCAATTGTTAATGTTGGGATTAACCCCAATAAATCATTTTGTCATTAAAGTCCATATTAAGCTTTTAATTTAAATTCAAATAAAATGCAGATGGTGAGATTTTCAACTAGCAAATAATTAAAAGATTTTCAAAGTCCAAAAAGTTGGGATGTTACCAGGAGGGAGTACTTACTTTACAGTTTGTGCCATCAGAGTTACAAGTTACTGGCTTCTTCACGAAGCCACAGACTAGGACAAAACATATATATTTTCTCTTCATACTGTGTGTGTGATCCACCATGAGTTTGAAGGGGGGTGTTAGAATAGAACTCTTCTCTTTTGTATTCTTTATCTGTATATGATATACTCCCCTCCCTATATATTACCCATTAAACCCTCTTGAATATACATACAATATTCATAACAAAATGCACGTACTAGTAGCCCTACTATCTAGCCCTTACTCCTCAACAAAAGTTTTGTATACATTAGGGCTTGAGTTCCTTGTATTATACATGCCAAAATTGTTGTGAGGACCGAGGAATACATGTTCACAGTATCAAGGCACAAGACACAGTAGACACTTTTTTTTGTGTGTGTGTTCTTGAAAGCATGCAAAAGACAGCATTATGAAAACGCAGTGGGAAAAGTTGTACAAGAACAAAGCTCCAGATTGTGAAGGATACAGTTGAGTGGCTCATCAAGTTCCATGTTCAGTAAGACACAGATCGAAAAACTTGTGCACAATTGCACACGAGAGGAACGGGGAGAGGAGGAGATAGAAGCTAGCATCTGAATTTTTCAGTGCACACCGCAGTTAAGAGTGCTCAAACTATGTGCAAATTGGGTGAGAAAAGCTTAACGTTTTCATGCGAAAGTAACTGCAAGAGTAAAATCAGATCCATGTGAGGCAACTAAGCACACCGAGCCCAACATGCATACTGTGAGGAATCATGCATGTCCAAACTATCTAGTACAGATCATCAACCACAAACTTACACCCCAAGTATCAAATCATGTCCGAAATCTCTCTCTCACTTGCTCTCTTTCTGTGATTCAGCACAGCTTAACCACTACTGTCTTGTTCTTGGTAGCACCTAGGACATGGTAACAGACACTTTTCCTTGCCAACTCCAAAATCAGGGGGCTAGAAAATAGGCATGGCATTAAGCTAAGAAAAATAAATTGTGCTAGAAATTAAGAGCTAGTCATGAGCTTTGGAGAACCTCATTTAATGCGTTGTTACTCTTAAATCCAAGAAATCTGAATGTGTCGCTTTTCATCACTGTGAGGCACTAATTTATCAACTACGTACGCAAGTAGGAGGGAATCAATGTTCTAGAATGACTCTTAGTTGGGTCTCTTCAGAGGCATCCGATAAAATGAAACATGTAGACAAATAAATCACCATGTACGAGGTAAAATACGATGTATACCATTAACATGATGTACTGCAAGGGGGAAAAAAAAAGAGAGAATTGCTATATAACTTTAAACAGTTTTTTGAAGCTAAAATTGTCGCTTTTCTGTTCGTTAGATGTGCTATAAGATTTGTGTTGTTGATATGTTGTAAGAAAAAAAAATCATAGTAGTCGAATTTTCATTCGTCCGATATGTTTTGATATTTGCACTTTTTCCATATGATGAATTGAGTCCGAATTTATTATAATTTTTTCTTTAAAACATAACGAGTTCACAACATTACCGTATTTTGTTGGTATATTTTTTGTCTTTGTTTTTGTTCAACCTCTCAAAGTACATATCAAAAGCATAACAGGTTCACCATATTACCGTATTTTGTTGGTATATAATTTTATTTTTTTATCTTTATTTTTGCACAACCTCTCAAAGTAGACGTGAGATTTTGAATCATGTGATGGAAATATGAGTTATTAAGACTTTTAAGAATAATTACAGTGACCAAGAATCAAAATTGAATAAATAATTTACTGTAATTTATGTATAGTGGAGTTATAAATGAACTTTCAGAGTATAACAGTTTTTTACAGAGAAAACAGTCGAATTCTGCGTAGACAAACCTAAAAAAAACAATTATTACTTTTCCAAACTTGAAAGGGGTGGAAATGAGCATGCCACCATGTAAACCAATAACCATCCCTGTGGTGTTATGGTGATCAGTTCCAAGGAAATATCATCTAGTACATATTAGACATTATTTGCAAGGAGATGTAATATAGCCATGCTCACATTATTATTGTTATATATACTGTTACAAACTTAAGCATAACATTTAGATAAATTCATCTTCCATACATGTATATTATGAAAGACATGGGCACCACACTGTTAAAATTGCAAAGTAGAGTACACTGGAAGGTTAGACCCTCTGTGCAGTTCTAGAGCCACCGACGGACGCCAATGCGCTTCTCACCGTCATGGCGACGCGGCAGCCCATGAACGCCCTGAAGCTCTCGTGCCGCACCTTGAAGCACGTCGTCATCTCTTCCTCGTCGTCATCTCCGACCGAGAACGCATGAATCTGGCTTCTCATCGACGAGCACGCAGGCGACTGCGCGCTGCGAAACGACAACGACGACGACGACAAGGAGGAAGAGGAAGATGAGGAGCAGGACGACGAGGGCGAGCTCGACGACCTGGATTTTCTCAGGATGATCTTGCGCAGGATGGAGCCGAGGATGCCGGGTTTGCACTTCTTTGCGGCCTTGTGGGACGTGTCCTTGGCGGCGCCGATGTAGTAGGACGGCGGTGGCGTGAGAGGCGGCAGTGTGGCCGTGGAGATGGCGTTCTTGGGCGTGCCCGGCTGCGACTCCCACAGGAACGGCACCGAGCCGGCCGAGGCCACGCCGTAGTACACCCTGAAGGACGGCGCGGCGACCGAGCTCTCCTTGGTAAGCAGCTTGGAGAAGAGCTCGCTCCCTTGCTTCAGGTGGAGAGGCTCCTCCTGGTCCTTGGTGTTGGCCGCCATGGATGTGAAAGTGAGAGAGGGGGGTTGGGTTGCAGGGGAGAAAGAAAGAAATCAAACACCGAAGAGATAGGTGTGCAGTGAGGGGGGCTTTATGCTCTTCGTCAGCGGTATTTTTAGACGGTGGCATCTTATAATCCTTAGGTTATGGTTTCAAATTCTAAAAAATATTAGTGAAAAATTCACACAGATAACTTACCCAACTTGTGATTGGTGAGAATCAATCTTTGATCATTATGAAAGATAAATTACCATGAGTAGTTGGCTATTTTGCACATCTTCCGTTGTATCCGCTCATTATTACTGTTCACATATTCAGATCCGAGGCAACAAAGCTGAGTTGACTTTGTACTTTAGTATTAGGATGGGCCAACTGGAATTTACATGAAATTATACTGGGCAAAATAAAGAGGCTGAGAATATCAGCAACTGTATAAGCTGATGCTATCAACAACTCACAATTTACACTTCAAAAGAAAAGAAACTTGCCATCCTACAAATCCGGGTCCTCTATGGTACTGTAGAGAAGTATTATAGGTATAATATTTTTTTAGTCTTGTGCCACTGTACAAAAATATTGTTGAAACAACTCGTGTTCTACTGTACATATGGAATACCACATCGATTTTTAATGTTTATTACTGTAACACAGTATTGTGCGCTGTTGATCTAAGTCGTTCGTTGCCAATTGTACGGTCCAGATAAACCCTAATGTTTACATATTATACATGTCTACCGTAACTACATGCTACGACAGAGGATCTACGTCCCTAGACTACTCATCCGGTGTGCTGGGGTGCATAGCTCTTGACCAGGATTTCAACATCTTTCTGGGTATTTAAGCTCTCTGGATCGCTGCAATAGTTTGTTTCTCTTAATGCAATGGCACCCAAATCTTTTACGTGTTCTTAAAAAAGCTCTTGACTGGGGTCGATCCCGACAGGAGATAGAAAATGCTGTGGCTTTTAAAGGTGCTGAGATGAGTTTCTGGTGGTGGAGTTCATAGATCTAGACCCGCATTTGATTCCGGACACAAGGGGTTAAAAACATTCTCGATTCAAGAAAAATGGTTATTACTCTACTTGCTACTACTCTAGTTAAGTTTTAGTGTGATAGGAATTGAGTTTGAATGTGATACGAATTGAGTTTCCTATTTTAACTCATGTTCTACTCCTATACGAGTCTTTTATGTACTACTATAAATATATCTTCGTACGTAATTTATAAGGTGGAGCAAAAAATTTATTATAAATATCTTCTCAAATAGTAATATTACCTTTATATGCCTATAATTTTTTTTTTGAAAGAGTTTTCTACGTAAATTTTGTACGTGCTATTTTTATTTTTCTACGTATTATTTATCATAACTGTTTACGGACTGGGAGTCCTAACATGCGCCGAGATCACTGTCTTGTCATCCGATGCACATTAATAACACTTCTCTGCGTCCGCGTCTACGTGGAGATGAGAAAACCTCTCCATGTTTGGCCATAAATCCGCAATTTTTGGCCCACAAAAGCTTGATCTAGACATTTAGTAGTATCGCTTGCTTGAATTAAATTTGTTGGATGGATAGTGCTAGCTAACGTAGCTATATGTGATTTGATTTGGCTTCTTCTAGCTAGGAGTGGTACGGGTTGTTTGGTTAATTACTCTGATGAACCAAGCTAAAATTTGATGTAGATAAAACTTGGGCAAAATCAAAAGTTAGCCAAGTGAAAGCTGTTTGGATTATGATCAAGCTAAATTTTGGTGTTACTAAAATTTTGATGAACGATTTCATCATACTTGGATTGGCTGCGTGTGACATTAAATTTCGTTGTTCTCAATTTTTTGTTAGTATTATCAAATATTAATAATAAACAAAATGATAGTCAATTTTTCATTAACGTTACTAAAATTTGATTTAATCCACGTTAGTAACAAACCAAACCGGCCTAGAGCACGTACTATCGCTTTATTTCGCAGGTTCCTGTACTGTAGCACGTACTTATTTGTAACACCTGTACAAGGACGTGTGTATCTATCAATAGGTTCATACATATGGCACAAGGCACAAAAAGAACTTGGCAAGCACTTAAAACTAAATCCTGATCCAATTAATCCCCCACACATCCAAATTATATGTGCAAGAATCCTGGCATACGCTATTATGTTTGCCAAGAATCACAACAGAGTCCTTTATTTTGCATATTGCAGGGGTCCCTGCAAAGGTTGACTTCCTCTTTATCACAAATAATCATCATCTAGTGGCAAAACCAAACAAAAGAGAATCAAGTTCGTTCTCAAGATCATCTAGTGGCAGGCATGATCAGCTAGCTGCCTAGGTTACTTGTTAATGGAACTGGGGTTTGGAGAGTACATGCACATCAATGTAGTATGATATGAATTGTTTAACCCACAAGATGGTCTTAACAAAGCCCAGCCAGCTTCTGTTTGGTTTTGGGTAGCTGAACTTTACACCAAACGGTCTGCAGGCTTTCAATGTCAGGGTCAGGGCTCGACAGTAGAGAATTAGGTCCTGTAAAATTTGTTAAATCGGTCAAAACGTTGCAGAGCTGTCCAATTATTCTTGTTAAATCGGTCAAAACGTTGCAGAGCTGTCCAATTACTCATGTGAGGCTATCCACAAGATTGGACCCTGGACCTGCTAGTAAATGATTAGGTATTACACACTCCATTTTGTTTGTCTAAAACTAGAAAGTTAATAGCTAGTCTCTTACTAGCAACACTTTTCTTTATTAAATCAAAGGGGAACCTTAGTTGCTTATTCAGCCTCCATTTGAAGGTCGATTAGATCTTAAAAATTGAAATGATAAAGGTTTTTTCAGTACTAATTCGGATTACATGGGGAAAAAAGAGCATGGAGTTGTACTAATTAGGTTTACTAGTACTCCCTTCGTTCTTTTTTTACTCGATATTTTTTATTTTCTTCGTCTCCGAGATGCGACTTTAACCACTATTTTTTATAACTTTACATTAAGATGTACTAATAAAATTATAATACTATGAAAATATTTTTAACGACAAACATAATGATATAATTTTCACATGGTCAATCTAAATAGTTTTAAACTAATTGGTGGTGAAACTTTAGAAAGTTTGACGGCACGATTCTAAGATGTTAAGTGAAAACGAATTTGTAGTAATATTTAATTCCTTTTGCAACAGAATTCTTGTGTAAACATGCTAGTATGATTTTTCAAATAGAATAAAATAAACTTGCTGGTATGAATTAAGGCCAGTCCACGGTGTATCTAGCCTTGGTGTGCGTAACTGCGCATACATATTGCCTTGTGGTTGGAGCCATCCGTGTGAAATAAATCGAAATCTGGACAAATCTAGCCCCGTAGATTATCAAAATTCCAAATATAGCCCCCCTACCACGAAAATTCCAAATATAGCCCCCCGGGGTGACCTGCTGCGCTCGGGGACATGAAGAGGTCACCTCTGCCGTCCCCGACGGCAGCAGCAAGGTGCTGCCGTCGGGGACCGCAGCAGGCCCGTGCATGGTCCCACGCAAAGCAGAGTTTTTTTTTAAAAAAATTATTAAATAATTTTTTGGAGGAATTTTAAATATAGCAAATGAGCTCAAAAAATTTAAAATTTTTGTGGAGATTCCCGGCACATTTTTCTTATTTGTGTAATTTTTTCAAAATTTTATCCTTTCTGAATTTTTCACAAATATTCATTTAAGTATACTGTTTGTATGAATTTTTTAATATATAAAATGAGGTCAAAACATTATAAATTTTTTTTTCCCGGGCTCCTTACATAGTTTACTTGATTGTGTAATTTTTACAGAATTTTATATGCTCTAAAATTATCTCGACAAATTAAGGGTTTAGGTCTCGAAAATTAGGACGTAAGGTTTCCGAAATTAGGGTTTCATGATTTCATGTGATGAAATGTGGGAAGTTTAGTACCACATGACTACTCTAGATAAGAGACACTCCCTCCTCCGCACATCTATCGTCCCGTCATTCTTTGTCTCATTTTACATGATATGATCCATATTGCCCGCAGTATGCAGGTATTATTGATATGTGGGTCTACACCTATTTGTCAGTGACCAAGGCCCGTGGTTTAGGGGTGATTTTGGTTCCTTTAAAATGTTGTGGTCCTTAAAAGGCGTTTCGGCCTAAAGTTGCAGTACTAAAATATTATGTCTTTTTCATGGAAAAAAAGATTCTATACTGGATTAACATTTCCTCTCTTACCTAATTGTTACTCATTCTTGTTGGCCAGTGTTATTTGGCATTCCTAGAGCTTAAGAGTGAAATTTCTATTTATATAATTGTCGGACCGGATTTTCTAATCCTGAATCCTCTGTGAAAGCAACATGCTATTCCTCGGATCGAAGAGATAGCACTCACAGATACATCACTGAATCATTTCATACATGACGTAAAACCATACCATTCATTAATTTAACACATCAGAGTTTACATAGACCGCATCGGGTCAAGTTTTACAATAAAGGCCGAACAGGCCAAATGATTACATCACAAAATTAGCGGAAGCGACAACGGAAGCAAAAAGGGGTGAGGGCACATCTCTCCACAGACAAGCGATCAGGAAATTGTACATCCGATATTATCGAAAACTCAGATAATATAGGATGCACCTAGGTACCAGCTGAGTCAGCTAGACTGGGGCGAGACTAGAACAACTAAGTACTAAACTATGCTTCAAGAACTCCTTGTTCTTCTGACATCTGGTTCCTCGTAGTAGTCGTAATCTCCAATATTTCCTGCTTCTGAGGGTTTGGGGGGAAAGCGAGAGTGAGCACTACTACCGTGCTCGCGAGACAACACACAGAAAGCAATAGTATACATGCAAGGCTTAACAAGGATGACTCAGGTTCTTTTATTTGCTAAAGCAACATTTTCAATTATCATAATTACAAAGTCATATGACTTAGTATTTTGAACAAATTGCATTTTTATTAAAGAGAGTAAGTGCAATTATTAAATAACAGTAGAGGTTACCTCCACCTCATGCTTAATTTTGATAACGGCTACATCCACCGACTATCAGGACTGGGTAAGGCTACCCCGGAAAAATCCAAAATAAGGGCTAAATGAGCCCACCACATTTTCATACCACCCACAAAGGTTTTTGAAATAGAACTAACTCAGGTTAAGTTCTCATGTCCGCTTTGACCGTAGCGCTACTGTTTAAGCAGCTTTAGACTCTGCAGAGGTTGTACACTGTACCCACAAAAGATAATCATACTCGCTACTCCACATGATTCCTTAGTCATGTAGTTGAGCGATCGTCACAGTAACGTTTCAAACTACCTTGCCCCTTTCGTCATCTCACCCCTATGGCCAATTGCATAAGTTGCGCGAGATGTTTACCCCAACGACTAACCCAGATGGCCCCGGCCACAACGACTAGCGCAGCGGGCAACTTCACCCTCCCCGGTGTCCCTCTCAAGACAGCATACGTCCTGCTGCTTGCACACTTCTAAACACCAGTTGTGGGATGACTTTCAGGGTTCAATAATTTTACTAAGCCAAGTTGCACTTTGCAGACTTGCGGTTGTACTGGTTTTACACAAGATGTCATGACAAGATTAAGTCCTTAAGGTTATCTAGGCGGTTCATTCCAATGTTAACCACGTTCCCTGGGCTACATTAGCACCCATCAACATCTCATTCATCATACCATCCACCCGCATAAAGAATGACAAGTTATTAGGGTTTTGAGGAGGGAAACCAATTAACACAACACACCAGTCATTTACATCCAATGACTGCCCAAAACCATTTTCATGATTTAAAGATGATGAGCGGAACATTTATTATCCCGGTATTTAAGCAAGACTAGCATGTCGCTTAAGTACAACATATACTAGTATTTACCATATAATTACTAGGGTGACATGGAATGAGGGGTTCAATTTATCAAAGGATGGATAATACTTAATTAATCATCAAATGGGTGTTTAACTACCTTAAGCTTTAACATACATTTTGACGAGGATCTAATAATCCTCATTTTATCTTTTATCTATAATTCTTATTATGGGTAAATATGATGTCACATAGTCCCCAGAAGTACCCCTTATATCTATAAGGGAGAGGCCTAACAAGTGATTGTAAGTTCTTCTACAATCACCCCCATAGTCGTAAGCCTTGCTACGACTATATCACGGTCGTAAGCCCTTCTACGACCACTACATAGTCGTAAGTCCTTCTACGACCACTACATAGTCGTAAGTTCTTCTCGATCGCTACCGGTCGTAAGTCCCTCTACGACCAGGAAAACTACGACCACCTTATAATCAAACCTACAGACGAGTAGGTCCAATTGATTAAGGAATCCGAACGGTCTACACGCACTATTATTCCGCGTATTAATGGTGTGTAAATACCCCATTATCTACGGAAGATAATTGCGGATGGCGTGAAGAAGTCAAGGCGCCGGTAATTACTGCCATCATGCGCCCGTTACTACATTAATTAGGCACATCTCCCGCAGGGCAAAACGGCTACTTCTTCACGACTATATAAGGGCATCAAACAGAGAGACAAGGGGGACAGAGAGAAGAACAACGGCAAACAAGGGCTAGTCAAGTAGAAACACAAGCACTATTCTCTCGTAATAGTTTTAGTCCTTTGCTAGATCATCAACAATACCATACACACGGATTAGGGTTATTATTCTCTCGGAGAAGGCTGAACTGTCTAAACATCCCGTGTCAATCCACTCTGCGTGATCTCATCCTTAGGAGACCCCCCGAATCAAATAATCTTTACGTAAGATCGGTTCTAATACACCGACAGTTGGCGCCGTCCGTGGGGATCTTCCGGTAATCTCTTGTCAACATACTCTCTTTTTTCCAATCTCATGCAAGCATGGCAGAGAATGGAGCGAGGAGAACTGGTTCGACTTGGCGGTCACGCAGACGTCGACATGGATGCGGTTTCGACTCACGAGCCGAGTGATGCATCCACGATGGTGATGTTGCCTCGGAGATTATTCTCCAGAAACCATCCCATCAATGGAGTTGAGGAGGATCCTTATCCCCACAACGATACGTCCAACAGAGGAGCCAATTCCTCCAAGGACAAGGGTCAATCCGACGAACCGCACCTGGGAGGACTCACGACACAATGAGAGTTTTTCCTCTAAGTGTCCAAGTTCCCTTAAGGCGGTCCGACACAGTGAGACAAGTCCCGAAGCCACCATTCCAGACTCCACCAACATCTTGTGATCCTATCTCTCGTGGTAACTCCGAGATAGTGGGATCAAGCATGCTTTTCCTACGAATCACGACCGTCTCCGCGCAGATCTCATTTGCGGATGGAGACGATTATAACCGGAGTTCCCTACCGGAGGATTACTCCAAGTCGCCAGATGGTGTCTCTCGAGCACTCCTCAAGCGGGAGGCCTCAGCGCAAGTGAGAATCATCAACGGAGGTCTTCGTCCTTCCTCAAATCGAGTCAACCTCATGGAGGACGAAATGAGAACCCTCCCGAAGATCACGACCGCGCCTCCTCGTAGTAATGGCAAGGGAACCACCGGCGACAGAGAGAACCAACACTCTGATGAACGCGAGAGAAATCCTCGACATTCTCGCACTCCACTGAGAAGGCCTCAAAGATCTGACGGGGAGGATTTTGAGGTCATCCGAAGAAAGAAAATTGCAGCCCGTAAGAACTCGCTCTGGCGCATTCAATATCGATCCACGGGAGGTACAAGAACTCCGGGACATCAACGACTTGCTTGAGAATCCCAATCAAGAGCTTGCTCGAACGCCAGATACGATCTCTTTCTTTGAGGAGATTGCGCAAAGGCTTGAATCGTGATGACAAGATCGAAGTACCTCGTCAACAACATTCAGGTAGTCGTAGCAATGCGACTTCTTCAGCTACCAGTCAATCGAATATTTCTCTGCGTAGGAATCGACACGGTCATAAGTCACATCGATCTCCTATTCGGAGAAATACTTTTCGATCGGCTGATGATCAAGTAGCCCTCCGAGGAGGTGATCAATCACTACTCCGCAAAGAAATTCAACGGTGGATTACGAGGAGTATTCCTCAAGAATCGAGACCTACAATGAGCAGTCACTGTTGCGGGTATCGTCGGATACGATCACCTGGCGACATTAACCCTTCTTTCCTACAAAGAAGGCGTCAAGAAGTAATTACCGGATGCCGGGCATTTTCGCCTGACCTTCGAGCAGTTCGATGGCCACCTCATTTTCGACCAGTGAACATGGAGAAATTTGATGGATCTCAAAATCCCATCGAGTTTCTTCAGATCTATACAACAGTTGTCCGAGCAGCAGGAGGAGGAGAGCACGTAATGGCGAATTACCTTCCAACTGTGCTCGAAGGATCCGCTCGATCGTGGTTATTAAACCAACCACTCGAGTCGATCTACTCTTGGCAACACCTCTGTGATCTTCTACAGGCAAATTTCCAAGGCACATACAACCGCCCTGGAAAGGAAGACGACTTGCACCGGATCAAACAGAACAACAACGAGACTTTGCGTCAATTCATCAAACGCTTTAGTCAGGTTCGTAACTCAATTCCGAAATTTCGACTCCTCCGTGATCGTGGCTTTTAAGCAAGGAGTCCGTAGTAGAAGAATAACAGAGGATATTGCTTTAAATCCTCCCAACACCGCTTCCGAACTCTTTGAGATGGCCGATCGATATGCAATCGCTTCGAGGCGATCGAGTGGAATAACACTATCGATCGAGAAACACACGCACTTCGAGAGCCGTGAGGTTGGTAAGGACAAAAAAGCAAAAAAGTCCAAGAAGAAAATAAAAAGTCAAAAGCCACAAACTAGTGGTTTCAAGGAGGTTTTGGCCGTAAAAGATAGAGAGCCCCAAACCACCAAGTCGAACCCTGATCAAGGCAAAGGTAAGCGACCTGATCGTAGGAACGACAAACCAAGATGGTGTCCTTTTCATAAAAGGAAGGACATGACCTCAGAATCGCCGAAGTTTTCCAAAGAAAGCTCGAGGACTACTACAACGGCAAAGCACCGCCCCTACTCGGCGGTGTAGGACATACGAGTGGTCAAGTCGTCGATGATGAGGAGATGCCATTCCAAGATCCGCACCATACCGTTGAGCATATCTATGGAGGATCATCGGCATCGACTCCAAACGACAACTTAAAGTCACGGACGAGAGGTAAATTCCATACATACTCCTCTTGTCAATAAATTACAAGTGGTCGGAAGTTACCATCTCTTTTGAGAAGGACGATCGCCCGATCACTATGAGTCGATCAGTCGATTTCGATTGTGGTCGAACCCACCATCAACAATTGTTGTAAATCGAGTGTTGGTTGATGGTGGCGATTCTTTGAACATATTATTTACCAAAGCCCCGGATGAGATGCAAGTACCGGGACAAAGGTAAGGCGATGCGATATTCCTTCCATGGAATCGCACGGGTCTTCGCCAAACCCATTGGCCAAGTTTCTCTTCCTTTAACATTTGGCTCGCCAAGTAATTTCAGGACAGAGAAAGTCTCCTTTGATGTGGTCGATTTCGATACGGCATATAACGCCATACTCGGACGACCAACTTTGGCAAAATTCTTAATGGCTACTCATTATGGGTATCAATGTCTTAAGATGCCAGTCCCAAAGGAGTGATCACAATTCAATGTGACAAAAGATGGCGATAGTCATGATCACGATCCTCGAGATGGTTGGTCAAATACCAACTCGAGATGAAAGTCACCCGACTAGCAAGTCGAAGCCTAAAGTCGCACCAAAGCGAACGACCAAGTCAAAGAGGTTCCTCTCGACGCAGAGAAACCCTCGAAGACTGTTCGCATTGGGGAGACTTCCGATCCCAAATAGGAAGACGCCCTCATTACCTTCCTCCGAGCTAACGCAGATGTCTTCGCGTGGCAAGCATCCGACATGCCCGAGTCCCTGTGGAGGTGATCGAGCACGAGGCTAGCTTTACTACCGATAAAGTACCGTAAAACAAAAATTACGAGATTTGCCTGATCGACGAGATGCTATTAAATCAGAATTGGATAAGCTACTTAAGGCAGGCTTTATAAGAGAAGTCAATCACCCAGAGTGGTTGGCTAACCCTGTAATGGTCAAAAAGTCAAACGGCAAATGGCGTATGTGCGAGACTTTATCGATCTTAATAAAGCTTGTCCAAAAGATGATTTCCTTTACCTCGTATTGATCATTTGGTTGATTCTATGCGGGTTGTGAAATATTAAGTTTTTAGATGCATATTCGGATATCACGGATCAATATGTGTCTAAACGATGAAGAAAAGACCGCATTCATTACTCCATTTGGTACCTTTTGTTATATCAAAATGCCATTTGGTCTAAAGAATGCCGGTGCTTCTTTTCAACGCTTAATGCAATCGACTTTTCATCTCAATTAGGCCGAATTTGGAAGCCTATGTTGATGACCTAGTCGTAAAAGCATTAAGAGACTTAATCATATCAGCGACCTACAAGAAACATTCGACAACCTCGTAAAGCACCATTTAAAACTTAATCGAGAGAAGTGTGTGTTTGGAATTTCTTCAGAAAATTGCTTGGATTCCTAGTATCCGAACGAGGAATCAAGCAAATCTGAAAAATAAAGGCCATCCTCCGGATCGACCTCCAAACACAAAAAGGAAGTCCGAAACTCACTTTGGGTGCATGGCGGCTTTAAGTCGTTTCATCGCACGACTAGGAGAAAAGGACTACCTTTCTTTAAACTTCTCGGGAGACATGAAGGTTTTGAGTGGTCGAACGAGGCAAACATTGCCTTTGAGGATGTCAAGAGGTATCTTCGAGTGCTCTGCTCGGTTTCTCCAAAGCCGTAAGAGCGCGCTTAATTTACCTAGCCGCCACGCCACGAGCGAAAGCGCAGATCTTGGTCGTAGAACGTGAAAACGCATAACGACCGGTTTACTACGTAGCGAAGTTTTACGGGCCTAAGGAGCGTTACCTCGTGTCCAAAACTTCGTATGCCCTCCTCATGTCTTCGAGGAGCTGCGGCATTATTTTCAGCGCACAAAATAGTTGGCGCCCGAGTTTCCTTTGGGAGCAATCCTCCATAATAAGGAAACAATGGGACGCATGGCAAAATGGTCGGTCGAACTTGGGAGTTCGACCTCCATTTCGTGTCCCGAACGGCCATAAAATCCCGGATCTTGGCGGACTTTGTCGCCGAATGGACAAATCTGAACTGTTCAGATCCCGATCACGATTCCCACGACCGATGGATGATGTACTTTGACGGGTCACTCACTTTAAGTGGCTCGAGGTCGGGTGGTCTGGTATCTCCTCTGGGAGAAACCTTAAAGTATGCCATACAATTAAACTTTCGTGCCACTAACAATGTGGCGTAATCACGAAGGTTTGCTAGGCGGCATACGAGCCGCGAAGCACTCTCGATTCGTCGACTACTCGTAAGAGGAGACTCTCAACTAGTCGTGAATCAAATTGGGAAAGAGTACCGGTGCTCTAACTCAACAATGGCTCGGTACTTATCGGCACGTAAGCTAGAAAAACATTTTTAGGTTTCGAGGTACAATTTATCCTCGAAGGATAATTTCTCGAGACCAACTTGCTCGGATGGCTTCTTCCGATCCATAGTACCAAAGGAGTTTTCTTGGAGCAACTCCAAAACCGTCTCGGTCGAAGAACCGGAGGCACCTCCTCTTGAGATGGCCTCATTAGATTACGAGGATACGGATGACTCCCATCTACGAGTATCTTTGCAAGGGTTCCAGACCAAGATGATCTTGAGGCGGATCGATTATCCGAAAAGCCAAAATGTATACTTTGGTTGAAGGAGTCCTCTATAAGCGAGGAACCCAAGGGATACTCATGCGATGCATTCCGCAAAATGAAGGAATAACACTCCTTCACGATATTCACAATGGCATCTGTGGGACGATGCTTCCTGAGAACATTAGTTGGTAAAGCCTTTCGACAAGGTTTTTTGGCCTCTGATACTCAGCACGATGCTAAAGAGGTGGTTAAAAAGTGTGTCGATGCCAATTTCATGGTAGATGATACACCAACCGGCTCAAGCATTACAAACAATACCTCTTTCTTGGCCTTTTGCGCACTGGGGCTTGATATCCTAGGACCGTTTCCCAAAGCTCCAGGAGGTTTCGAATTCCTTTTTGTGGCTATTGACACGTTCACAAAATGGATCGGTGAACTCAGCGGGATAACAACAGGCAAAGAAAAGGTTCATGATGAGAAGCGTAATTAGTCGATTTGGA
The DNA here is from genome assembly GCA_036346395.1 of Hsuehochloa calcarea. NCBI lineage: Eukaryota > Viridiplantae > Streptophyta > Magnoliopsida > Poales > Poaceae > Hsuehochloa > Hsuehochloa calcarea. Next base: position 79,225,342 of record CM070593.1, on the reverse strand, counting down.
GTACCAAGTCGGATAATTACGCATAATGGTAAACAATTCGCAAGTGCAAAATTTCAGGAATTTTGCGACGAGTTGGGTACCAAGTTGTGCTATGCTTCTGTTGCACATCCCCAAAGTAATGGGGCGGTTGAACGTGCAAACGGCCAAATAATGCGAGGAATTAAAACTCGAGTCTTGACCCGACTTGTTAAGCGCTCGGGGCTTGGGTACAAGAATTACCTTCCATATTATGGGCGATTCGTACAACCACCAATGAGCAACAGGAGAAACACCATTTTTCTAGTGTTCGAGTCGAAGCCATGCTTCCTCCGAGCTAAAATTGCGGTCGACACGAGTTGAAACCTTCAACAACTCGGATCAGAACAACTTCGGCAGATGACATTAACCTACTCAAGAAAGGAGAAACCTAGCCTTAATTCGTTCGCGGTCTACCAACAAGCCTGCGCAGATACTATGATCGTAAGGTCCAACCTCGCTGACCTTGTCAGAGGTGACTTGGTATTGAGGCTCGCCAATCCAAGTCTAACCTAGGAATAAACTTTCCCTAAATGGGAAGGTCCTTACGATGGTCGAAGTAACTTTCGGCGAGTGGTCGTCACGACTAGCAATGGAAGATGGACGAGTTCTCTCAAACTCTTGGAACATCGACCGCCACGCAAATTCTATGTGTGACCGATTTCTCAAGCAATAAAAGTCCAGGTTCTTTCTACCTCTTTTTTGCCTTATTTTCGAGTAGTGCTTTTTTAATCTTTCGACTATGATATGAGAACACCCAGTTTTCTTTACACTGGCCGAAAAGCGAGAAACGTCATCTGGACGAAACTTCTCCTCTCTGCATGTGGTTCTGCCCACTAGAAGGAATTTCCAAGCATTGACTCGTTATTCATTTTTTTGCCGCCAAGACAAAGAGCGGGTTCTATCCAAATCGAAATGTTCTCAAAGCCAACTCTCTCAATCTTAGTCTATTTTTTCATCAATTCAAAAATATTCTAAGTAGAGTACACTTTCTTACATTTGTTCGACCACCTTTGATGTACTCGATTTGTTTTAACTGGTCGAAGGAAGAGACACACCTAGTCGAAGTCTTTCCTCTCTGCATGTGGTCCTGCCCACTAGAAGGAAACTTCCTAGCGCTGCTCAGTCTCCTACTTTTGCTACTGGAAAAGACTTATCGAGGTCCACAAAAAAGGACGAACGAATTACTAAAGTCCTCTAAGACGTCTGTTTAACTCAAGTTGCTGTTCTTGGTTCAATTAAACTAGTCGGAAATGAAAACATCACCTAGTCGAAGCCTTTCCTTTTCAAGACGTGGTCCCGCCCACTAGAAGGAACTTCCTAGTGACGAGTCGTTTTAACTCTTTCGACCGATTGCTTGACACACGTAACAAAAGCTATAAGTTAAATAAACCTCTCTTTGTTTTCAGAAAACCCGTTTAAACACTATTTATTTAGATTGTCTAAACAATCTAAACAAATAGTCGGGGGCTAGGATAAAGTTATTAATTTGACTTCAATTCTTAGTCTTTCATTCGTCTTTCATTCGTTTATTATCTTTTGAGTTACTAACTACTCGACAAGATGATTTTCAGGAAATAAGGCGGATCATATATTACTCATCAACAAAATTGTCCGCCTTACAAAGTAGTTACAAGATTACTCGAAGGGGAGAGCCTAGCCGCATTTCCTCGCCACCTTTTTGCCAATCGATCGCATTTCCACAATCGACGACTTGCCTCGATTCGGTGACGATCAAGTCGGCTTCGATTGGTTTAACATTAGGCGGGGATCTTGAGCTTTAAGTTTCGCTAAAGCGTAACTTACTGCAGCCTTCGATTGCCTCCCTTATTGATTGATTTTGATTAGCCTTGAGTGGTCACCATTTCTTGCAATTTTCCGACTTGTTCTCCAATAGTACTTGTGTGAGCGGCTATAGTATCTTCTCGAGGAGTTTTTCCCTCAGAATGTAGCTCACTAAGCACATTGTTCAGGAGAGTGATGTTGCCTTGAAGACTAGTCTTCATCGACTCCATCTCCTGTTGGGTACAAGTCGAAGCCTCACGAAGCTTTTTGTTCTCGACCACTTGTTCTGAAAAGAATAATACCGGTCAAACAAAGATATACTTCTAGAGGAAGATAACACAAAGATAATTATAGGTAAAAGCTTTTCTTACCTACTAATTGAGAATCCAATTTCTTGACCTCTTCTCGATGGGAAGCAATAGTTTGACATGCTTTTGCTCCCATGCTCGATGTCCTCTGCATTCATCTTAGCAATGCGACGGACTCATTGCGATTAAGGTCTTTGCTTGGATTTCACCTCGAGGCTTCTCAATTGGGCGACAATTTCGAACAAGAAATTGGCATTAGAAAAGGAAGATACTCAAAAAGAATAACAGGTAAAGATTTACTTACGTTAATCGAGTTCTAAAACTCTCGAGTTCTTGATCCTTATTCAGCGTGTAATGCGGAAAACTCTGAATAACCAAAGATTTTCTTGAACTTGATCCGAGCTTCCGCATCTCTTTTCTTTATCCGGAGAAGAAAGGAGGGTCGAGTAAAGGTTAAAGACCAAAAGCGATCTTAAGTTCGAACTTCATCGTTTATTTTTTCCTGCAATCTTTTAGATGCGAGAGCAGTCTCTCAAGTCTATCCGAGAGAACTAATACTTCATTCCTTAGCCTCCTCGACTCCTCTTTTTCACAGTCGAGTGAGTCAGCTAAGGTCTTCGTATCACTGTTTAACCTACAAAAAACAGGAACGAAGATAAACATCAGCTGAATGGTTGTGAATACTTCTACAACCACTGACCTAGTCGTAAGTTTTTCTGCGACTAAGATATGGTTGTAAGTCTTTCTACGACCACTACCTGGTCGTAAATAGTCGTAAGTTCTTTTCGACTGATACTTCGTCATGAGTTTCTTCCATGACTATTCTCGTGAAACTTTTTACGAGTATTTAAGTCAAAAACAACTATGAATTATAAGTGACTTACCACCTCTCTGCCTCTGCGCAGAGTAGTTCTTTCTCTTGTCTTAGCTCTAAAAGTTGTCGATGATACTCACCGACAACAAAGAATTTGCTCGAGCTTTCGCAAAAAGAAAACAGTGAGAAGGGAAGGAAAGCCACATATATAAGTATTCTGAAGATACTTACATTCATAGTCGTTCTAGCAAAATCGAATATACAAGGTCCGGGTTGCTGCAGCTTATCTATCCTCGCGACTTTGTCCCACCACACCTTCTCGAGGCGGCGTTGTCAAAAGTATTATCCGTATTGGGAATATCTTTGGGATGGGGGACTCGGTCACGAGATTTGTAAGCAGAAGACCCTACGATGGAGGCAGGCCCAAAGAAGTCACCACAGAAGTTGAAATTTTCTCCTTCTGGTTCTGTGATTTCTCTTTGGGTAGGGGAAGGAACGCCCCACGATTTCCTTCCCAGGCGGTCGCGCAGGTGGTCACCACCTTGACAGAGGCTTCCAGTTGCCTCTGTTGTTTCTACGACTCAGAGTCGAGCGGCCACCTCAACAAGAATACCGCTACCTCAAGAGTCGTGAGTTACGACTTCAGCAGATGTAGGAGACACTGGGAGTCTCGACTTCATCGCCACCGGGCCAAGGGTGATGCGACCACCTCCGTTGCTACCTCTCAAGAGTCAAGGGATAGCAATGGACTTCTCAGAAGCATTCCCGGGTCAAGGAGTCGGATGAAATAAAGAAAAGCAAATCAAGGTTGTGAAAAGAAAAAGGTAAATGTCCTTCTTACACTTCAAGACATTTCACATACCTCGCACTCGGTCTTAACCAGAATTTTGGAGCAATCCTCCCAACGGAGGACCTCTTCTTCTCCACGACCACGCCCGGGTCGAGGTTCAACATTTAGCTCACCACGACCACGCTCGGTCGTAGAGTTTGAACAGAACCGAGCTCTAGTTTCTGATCTTACGGATGGACGAGAGGTGTCTCGACCATTCCGTAGCGAAGATCGCCCTCGATTGCAGTTTGTCCGATGCAAGATCGTCCTTCATAAAAGACATAAAATCCTTCCAGTTCTCCCTTTCCAGTTGTTTAATAAAACTAGGAGTGGCACCAACTGCGAAAGATTCCGTGTCATAATAGAAGGGTACCTTAGCCTTGCGAGGTTTGCGCTTGAGAGGTTCAACCGCTTCAACCTCCTCGGCCCGACGGTGCGGCCTCTTCAGATACAACTACATACCGCCGCAGTCTTGTAGAGGTTTGGTCGAAGACCGAACTCGAACTTGCTCCCCCTTGCTCGGCAGATTTTACAAGTCGACGTCTCTTCGAGGGAGGAGCCGAGTTTTTGTCTTTCGACAACCCAGCGCCAATAGTCATCAGAACGACTTCTTCGTCGTCCTGGCGATTTTCCATGCCTACTTTCTGTAAAGCAAAACAGAAAAAGAAGAATCACTAATTAGTCGTAAGTTTTTCTACGACTAGTACCAAGTCGTAAGTTTTTCTCGACTTTTTATTGATCGTAAGATATTCTACGATCACCATTAGTCGTAAGTATCTCCTACGACTATAAAGTCCTAAAGAAAGAATCGATTTTTGATTACCTTTAGGCGATCCATCTTTTCATCTGCGGATAAAACCGCAATGACTTGAGGAACCGCCTCGGAGTGACGGAGACTTCTCACAAATGAGTCTGACTCTGGAGTCAACCTCAGCCTGTGAAAGATCTGCGTAAACAGATAAAAATATTAGACAAGGTTAAGAAAGACCAAACGGAGAGCTAAATCGACAATTGCTTACCCTCCTCATAGTCTCGGTGGGGTCTCCTCTTCCGAGTACCTCCACATAGGAGATGCTCGTTTCTTCAGAGGATCGATTGGCGTGTGATGAAATCCTTCACCACATGCCATCCGGTCAGCCCTTCTTCCTTCAAGTCCTTAATAGCTTGAATATAAGGGCTAATCCGGCTGATATCTTCAGGGGTTGAGTCCCATGAAGATTTCTTTTCAGCACCTTCCCTCAAAAGAAAGGTCGTCTTGAGGTGACCTTCCAAGAGAACCACCTCTTCCTCGGCCCGACCACGAAGACCGGGTAAAGCTCTGAATGTACTCCTTCGACTTGAGTCGTGGAGCTTGAGCCATGACTTAAAGCAATTCCGGTTTGTCGAGCCATCCCATAATAATATTGGAACAGCTCGAGATCCATGGAATCCCTGTGTATGCCTCGCATGCATACACGAACACACTCAACATGGTAATGGAATTGGGACCTAAGTTCACGGCCCACCCCAAAGTGTTCGAGTACTCAGAAGAAAGGGTGGGCGGTAATCGAAGGCCGCACTCACAATACGCTTGGAAGACGGATTTGCCCATTTTCCCCGATGGCGATCTTTGCCGATAGCGGAATCCACTTCACCGAGCCTTCTCGATCTTCCGAGATCGACCAAGATCTTGATCTTAGCGCATCCATCTCCGATTCCTCCCATTCGAAACTCTCTTGGCCATTTCGCCGAAGCAAGAAGTTTTTTGATTGGGTTAGCGGCGAGAAGATGAAACCTAGTCGAGGACGAAGAAAGCAAGAGCTCAAGAACGGCGGAGTGATTTGGGGAAAAGTAAAACCCAAGTCTACCTCTGGTAAGTTTTTATAACCGCACGATCTCCGCCGCTTCGGAAACCGTCTCGTCTATAGGTCTGTAGGAGTTGGTTGTACCGCTTCGGGAACCGCTTCATCGGACAAGTCTGTGAGAGCCGGTTGCAATTCCCCGATGGTCTGCTCGAGAAAAATTAGGTGCGATTGTCACCCCTGCTTAAATTACATTCTTGACCAAGTATTTCGGTCGAAGGAAATATCAATCGGAAAGGCTTTTCTCCGATTCCTCTGCTACGACCACCAGACGGTCGTAGGGGTTTTTACGGCTTTTTGATAGTCGTAAGCAATCTTCACGATTGCAATCGCTTCGGGAACCGTCTCATCAACAGATCTGTAGAGATTGTTTGCAATTCCCCAGATGGCCTGTTCGGGAAAGTTAGGTTCGTTTCATCACCTCCAAGTAAAATTACTTTCTTGACCAAATCTTTCTGGTCAAAGGAAGTATCAATCGGAAGAGTTTTTCCTTCGACTATCTTTCTACGACATGTTCATGGTCGTAAGTCCATTTACGAAACCTTTACCAAGTAAGTTACTTTCACTTAAAGCTGGGGGGCTAGATGACGAGGATCTAATAATCCTCATTTTATCTTTTATCTATAATTCTTATTATGGGTAAATATGATGTCACATAGTCCCCGTATACCCCTTATATCTATAAGGAGAGGCCTAACAAGTGATTGTAAGTTCTTCTACAATCACCCCCATAGTCGTAAGCCTTGCTACGACTATATCACTGATCGTAAGCCCTTCTCGACCACTACATAGTCGTAAGTCCTTCTACGACCACTACATAGTCGTAAGTTCTTCTACGACTGCTACCTGGTCGTAAGTCCCTCTACGACCAGGAAAACTACGACCACCTTATAATCAAACCTACAGACGAGTAGGTCCAATTGATTAAGGAATCCGAACGGTCTACACGCACTATTATTCCGCGTATTAATGGTGTGTAAATACCCCATTATCTCCGGAAGATAATTGCCAGATGGCGTGAAGAAGTCAAGGCGCCGGTAATTACTGCCATCATGCGCCCGTTACTACATTAATTAGGCACATCTCCCGCAGGGCAAAACGGCTACTTCTTCACGACTATATAAGGGCATCAAACAGAGAGACAAGGGGGACAGAGAAGAACAACGGCAAACAAGGGCTAGTCAAGTAGAAACACAAGCACTATTCTCTGTAATAGTTTTAGTCCTTTGCTAGATCATCAACAATACCATACACACAGGATTAGGGTTATTATTCTCTCCGGAGAAGGCCTGAACCTGTCTAAACATCCCGTGTCAATCCACTCTGCGTGATCTCATCCTTAGGAGACCCCCCGAATCAAATAATCTTTACGTAAGATCGGTTCTAATACACCGACACATTTGATTACAGAATTAAAGCATGCAACTTTGATATTTTAAATAAACATAGTTTGCATAAAATGTGGGCTCAAAATGATGAAAGTATTGACTCGCCTTGGTTCCGTGAGACCAGTTCGCATGTATTGGTCATTTCTTGGTGTTGAAAATATTAGCATCCAAATGTCATGGATATGAATGCTAATTATGGCGGTTTCTTTGTGGCACTAAGCAATGATCATGTCTGGACTATGAATATAGTACCCCATACAATTAGCAACACATTGCATGTTATCTACGATCGTGGTTATCGGTCCTTACCATGACTGGTTAGTATTTCTTCTGAAAAAATAAACTTCCATTTCCCTTGCTTATGATGAAGCTAAAGCCATTCATGTTGCAGGTGTGAGCCATTCTCAACATATCCTAGGTCATATGACTTGCTGCATGCTTTCCACCTCTTTTCTCATTATCAAGGTGGCAAAGAAGACTGCTCATTGGAAGATATCATGCTAAAAATGGATCGCATCTGTAACACCCTGGCTATTCGAAAGCCAAAATGCTACCTAAAGAACCAACATACAACCGAATTTGCGGAAGAATTTAAACTGAATTCCTCTAAGTACATATAGAGACCAACTTTGATAGAAGCATGGCAGGAATAACGACTGAATTCATCAGAACATAATCAAAGAATATACAAAACGAACCTCTAGTATCATATAACCAGGAAACATATCATGGAGAGAAAAATATCATGTGGTAGTAAATCTATTTATTACAGTTCCTCTGTTAACAAATGAAGATCATACTCGACATTAGTAATGAAAGTAAATTATAGTGAACTGTGTGAAACGTGCTGGTACTCCCTCCCAACAGATTAACCATCGACGATCACCTAAAATAAATAAAGAAAACAAGGATGAGTCGAAACTCAGCAAGTACTGTAAACAATTGAACATAAGATTATGAACAATTCAGAGTCCATACGAACTGTGAACTTATCTCTGAACACAGATATGTATGAATGGAATGAATGGATGCATTGAAAGGAATGGACTACTCAACTGCTTATACCGGTATAGCGAGTGATACACCCGTCGGTGTTCACCAAAGCCCGTACTTAACCAAGTCCGGAGACCCAAATACCGTATGAAAAATGTTTCATACGGGTGTCCGAAGTTGCCCACATTGGAATGGTGGGTCTTACGTGCCCATGCTGGAGTTGATGGGTCTTTGAAATTCCACTCCCGTGGTTAAAACAAAAGCAATGCATGAATGGAATGAATCATTTGAAATGAATTCCACTAACTTCTTCCACATGGATTATCACACAAGAATGAATGTATACGACATTGAAAATGAACAGGAATAGCAATATTAACAATTCAACACGCCCAATCATCAGCAATCAATATGATAACACTTGGTACTTGCCTTCGCGTTGTAGACGTGTTAGGAGGCAACGAACGACACCTCCACTCACCGCCTACACAAACATATATTCGAATAAGGATAACAGGATACGACATAGCTACGGAGGCCTACAATAACCCTTCTGGCTATTCAACTCAATCAACGGAGTTAAGACTAGCATTACACTATTCAGTCTCCTGCCCATACTACCGGACAGCAGTACCGGAAAAATCATAATTAATTATATGGAACTCGAAACGACATGATATCAATGCCCATTGAAACTTAAAGCATAATTGGAAAGCTTACTGAATTCTCTACAACATTCATTTTGGGTGAACTTTCTGATTTGACCTCTCAATAATTCATAATGGCCTCTCAACAATCTTCCAATTCTCGTCAGCTCTAATGGACAGTCGCGGTAAAACTACCATAACTCCTAAACTGTAAGTCCAAATCAGGTGATCTCGGTGCCAAAAGAAATATAAGGACGAGGGATACAACTTTATAAGAGGTGGTCAGATCGGAAAACATATGCAGGTTACCCAAAACCGACGAACAACAAAACTGAATCAATCTGATCTACCTCTGACAGCACCAACGCGAATTGAAAATACTACCGATCTATCGGGATCGAGTTACCCTTGATGATCCGCTAGAAAATGGCACCTCGATGCGTGCAGGAGCTCCTCCTCCTCTCCTTCCCTTCCCTTCCTTCTTCCCTTCTCTTCCTTCTTCCCGTTCCTCCTCTTGGCCGACCCTCCAACAAGCGTCGCCTCTCCTTCCCTCCAATGGATGCGCAGCAAGGAGCTTCACGGGAGGAGGTGGGTGCTTGTGGCGGAGATGGTGGCGCAAGGGAGAGGTGGGGTGGTGCAAAGAAGGAGGAGAAGAAGGAGGGTGCGGCTACAAGTGGGAGAAGGGAAAGGAGAGGGTGGCTAGGGTTTAGGGGAGGACACCCCTTTGGCCGACCCTCATGGGCCACCCCTGGCCGAGGCCAGAGCCCAGTTGCCAAAAACATAGCAAACCCCGATGAAAAGACAAATTCTAATTTTTCCAATTAGCTCCTCTTCCAAACTTCTTCTAATAAGCCAATTTACTTTTGGAGTATTACAAAGATCACACGCCTCCTGTAACCATGCTTTATATTATCGTTAATTGTTGATGATTATAAATATTTTTACTTCAAAGGCATCTCTTTTCTACTAATGTCAATGATCGTAAGAACAAAGTTTTGCTTTATGTTTACAAGAACAAAGGGTTTTTATTAGTGCAAGAGCAAAGGCATTATCATGCTCATGATCACGATAGATTCCTAGCAAAGTCTAGCTTTATTTGTTTAATATTTTTGGTATGGTTATTTGCTGTGTCCTCCTAGAAAAACAGAGTTGAAATGCCTTACCATTATATCTATATTTGTGAAGAAACATTTGTCTTTTCTTGCAAACTTAAATGATTGAACACACTAACCATAAGGTATTTTATGACCATGTTTAGATTAGTTGAAAACTATTTTCCTATTTTATTTTATATTACCCTCCAAATGGTCGAACACGCTTTTTCTGATTTTGCATAAGGTGCGGATTTACATGTCAATAATACTCGCATATCGGGCAATATGGATCATATCATGTAAAGGGGACAAGAATGACGGGACGATAGATGTGCGGAGGAGGGAGTGTCTCTTATCTAGAGTAGTCATGTGGTACTAAACTTCCCACATTTCATCACATGAAATCATGAAACCCTAATTTTGGAAACCTTACGTCCTAATTTTCGAGACCTAAACCCTTAATTTGTCGAGATAATTTTAGAGCATATAAAATTCTGTAAAAATTACACAATCAAGTAAACTATGTAAGGAGCCCGGGAAAAAAACTTATAATGTTTTGACCTCATTTTATATATTAAAAAATTCATACAAACAGTATACTTAAATGAATTTTTGTGAAAAACTCAGAAAGGATAAAATTTTGAAAAAATTACACAAATAAGAAAACTGTGCAGGGAAGCTCCACAAAAAATTTAAATTTTTTTGAGCTCATTTGCTATATTTAAAAATTCCTCCAAAAAAATTATTTAATAATTTTTTTTAAAAAAAAAGCTGCTGCTGCGTGGGACCGCAGCAGGCCACCTGCTGCGGTCCCCGACGGCAGCACCTTGCTGCTGCCGTCGGGGACGGCAGCAGGTGACGTCACCCCGGGGGGCTATATTTGGAATTTTCGTGGTAGGGGGGCTATATTTGGAATTTTGATGATCTACGGGGCTAGATTTGTCCAGATTTCAAATAAATCGTGCAGTCCTTGCTTTTGGTTTCGCGATTCTCGATGCAGGCGCGAGGCATTGGGGTGGCCAAATCTAGGTCGTCCATACATTAATGATCCACCGCACATCCAAGAGCAGCATTTCTTTATCCGTGTATGGAAATGAAGCATATGGTAGATTCAACTGACCATCCTACAAGACCATTCTCTGAAACACTCAAGCGGATCCATACAGAAACACTTTTCTGAATCGAAACGCACGGTACCAGTACAAGATTGGCAAATCAATTAGCAGTTTTACCTTACTTATTATTACTGCCTGGTCTGGCTAAATAGTAGTACGTGCGAGAGCTATCTTTTTTTTTTTTTTTTTTTTTTTGAAGACTGGGAGTTATCTGTCGGTAATGGTCGGCACTCGGAGAGTCGGAGTACAGAGGAGGAAAAACCAGCGCTGTACTGTACAGGGAGCATCTGCATCTCCTACTATTGCCACCCTCTATCCTCTTCCTCTGCTTTCTGCTGTGCTCCGTGCTGCAGTTCGAGGTTGTTTACTAAGGATGGCCATGCACGCATGTTGCTGCCCTGCCATGCATCCTGCACCTGTGCTGCCTGCCATTGCCACGAATTCGCTGTTATCGCCTCGGGAACAGGAGCTAGCTTACGGATTGAATACAGCAGCAGCAGCGGTAGGCAGTAGCAGTAGCAGTAGGTTCCAAAGGCGATGGGGGAAACGAGATGGAATTAAAGGCGGAGCCGAGCCGGTGACATGGCAAGGCATGAACGGCGGCGACACACATCAGGAGGAGGACGGTTGCTCAGTAGGAGTAGACGTACAGTAGCGACTGATACTACATGGAATCGTCATACTAGTATGTTACTTGATCTCTTGCCGACAACCAATACAGTGCGCAGCAGGGGGAGGAGGATGATTTCTCTTGTTGGTGAGTAGAGCAGTACTTAGTACTTATTCCGGTAATTAGCAGAAGCTACATCAGGGGCGACTTTGCCATCTCGATGGGCCTTGAGGTCCATTAAATCAAGTGGGTTTTGGCATGGGTACGTACGTCAGTCCGGTTGTCCAGTGGTTAGAACACCTCCCCTTACGTTTGGGCCGGCCTGGCCTGGAATCCTTTGCGAAGGATTTAAAGATGACTATTAGTAACTTTAGTTGGAAGTATGAAAGCTAGCGTCGATATGTCCGAGTGGTTAAGGAGACAGACTTGAAATCTGTTGGGCTTTGCCCGCGCAGGTTCGAACCCTGCTGTCGACGTGATTCTTTTTGTCACTCTCATTTATTCCAACGGATTTTCCGTCATTAATTTGCATGTAACAAATTCATATAACTTTGTTCTTTTTATTCTGAAATTATTAAGACTGAATTATTTTTCTCTTATCTCTTTTACCCTTGCATCCACCGTTCAACATCATCCAACGGCCGTAGATCACACCCGGGAACAGATTAGGAGATTCTTGTTGGACCAAAACGGCGATTAGAAGATGATGAATATGGACACTATCTCTTTTTCATTTTGACCGTATTAAACATGATTTTTACTCCAATAGTTGTCACTCTCATTTATTCCAACGGATTTCCCATCATTAATTTGCATGTAACAAATTCATATAACTTTGTTCTTTTTATCCTAAAATTATTAAGACTAAATTATTTTTCTCTTTTCTCTTTTACCCTTGCCTCCACCGTTCAACATCATCCAATGGCCGTAGATTGCACCCGGGAACAAAAATAAAGATTAGGAAGATGGACGTGCATACTATCAAAGAAATCCGACACGAGGTCGCAAGATTCTTGTTGGACCAAAACTGCGATTAGAAGGGGATGAATATGAGCACTATCTCTTTTCATTTTGATCGTATTCAACACAATTTTTACTCCAAAAGCAATGAGAGATACAAAAATCAACATATAAATATGCGGAAGAATTGTATTGAATCCAATACAAATCCCAAAGTACAACAACAAAAAACGCAAAAATGCTACCAAGAAAAACGATGGCGGCAAACAAGATCGATGAACATTATCGGCAAATACCGGTGAGCGATGGCGGTATTACGTGACGGTGGTAATATGGTGAACGAGAGCAATATTATCGTATAAACAGTAAAAATAGCACGATAAACACGACGCAGCCTGAAATCCAAATGTAAAATTGACACAACTTTTAATCCACAACTCCAAACTTCATGAAACTTGAAACAAACCTTCTCTAAGATGTCAAGAACCTATTACACTCAAAGATCGTGAAGATCATTGCCAAAGTTCCAACATTTTTCTGTTTGAGTGAAGGTTGCTCCAAAACCGGGCCAAATATGAAAACGATGATTGAGAGGATTTCATAGGAGAAATCAATCAAAGATGGTTAAGGATAGTCTCCCATACGCCCTAGCACTCTCAATCACAGGAAGAATCAAGCCAAAAACCCTCAAGAGCAAAACCCCTAAAATCACCATTTCTTTCACGAAAACTTGACAAAATCAAACTTTGATATAAAAACTTGCTCGTGGGTGGATGATGATCAAGATGACCTTAGATCATATCCCACACGTTCCAACAAGCAAGATCCCAAATAAAAACCTAAGAAACACCAAAAAATCCAAAAGCATCAAAGAGAGATAAAGAATAAGATAGAATTCATTTTGGGGCAAATATTGCATTGATTGATTAGAGAGATTGTATGTTTACAGCCATTGTATGTTTACAGTCACTCCACCATGGAGTACAAAAGTTCAATACTTGAGCACTAGATCAATCAATCTCTCATGAACTCTAGCCTCTCCACTTTCCTCTTCTATCCCTAAATCACAAATTAGGCTTTGCAGAATCAAAGGGTTGGAGAGTGCACAACTAGCACCCTTCTCTATTTATAGAGAAGGCTGGCTTCTAGAGGAAGACACCTGAACGGCCACTTAAGCTCACACACAAAATGGGTTTCACTTACGCACGTATTTCAAAGTGTCGTCTTCATCTACTCTTAGCCTAAACTACTTCTCCTCACGTCGTCTTGCGCCACGGTTTATTCAAAAGCAATCAAGGCGGTATTTATGTGAAGTTACCAAAATACCCCTTCTCGATCCTTCTTCAAAGACCGAGTTCAATCTTCATGAAGCAAATCACATGCTTCGCCCAGTGTAGGTTGATCAACGGCTCTCTTCATGTCAGCAAGTCTCTCTCATCTAACTCCCATCGAAACCACCATAGCACTTGCACCGACTCCCGCGACTGCTTGATGCAATTCGTCGCACCGAACTTCCCATTTGGTCATCTTTGTTCATTTTGCGCCATGCTTGAGTTCGCTAATTTTACCCAACATATTCGATCATTCTGAACCTCAGCTCTCTATGTGAATATCATGGGGATATGCTCATGATCTTAGGATAATATTACAATTGGCAATGGCGTTAAAAGTTTGTCGAATCAAGCATTTTCGACAAAAGTTCGATCTTTGTCGGGCCTTTGGCGGTCGGCCGTAAGCAAGCGATCGATCGGCCAGAGGGCGGTCCGACCGGCCACCTCTAGCGGTCGGATCGGCCAGTGGCAGTCCGATCGACCATGGTGGCGGTCGGACCAGCCAAATGCAAAAAGAGGAGTTTTGAGCTGGGCTAAAAATAGAGGGTGTAGGCAAGAGATGAGATTCTACTACACTTGGTCTCATATTTTTTGGAGTCTTCAGGCAAAAGTTCTATTGGTTTGAAAATTCCAGTAGGTTTCAGATTTTCAGAGAGAAAATTTGGCTAAGTCCCAGCTGGGCGGTCAGACCGGCCATAGTGGCGGTCTGACCGGTTTTCACCTGTTTCGTCGTCATTCGTGGCGGCGATGTTTGGTTGTTAGGTCAAAGTCATGAGTTTCAGTGTATATGTGTTGCATGATACATGTTTTGACTAACGTGGGTTAAGTTGTGAAGAACTTGTTCCCATATTCGATTTGCTTGTCTATTGTTGTGCAGGTTGCTTGGTGGTCAACGACAGTCAACGGCGAGGATGATCAGGACTAGGCTTGGAGAGGTGAGGTCCAAAACGATCGACGATACGGGTGAGATCAATAAACTCAAGTGTGGTGCAAAATGGACACGAATGACCGAACGGACAGTTCAGTGCAACTGGTTTGATCAAGCGGCGCGGGGGTCGGTGCAAGTGCCATGGTGGTTTTGGTGGGAGCCGGATGGGAGAGACTTGCCGACATGATGAGAGCCGTTGATCAACCTACACGTGGCGGAGCATGGAACTGCTTCGCGAAGATTTGACTCGGTCTTCGGAAAAGGATCGAGAATGGGTATTTTGGTAATATCACTAAAATACCGCCTTGTTTGCTTTTGGATAAACCGCGACGCAAGACGACGCAAGGAGAAGCGGTTTAGGTCAAGAGGCGATGAAGAAGACACTTTAAAATGCGTGCGTGTGTGACCCGTTTGTGTTGGGCCTTAACGGGAGCCCATTTGAGTCAATCTTCAAGAAGGTCTAAGCCTCCACTATAAATAGAGGAGGGAGGTGGCTGCACCCCCCTTAATCCTTTCATTATGTTTGAAACCCTGGTTTTGCTTAGGGAGAGAATTAGTGGAGGTTAGGGTTCTAGAGAATTTTGATTTAATTTCGTACTCTTGGATTGAGCTTTGTCCTCCATTGATGGAATGGCTGTAAACCAAAACCATATCAAATCAATCCAAGGAAAGTTTGCTCAAAGATGTGTCTCTTTGCTTTCATTCTCTCTATTTGGTTATTTTGAGTCTTTCTTTGATCCGCGAGTTTTTGTTTGATTCCTTTACGTGATCTAGCTTGCTGTGACATGTGAGAACACATCTAGGATCATCTTGATCATCAATCACCCACAAGCAAGATTTTGAATCTAGTTTTCGTTTTGACTCGGTTTTGAACCGCTCTCCTCTCAAACGGAAAAAGGTCATAACTTTTCCAAGGATCTTCACGATCTTCGATTGGAATAGGTTCCTGACATCCTAGAGAAGGTGTGTTCCAAGTTTCATCGAGTTTGGAGTTATAGATCAAAAGTTAGACCTATTTTCAACTTCGCTTTTTAACTGATTTCACTGTTCATCAGGCTGGAGGTCGGACCGCCATTGACATAGAGGTCAGACCGCCCAACACTTTGAAATTGAGTTTTGGTTGAGTTTTGGTTGTTTTGCTTCGGGGGTTAGATTGGATTCAATACTAGTCTTCCGCTGTACTGATATATTGATCTTCATAGCTTCCATATCTATTGGAGTGATATTTGTGTTGAATCCGATCTTGGTTGAAAAAGTGAGCGTGATCCTATTCACCTCCCTCTAGTCGTCTTTTCGGTCAAACACTCTAAGTCTAGCCTTGATCATCCTCGACGTTGACCTCCAAGCTTCCTACACAACAATAGACTAATAAATCGATTTCAGAAATAAGTTCTCCGCAACTTAACCTACGTTAGTCAAAACATGTATTATGCAACACATATGCAATGGAACCTATGGAATTGACCTAAAAACAAATATTGTCGCCAAGTTGGCCAACGAATAGAGCAAAACCAGTAATATCGCCAGTGAACTCCGGTCCTACCGGACTACCGTAGTACCGCTCCACAAATGTGGTCTTAACGATTCTCAGGGAAGAAGAAACTTTCAAAAACATGTTCTCTGGAAGAAAAATACCGCCAAGTAAAATATAGTCATACCGTGCGTTGCGGTAGTACCGCTTCTCAAATGCGGTCATACCAATTTTACTTGGTCGAAAGGATTACGACCACCTGGTCGAAAGAGTTACGAGCATCGGGTTACGACCACCTGGTTGAAAGCGTTACGACCACCTGGTCGAAAGCATTACGACCACCTGATTACGATCACCTGGTCGCGCTGCGGCAATACCGTTCATTTATTGCGATCATACCGCGCTACGGTAATACCGCTCCTCTGTTGCGGTCATACCGAAATTACTGAAGTTTGCTGAAAATGAGTATTTGACAAATCCTTAATACTATTATCAATTGTATCATCATCCTAAGATCGTAAACACATCCCTGTAATATCCACAATTTTGAAGCAAAGCAAACCAACGGTTGCACTGTGATGTTGCCATGTAGGAGCTGTAGGACGGCGGCGAGGGGCCGAGCGCAATGGTGAGGCCAGGATGGCGGTGGCGGCTATTAAGTCTGTAGAACGAGAGGCAGAGAGAGAGAGGGTACCACCGACGATTTGGTGGCAGCGATGGGAAACCGGCTATGACTGCCGGTATTGACGGGGTGCGACGTCGGCGTGGCCCCGAGCTTGCTCGCACATGGGAGCGGGGAAGGAGAATTGGGGAGGAGTGCACGACCGTCTCGATAATAGTAAAGGATGGATGTGGGGTGTGGGGGTGTGGTTAGTTAAGTCACGTCGTGACTCCGAAGTCCAAACCTTATTGCTCCAGGGAGACAACAACGATCAATTTTGTTTTTATTTATTTTAGTTCCGTAGGTGCCATGTTAGCATTGGCCCTGCCAATAACCTATTACATCGTTCTAAAAAAAACTATTTCAAGAAATATGATTATTGAGTAATCTCTACCGGAGGAATATTCCTCGGTGGTACGTCTAATCTGTGGAACAAAAGCGTTCAAAGCAGCATCCTTAGATAGAAATTGAGTCTCAAAATCTATCCATGACAATGGCATGCATTTTTATGAGGAGTGGGCCATTGCAATTTATTAGTCCGAAAGGGCTTGCAGCAACTATTTTATTTCTGGAGGATTAGTACAGTATAGGAAAACTCACTAAAATTAAATTTTTTAAAAAAAACTATTTTCTTTTTTGAGCAGACAAGAAGTCTATTTTTCTTTGAGCCATTCAGCTGGTGCAATCTTCAATAACAAAGCACTCCTGTCTTTGTTCACCTTACCTTGGAAGAAAAGGTACCTTTATTCATCTCAAGCTCCTGGCTCCAATCTTCAATCTTACATGCATCTTTATCTAATAATCTCTTGAAACTTAAGAAAAAGGAAATAAATAACTACAGGAAGACTCCCAACTCCCAAGCTGCTCTCCTCCATTCCATCCCAGGAGCAGAGCAGACAGAGTGGAGTGGAGAAGAGAAGGGTAAAGTCGACCAGGTGAGCTGCTTTCTTGATCTCCTGATCCATTTTAGCTTCTTCTTTGCGACCATTTGTTGCTTCTTGATTTGCTCTGTCCAGCTCGACCCTAGTTCTTGCATCTACGGAGGTTCGATTTGAGTAGCATGAACTGTTGATTTCCTCTTTCCCAAACCAAGCTGACACGGAAAATGGGGTGAAAAATAAGGGAATGAATGAAGTGTTTTGCTTGGTGAATTTGCTAGTTTTGGTATCTGCATACTGTAGTGATAGCAAGCGAGTTATTTTTGGATCTTTTTAGGGATGTTTTGTTGTGGGGATGGAGCTTTGGTGGTGCGAATGAGCTGAATCTGGTGGATTTGGTGCTCAAGATGTGTATGTATGGTGGGTGCTAGTTCAGTCTTCTAATCCCAACCTACCCAAGTTACCGAACTTTGTGTGCAGAAATGGATCTTGCAATGAGCAGAGTTCAATTACATTGGGACTTCGAAAAGTTCTTGTACGATCTAACACTTGATTTACATAATGTGGTGAGAGGCCTAAGAGATCTGTTTGAGGCTAATTTGCCTTTCCCATGGAAATTTGAGTTAAGCAAAAGAGTGTAGTGCTGTCTGGTTATCTCTTTCTTGTTCTGCATTTCTGTCAACAACTTACTGCATAATTACCCTTTTGAGTGTATTCCCATTTGTTGGATTCTGGCCGTCTGACGTACACATTTTTTTAAGCAATGTGACGTACACATTTTGAACTGTTCAGATGGTGCAAACTGATATAACTTGGTTAGTCTGTTAGTTCTGTCTCTCTGAACTGGCAAACTTGTAGGCAGGCATGATGTCTTCAACAAGGAGGCTTGCGTTTGTACTTGTATTAGCCTTTTCAGTCGTGGCCGCAGAGAGCAGAGATGCATATGATATCTTGGGTAAGTTGTGAATTCATCATAAGAATGAATGCTGCTATTGATCTTGTTTGTACTGTTGGTATTTATATTCATGTAGCAGTGGTATTCCTGATGATAATGCTAAGTAGATCGAGTGCAGCATTGTCACGCAATCGAAAGTGCAAAGCATTGAAAAAGAAGTGCTAAAATAAACAAGAACTACCTTTTAATTTGGTTATGTGTTGATTTCCGTTGACGAATCTACATCCAGTTTTCTGATTTCATCTAAGTTGTACAAGGACATAATAGTATGAATCTGTGTGTTCCTGATGCCTGTGTTATGAGAATTGTGTCTCCAACTGTGTGTTGTTCTTCACTTCTGCTGCCTATCAGATGTTGTGAGCTAGTGGTACTCACAATTAGTTCATCTAAATTTTGTTTTCATCTGAGGGCTCTGTATTCGCATTTGCATTTGTAGTAATTCGTTAAAGAAAACTGTGATCCAGATGTCACAAATTCTTCTCACCATATCTCCAGCTTAGCACCTATTTCCTTGTAGAAAGTCAAGTTCCATAAATGTTGACCTTATGATCATTCTGTTCTGTCGTATTCATTTCAGCTTATGAAAGCTTGCCCCTTGCAAGCAAGGAAACAGGATTAACTGCGGTTAATGGAAAGTTGTGTCGACTATGCGAGCAGTACTCAACTGAAGCACTGTTGTACCTCCAACAAAACGAAACCCAGACTGAGATTCTTAGTGTCCTCCACCATGCATGTGCAAATCTTGCCCCTCTAAAACAGCAGGTATGAATAAAATTGTAATGCCTGCCTTAGATACCATATGTTCAATTTTATTAAACTAATTGGTATGTTGATGGTTTGCCCTGTTACAGTGCATCACGCTGGTTGACTACTACATTCCCCTTTTCTTCTTGGAGGTTTCTGTGGTTAACCCTGAAGAGTTCTGTGAGTCAGTGCATCTCTGCAAAAAGGGGATGATGATTCGCCTACCCACTCAAGGGGATACGTGCGGTCTATGCCATCACGTTCTTATTGAAGTTCTTACCATGCTAAAAGATCCTGACATGCAGGTAACTGCCATCTTTTCAATCTTTGTCATCAATGTTATGTGTAATGCTTGGTTTGTACTTTGAACATGGTGTAATGCTTTTCTAATTATAGCGTAATTTTGCAGCTGGAGATAGTTGAACTACTTCTCAAAACATGCAGCAAGGCGGAGAACTATGCACAGCAGGTGAGTTAAGTTAAAAAACAGTGGGATATATTGAAATAATAATGAATCTGCCTGTAATCAAATGATAGCACATCATGGGGTCACATGATTACCGTGGTTGTTCGTACAGCAAAAATAACTGAGAAACCCTAAACTGATTTACTGCTTCAAAAAGTAAAAAACTTCAAATACTACAGTGCTTTTCTCCCATGTGCCTAAGCACATACCAAATTCAAGACCTTTAGATGTCACGTAGTACTTATGCTTCAACACCTAGAAAATTGTTTTTGTAATTAGCTTATTTGCATGCAACTTTATCTTAACGGAGTAGTAATGCATCACAAGGGTTTTCCTTGTGAAAATTTGACCTTTTTCAACACTTCGCAAGATCTAGATCTACCTCTGTTTCTGCTGACGACGGTCTTGTTTTATTTTTTCCAGTGCAAGAGGCTGGTCCTTCAGTATATCCCACTGATACTGGTGAAATCCCAGAAGTTCCTTGAGACAACAGACGTCTGTTCTGTAATACATGCATGTAAAACAGGCACACAAGCATCAACGGAATCCATGCTTCTATCTGCCACTTAGTGAAGACAATGTAAATCAAGACAACACTTATCTGTGTAAGAAAAGAATTGAAGGTCAGATGCCTGTGGGAACTCTTTCCTCTATTGCTGTAACACTATCGAGTGATGAAAATTTGGCTGTGTAAAGATTTGTGTTATACATTTTGAGTCCTACATACTGCTCTCTGAAGTCTGAACTATGCAGCAAGCCAGCAACAGTACGGCCATTCGTTGAGCATTGAACTGTCTCAGAGCATTGGATTCAGAAGTTAAACACATGTAATTATCGCTTTGGGTCATCTATTATTTGTCCAATCATGGTGATATTGTTCTTTGTTTCTCTGTTGCTCTGGCAAGCGGCCCAATTTGTGGGGAAAGGGAGAAATATAACACGTTATCTAAGAAAATCTTGACTTTTGATTTGACGAGATTGAAACATACGATTTGTTGTTTGAAAATAGTTCGTTCGATAGACAAAAATAGCTGTAGTGGTCAGATATTCGCACA